>JAQFVV010000188.1:1179573-1779573 GCA_028023455.1 Epiperipatus broadwayi
CAGGGCGGCTGGGTACTAGGCGCCCACATGCAAATTTGATTTTGGCACTCCTGTCAATATGTATGTTTACTAAGGTGACCCGACCGTGTCCCGTGGCGTTTTAAAAAAGTCATGATTTTTAGAAAGAATGCACGATGTAATGCTATTTTTGATATCAAAAATAGCATAAAATTGATTGTTAAATTATATATTATTTCATACAAACGGTTTGTATGAAATAATATATAATTTAACACTGCAAATTTAGATGTTAGAAAAATTTGCAGAAATTTTAAAAATAATGTGTTTGTTAAAAATAGACAGAGTGATTCAAATATATATATATAATAAATTAAAAAAAAATAATGTTTGAGATTAAAATATTTAAATGTTTAAAATAATTTTCGAAAAACATTTACATATTTTAATCTCAAATATTTTTTTTTTAAAAAATTTCATATTTATTATTTGCGTCACTGTCTGTTTTTAACAAACCCATTATTTTTAAAATTTTTGCTAATTTTTCTAACCTCTAAATTTATGCAAATATTAGCAAATTTAATAATAAATTTACAATTTATAAATGAAATAATTTTAAAAAAAGATAATATTACAAACATACATATTTAATTTATTATTATTAATGTACGCTATATCTATATAAACGCTCCATATAAACCAAATTTTTAATCAGCCCCCCCCCCGGTCAATGGTGTCCCGTTTTACCAATGTTAAAATCTGGTCACTTTAATGTATACCACCTACATGTTATAAATATTAGTGTACAAAATCTTTCTAAGGGAAACAAACAAGGCAATGTAAATAAATAATTTTTAATATTAAAAAAAAAGAAAATACAGTTAAAAAAAGTAAATGCATTACAAAACATGTTATAATTATAATAATTTTATACTCCTTGACTTCATATTAATAAACCTTGATATGATTGTATTTATTTCCAGTTCTGCACAAATATCATTTTCAATAGCAATTAATGCCAAATTAACAAGCCGTTTTTGTGACATAGTTGTTCTCAAGTAAGTTTTAATTAATTTTAACTTAGAAAAAGACGTGTGCTCCGCTTCCGACACTAACAGGTAATGTTAATAATATTCTTAAAGCTATTGATAAGTTTGGCATAGATAAATTATTAGAAACTATAAAATTAAGTGTTTCGAAAGGGTTTTGAGAATTTAAAAAATCCTTTTGAAAAATATCTCGAAAAGGAAGAGCACACGAATAAATCTGTAGCATTAATATCTTTACTGTTATCAAATTTCAAAATATTTTCTAAATCTTTGCATTTTGCTTGTAACTCGCTCTTATTAATTTCTGATATTTTATATAGAAAATTGAAATTATTATAACATGCTTCGAGGAGTTCAAAGCGTTCTGTTAAAGAATTAATCGCTACATCTAAAAGTGTAAAAACATGTTTATTTTAAATTTTTCTTCAGGTATTTGAGGTGTTTTAGTCCTGATGCTCGTAATCAAATTGACGAGTTTTTTTCCGTTGTCGAACTTCTTTGGCAGTTTTAAATTCTTTCTCTCCATCAACCTCTTCGCTAAGTTCATCTGCAATTTTGAGAATGTTTTTGAAATTTGAATCTGATCGATATTCTCGTAAAAATTTATTTAGATTTGCGATCGATTCTAAAGCAAGTGAAGCATTCATATTTACATTTTGGAGCATTTTACTGACAGGATTTATTCTATTTAATATATCATGCCAAATTATTAAAGAACAAATAAATTTGTAATCCTTAAGGTTAGTGCAGAGTGATTGAGCTTCATGTTGAATTTCTCTATTAAAAGATTCGTTGTTCATTATTTCATAGAGTGCATCATAAATTTCACCCAACTGATACCGTAGAGGCCGGATTGCATCAATTCTGCTTTCCCATCGTGTTTCTGATGGTTGTTTTAGAGATAAAGTTTTAATAAATTTTAAAAGGATTGACCACCGTTTATAAGATGATGAAAAAAAATTGTATATTTTTTGAACAATTGCAAAAAAACCAATTGTATCTACATTGACTTTAGCGGCATCGTTTATGATTAAGTTTAAAGAATGAGCAGCACATGGTACGTAAAATGCCCGAGGGTTTTTGGTTAAAATCAAATTTTGAAGTCCAGCCTTTTTGCCTTTCATGTTGGCCCCATTATCATACCCTTGACCACGCATGTCTTCAATGGGAATCTTCCATTTTTCCAGTTGTTCAATTATTGTTGTACATAAACCTCGTCCAGTGGAATCTGTTATATCTATGAAACCTAAAAAGTTTTCTCTAATTTTAACCGTTCCATTATTACAAAAAACTCTTCCGAATAATTATGGTCATTTGTTCAGTTTTACTTGCATCTGGTGTACAATCTAAAATAATAGAATAATATTTGGATTTCTTTATCGATAATAAAATTGTTTCCCTAATTGCTGTACTTAAAATTTCCAATAATTCATTTTGGCTATCTTTGCTCAAATAATGTACTCTATTGTTTTGATCTAGGGCCCTCTCAACATGATTTTCCATAACGGGATCAAACTTCGCAAATAATTCAATTAATTTTAAAAATTTCCGTTATTTTTTCGTATAATTTATCAGATGATCCACGAAATGCTAAATTTTGACTACCAAGGAATTTGATAATTTCAATCAGCCGTTCCAAAACACTCCTCCAATGTTTCTTTTCCATTTCATATAAATTTTGAGATTGACAATCAATAGTAATTTTGTTTTTTAATCTTTTCTCAAGTTCATTCCAATTCAATAAACTTTTCATGTGAGCCATACTAGTTTCATGTCTGTGTAAAGTTGTACTTAAATTTCTCCAATTATTGTATCCTTCTATGAGGCTAGATTCAGTAGATCCAAAAACTTTGCAACAAAAGCAAAACACAGAGTTCAAAATTTCGGAATAAATAAGCCATTTTCGAAAAACTACTTCTCCGTTTTCCATTTTTCTATTATAATATACATCAGAAAATTTACGGCCATGTACATCGTTTGGATATATAATATCTTTCTTTTGAACAGGCCCCATTTCTACTAAAATAACACGTAGTTTGTCATCGATTTTATTCCATTCAGCTGGATCTTCTAAATTTGTACACATTTGATATGATATTGGCACAATGACTTTGTTGTCACTTAACTGTTTCTTACTAAAATCTTGTTCAATATTTTCAACAGTTCCCTGTGATCTAGATGATGTGCACGGTTCTGGTTCTTGTTGAGTATAAGCTATTTCAGAAGCAGTTGATATTTTAAGATATTTATTAAGTGATCCACTTTGTTTTTTAATGTTTGCTATTTTTTCAGCTTGGCGTTTACGATTTTGTGCACCGGATAGTTTTTTCTTAGTTTTTGATTCCATATTACTTTTACTCATGAACGCCACTTTAAAATAATTTTCAAATGTAATAAATAAATAAATACAGACTCTAATTTATATATTTACATCATGTATCTTAATACTTAAGATTATATATCGCTAATTTAGATGTCCAACACAAATTACTTCTTGCGCCAAAATACAAAACTCTATACGCGGAGGGGAAGAAGTTGTTTAACTTGTTTACCTAAAAAAGGCAGCTAATAAATTGGAAATATTCAGCCATTGACATTAAAAATGGTCAGGTTTTAAAATAACTCAAGTGTCCAGTTTTTTACGCTTGATTGAACATTTTAGTTTTACCATTGGCAAGATTTTCTTTTGTTATCATATATTTTTCTAATTAACACAGGTGGCCTGCCAGGCCTGATTTGCGATTTCAATAGAAAATTTCCTGGGATTATAATTATTGTTTACAAGTTCTTACTAAGATTTTAAAATTTGCGATAAACATCATAAGCAAACGTATGTAATTAATTTGCAAACCTAATTAGTATGCAGAAAAAATAGACTTTTGACAACGATTAAAATATATAAAATAAAAAGTAAACTGAAAATTATATTAAGTTTACTGGAATTATACCTATAATATATATTACATACACGTTCGAATATTTATATCAAATTATTATTTAAATAAAAAATTAGAAAATGTTTTATTTTGCAATATTATAATCGTTTCTTACGATTTCAAAATTATGTACATGATCTAATATATATATATATACGCATATACATACATAAGTTCTAATTTATAATACTTTTAGTGTGTGTTTATTTATATATTTGCTAGCAGAAAGTTACTTATAGTTTACTATAAGCAGTACTATATATATATATAAACATTACAATATGAAATTTGTAATATAATAAACTTTATGTTTAGTTTATTGTTCATGATAAATAATAGATTTGATTGTTTTATATTTTTAATATTAAGCAGAGCTTGTGTGCAGGCCTGCTTGTGTGTGTCATTTAATAAGATATAATATGACTTCATATGATTTTCAATAATCTACTCTCAATAATTTTTGTAAATAAACATTTGAGAATAATATTCTTCAAATGTGAGTATTTTTGTTAGTAGAGTTTTAATTTCTCAGGGATGGCGCCTTCTTTTTCAGATGCTAATCTCTCAGTGATGGTGCCTCCTTCTGCCAGCACCCGCATGCCTAGCATGCGTTGCATGCCCGCTTCCGCCGGCCCTGCCAATGAGTATTTACGTATTAGTCTTTCAGTGATGAAAGTCGCAGGCACAAAAAATGTGTATAATAAAGACCAAATTGAACACATTTACAATCTTCTAAAATGAAAATGAATTAATTTTGTAAATGAATATTAAATAATATTTTGATGAGGAAAAAGTTATTAAGTTTTACTGCTAATTTTATGGCCAACCAATGGGGTGTTTTATTCAGGATTGTCAAAAAAAAGTACATTTGTAATGGAACATGATTCGAGATATTAAGAAAGCTTAATCCACAATGATGATGCTAAGAAACAACCTTTTGTATATAAACAGAATTATTCTGTTAAATATATGTATATTATTTTTTGGGGGGAGGGGATTTGATTACCACTTGTAAAAAATTTAGATTGTTAAAAGTTTGTTAGTTGGAAGATTATTTTTCACAAAAAACATAAATATATGTTTGTTTCATTTTTAGTAAATAAAGTTATAGGTCATTATTTTTCAAAATAAATATACTCAAAATTTTTACTGAAGCTGTTTTTTCATTTAAGGTAATCTAGACTTTCAGAAGATATCAGTGAATGGAAAAAAAATAATGTAACAACTGAATATCTGAAAAATTCGTTCATTAGAATGAAAAAAAATCCTACTTTATAGCTTAACTTACCTTCAACTAATGGACTTTCTATTTTATGTTGATTGGATTAGACATTCATCACTGCAGTTCAATGAAAAGTGGTCATTTGACGATACATTCATTAAATAATAAGATTTAGTGAATTACTTAAAATTGTTAAAAGAATAATAAAATAAAGAAATGAATATAGTGATTCACAGTATTTGCTTAGATTATGCATGTAGGGTGGAAATATAAAAGTGAATTACTTGGATTAAATAAATAAAAACATAAATAAAATTTACAAAACTTATAAAAAATGTCAAAGAATTATTCCATATAATGATATTTTAATATAAAAAAACTTTATTAGATTTTTAGATAACAAAAATAAATCTATATATCTAATATTTAATCATAATTAAATTAAAAAGCAATTCAGTAATCTATTATGTAAATATAGGGAGTTTTCTTTAAAAAAAAAAGATTAAGTAAAAAGGAATGAGGGGCCAAATTCTCTAGCATTGGATTGGTTAATTAAAAAAAATAAAAATCAGTTTAACAGTTGCCAATGAAAAGAACAGTGCAATTAAAAAGGAGAATTGTCTGTGAAAATTTATTTTTAAAAACAGGCAAATCACTATAGGTATTGCCACACACAACAAATTAGAGTAGGCACTAGATAGGGATTTTATGTACAAGCCTTCTGGCATCCATTGATTACTCTAGCTTGTTGTGTGTGCGGCAATATGTATAGAGAGTTTTGCCTGTTTTAACAATAGTAATACACAAGCATAAGAGGTGGTGGTCATGTAAAATTTATTTTGTAAGACTAAATAGTAAAAAGGCTGCATTTTATTTTTGAACTGTTAGCAAACATAATCAGGCCCAAAAATATAAAAACTCTTTATTCCTGGATGGCTATTAAGTAAAAAAATCAGAGAAAAAGCATTGCTGATTAATTTATATGTATCCAAGCCTGCCATAAATATATAGGCATATTTTATGACTGTTTTGGGCTGATCCATAAATGTCACAACTGGATAAATTAAAACTATATCTATGAAAAATATGTGCTTCAATCATTTTTTGAAACTGAACATTTAAATTGTAAAAATTGAGAAGATAATAGATATCATAGTGTGTGTTCCTTACTGATTTGTAATAGAAATTTGTAGATATACTAAATTCAAACTAGCTATATAGATATACTATAGTAAGACAGTTCTTTTTAAACTTTAGCAAAGGAGAAAAGACCTTAATAGGTCAGTATCATCCATTTACTGTATTTTATTTTTTCTTTTATATTTGTAATTATGTTATTTACTTAGTTAATTTTTTTTGCTTGCTTGTTAATTTTAGAAAATTTATGGTGAAATGTTTTGTTTTAACTTTATGTATATGAGTTAGGATTATCTTGTAAATAAATTATTTTATTAAATTCAAATTGTTAGTGATATTTTATATCTGGCAGCATTCATTTGAAATGCTCATACTAACAATTATCAATTCCATATCTATTAAAAAATTATAGAGAATGCTAAACTACTGAGAAAATGCAGAATATTAGCTGGAATTGGGAAAATAGGGATGATTAAGATTGATCCATTCAGCACTTTTCTTTGTCATGAAACATGAAAAGATGGTACCTAGATAAAGGTTAAAAACGCATGTTTTTCTCATTAATTGAATAAAACAAATAACTTTTCAGTGGTAAAGCCCATTTTGAATTTTTAGTGTTGATTTTGAGGTGGTCAGGAAATATAATCCTTTTTTGGGTTTAATCATCATTATCTACTTTGTATGCAGCTGTATAAGATTATCCCAGCTTAGAGCTATATTGAAAGGTATTCCCAACAAATTGTTTCCATATATCCAATAGCAGAAACAGGCCAGTAGATGATGATGCTCAGTGATTCTGATTGTTTTCATTATGGAAGAGGATTTGGCTATAAATAGGCAATCCATTTGGAAGTAATCAGATAACAATAAATAACTAACAAAGCCAAATAACTGTGCACATGTGGTGCTCAATATTGTTATAGCAATGAGGCAAGTTAATGTTAAACTGGAAGCTGCTAGAATATAAGGCTGACACAAGGCAAGCTGCAAGGTATAGCTGGAAGTGTCACTGCACCTACAAATGAAGGAAACTGCCATCATACAGCTGTAAATGATAAATGTAGAAAAGCACAACCAATGGTATCAGGTGGAGATAAAGCAGTTGTATGTATTGTAAATATATGTTGTATACATATTAATAAATATTTAAATATATTTATACAAGTTTGTGTTTATTACAATCAAATATAGACACGTCTACAAAGAGTAATCAATGCAAGTTATATAATGAAACTTAAATCTAATTATTTAAAAAAAAAACAAGAATTGTTTGGACTATATAAAAAAACTACATTTTGTATACAAGAAACCAAAAGAAAAGATTGATCTAATACACTAAAAAATGCATAAGAAAAGAATTTTCACATTTAAAAATTTTCTTTTTTATATAATATTGATTTTATTCTTTACAAAATTAAAAATATAATTTTAATTTTGACATTTTTTGTTTGTCCTGTATATCTTTCGACTTTGTTTGCTAATTGAAGGACAATATTTTCAATATTCTTTATTAAAATTATTATAGATTTGAGTAATTCTTTTTTTATATAAATAAATTCATTTTTAGTTATCCAAAGGTGTAATAAGCTATGTGAAAGTACATATTATATATAGAAGTGCACATTCATTCATGCATATATTATCCTATAAATTATGTACAATCAATTCGATTATTAAAATTAATTTGTCTTAAATGACTTACGAGTTAGCTTCTTTACATATAATATATAGATTAACATTGAAGTGACTATTCATTGCCTGGTTTCATGTGCTTCATTGAGTGTTGTCCTGGGAATGATAACAACATAAAAGAAGGATGAGAGAGACATTTTTTTATAGAATCAGTCAAGAACAATTCAGATTATACCATTAACATATAAGTGAAACTAGATTTTATTTGGTCATTTATAATTTAAATCTGCTGGAATTTTCTTATATTAATTTCAAGACTATTTTGAAGTAATTTTTCACTTGATATTTCTTTTTAAAACGTCACTAATTCCGTTGTTTATTTTAAAGATGAAAAATTAGTTTTTTCACCTCTACTTTTATCTTTTATATAAGTATTGATAGTAAAGTGTGTGTGCGTATATATATATATCAATATTTTGAATGTTTGGAAAAGAAAATATTATTCAGTATTAAAATATTTAAAACATGCTGAGCATGCTTTTGATGCTATGGTCAGTGAGTCTGACTTTAATGGTCAAAATCATGCTTAGCAAGTTTTAATGAATTTAATACTGAATAGTATTTTCTTTTGTAAACATTCAAAATGTGTGAGTCTGAACTTAGTGGTCGAAAGCATGCTGAGCAAGTTTTGAAGATTTTGATACTGAATAATATTTTATTTTTCAAATGTTCAAAATATTGATATATATATATATATATACACACACATTACCACTAGCACAAGGAAAGAAAAAAACATTTGAATGGTGATAAAGTAATATATGTTTCAGTTTGTCTTAAAAATGCTTTGGTCATTCATGTTATTGAATATTTAATTACACTTCATTGAATAATATGGTAAAATAATAAAATATACAATAACAAAAAAATTTAAATTGATTATACAGTTTGATTTCAAACTATGTAATTCTTAAATATAATAGTTATTAATATGTTGAATGGTTAAAATTACTTGTAAATAAACATTGAAAATACACTTTTTTAAAGGTTATATTTCTTAAATTTTGAGTCATACAGATTGATGTAAGGCTATTTTTTGAGTGGTACTTAGTATGCTATCCAAATTAAATGTATTTAAATTATTCATTATTTTTTGAATTTCTAATTACTAAAAAGTGTAATCATGAATTTAACTACATGTAATGTGCTGTGTCCAGGTATGGCCAACTATATGCAATCATATATATATTAGTTTTGCCAGTAGGGGGTCATGAGCTAGTATAGCATTAATTATTTATCATATATAGACCTGACAATTAGCAAAGCTCAAATATAGGATTTACACATTTACAATATATTATTCACATTTAAGCCAACCAAGATTGGTATAGAGTTAAGGTAAAATTCCTCAGCACTTTGTATGCAATGTGAAGCCTAATTAAAAATATTGCACGTAATTTATTAAACATATTACAAAATACAAACAAGATCTATTTTCAAATAATAAAATAAGGCATCATGAAAGTATGATGCACGTACATTTGATGGCTAATAAAAGATCTAGGACTTTGTCACTAGTCAGGAAAAACAATAAGAATGCACATCAGCAACAAAACATAAAATAGGAATTGCCTTAAAAATAAAGAGAGCTTAAGTTACAACTCCAAAATATATTTTATGAGCATACAAACACTAGCAAGACAATAAATAATAAGAGAGAGATCTATGCTATGTCCCTTTTGAAAAATAAGCTAGAAAAAAAAGATGGAGACTAACACTACCATCTTTAAAGATACTGGCATATTAAGCACTCCTAAAATAGAGAGATTAAATCAACTATCTTTAACAAAATTCTACGGCTAACTAATGTGAAATATGATAAATAACAATGGCTCTATTAACAGTAGGCAAAAAATAATCATAAAATAAACAGAAGAAACCCACATCCACTTATTCAGCTTACATCATAAAAATATCTTCATAAATAAATTATTCATATTTTAAAAGGGAGACACTATTTTAAAATATGTAAATATGAAAAAGTGTTATTCTGAGAACTTTAACCTATAATATTTTAAAATATAGCATATACAATAAAATAATATTGTATATAAATAAAACATGGTGTAATAAATCATAATGCAAGTAAATTCAACCTTTTACTATCAAATAAATAAATTACAGTTTTTCTATTTTATTCTTGGATCATTCTCCATTAAACTTAAACATGAAAAAGAATGTAGACAACATCTTAGGGACAGAAAATATATCTATCATATAGTATAATATAACTATGAGATTAAAATCTGTAATATAACTATCAAATGTAGAACATGTTTCTTTTGGATATCCTTGGTAAGTTTCAAATAATTTTTCTAGCAGGTATAGGATAAATTTATGGCTATTCATTCAATACATTCAAGGACATTGATTATAATAAATATTCATAATACAACAGTAAATATATCTCAAGTACTTGAATTCAGGTTTTTAAATTAATCCATTATATAAAAAATTTTAAATTTGTAATAGTAATGTGAATATTGTATAATAAAGTACTTCTGATAAATAACATTTATGAAAGATTATTAAATATTTTTGGAAAAAATATTTACTTTAAACATCATATTCATGACCACAATGGTCTCCATAGCAATGTTCATAGGGAAAACATCTCATAGGATTATAAATATTTTAGCAAGCATAATAAAATAATTAAAATGTTGCAAAGTTATTTAAGTCCATTAAATAAAAATAAGTTTTTGCAGGTTTATTTTATATTATGTTTTTATTAAGTAAAAATTTTCAAATTTCACATTTATCAGTTTGTTACAAATTGACCATTGCCACCACCACCACTACTACTACTACTACTCCTATTCTTTCTACAACTACTACTACTCCCACTCCTGTTGCTACTACTACTACAACCACTACTACTACTACTACTACTCCTATGCTTGGAGAAAATAATCTTTTTTCTATAGGAAGAAAAAAAATAGTCACAATGAGTGAGCTTTTTTATTTGTGCTTTAAGAAATTAACAAGAAAATGTTTATTCAAATGATCATAAATATTTTTATTGAAGTATAAATTATTAGTAGTTTAACTTTTTCTTTTGTAGACTTAAATCATTTGTAAAACATCTGAAACATGCATTCATTGTGTCAAAATATAGTTATTATCTTGAATTTTAAAATCTTTTATTTTACCTAAATGAATTTGAGACATTTTGACATAAACTAAAAATTTCAGAGAAAATATCAATACATATTTTTAGTAATGTTCTCACCAATAAGATAATTAAATATTCAGTGTGGAGTTTAAAATTGACAATTGTTCTTATGTCATGATAAAGGACATAACAATACCTTTTGAAGTTTTCCAACACAGTGAATTTATAAGATAATATTCTAAACATTGTAATAATGAAATATATTACCAACAGAGCTGGCAAATATAGAGATTTCACTTTCTTTGGAATTTCAGTTCAGATAAGTGTGTCTAAATAGTTTTAATTCAGCCTAAAATACTCAGCTTAAAAAAATAAAATTTAAAATAAATTGCATTTTTTAAAATTTAAAATACAACTGCTACAAACTGAACAATTGGAGTGAAATGAGAAAAGTGTGTGATGATTCATGAGTGAGGTTAGGTGCCACTCTCACCTTATTTATACTATTGGTCATGTGACCATTTTACTACTGTTTAACTTTTTAACTTACAATCTCTTCTTTGATTAGTTTGAATCTTTGACCTATTTATCACTAGGGAAAGTTGTTAATCAAAAATTGCTTAATCAATATTCAATTTTACAACAAATCAATTTTTGTAAAGCTTGTATAAACAATTCTATTAATTGAAAACACTTTCTGGTACAATAAAATAATTAATTAAAAATTACAAAAGCCAGAATAAAATAAAATATTACAGAATTAAAATTTATATTACACTTTTAATAAAACAAATATGACAAATAATATTTACTACTATTATTTATTACAGATTAAATTTAGATAAATATATCAGAATATAAATTGAAATTGTTTTAAGAATATTTTAAAAATAAATGTTAAAATAAATATGACATTTATTCATTCATTCATCATTTATTCATCCATTGCTTTTAAAAATTCTATTTTTAATTACTAGTTTTGTTGAACTCTGTCTAATTAAATTAGTTTAAAATATTTAGGTAAAATATTATGTGTTAATATTAAAAATGAATTAAAATTATATAGCTTTAGTTTTAAATACCAGCAAACCCAAAATATAGACTTTTGAATCTGGTTTCTCAATCTTAAAAATTAATACAAGCTATTTGAAATATTTTAACAGTTAAATTAGAGCTAAATTTTCATTATTAACTTAAAATTGCACTATTTATTATTGCCATTACCATCTATTTAAATATTATAAGATTTTAGCAGGATAAACACTTGAGTTAAAACTGTTATTATTTAAGCTATGTAAAATTATTTTACAATTGTATAATCTACAAAATACAGATATAGAAGCATTTATGTGTAAAAATTATGACATTTTAAAGTACTGAAAACAATTTATTCATAACAAAATTAAACTCTACAATTTTTTAGATGTCTTGGCACAAAATTTGACATAATATTTAGCTTCTGTCAAAGCAATGGGCTATAATATATATTACTAGACAAATAAATAATAAATATGGCTAAAGAGAGTTTAAAATAAATTTGTTTATTAATCTGATAAATTAACTTTTGACATAGAGTGTATGTTTCAAAGCATAACATGTATATAATTAGAAAAGTGTGGCAATAATTCCTACTATAAAGGATTGGATTGGACAGTGCTTAGAAAATTTATATAATGTATGTATAATAGTTAATTAAAAAGCACCACCTACATTGTCAGATTTAACAACCAGTGTCTAGTGAGATGAACACTATTGGCTCATATATTTATTGCATGCATGGAATTGATTATGTGCCAAGCCTAATTAATTTTGCATTTTTTGTCGTTACTCTGAAGGCAAACAATCTTAGAAGAAGTAGGTTTCAAAAGGGGGCCAATGCTTTCTCATGTCCCAGAAACACTGACCTGTATGATGGATTTATTTTCACTCTGCTATATAAATAAGAATTTCCCAACATGCTATTTATATAGCAGAGTGAAAATGAATTCTAGTATATGTTTTAGAGTTGAAATATTTTATGAATATTTATAAAAAAACTAACAAGCACCAACAACAATACTACTTTTTAATAAATTCATTATGATAATAACATTCAACATTTATGAAGTTGGACACACAGCTTTGTGTTTATGGAATGTAAAAAAGCAGCTGACAACCTTTTTAAACCTACCTCTGCCTAGATTATTTGCCTCAGGAATAACCACAAAATCCTAGATTAAGGAAGCTTAGCACATAATCAATTCCACACATAAAATAAATACATACGCCAATAGTGTTCCTCTTAATAGACATTGATTGTTCAATCTGACAATGTAAGTGGTGCTTTGCAATTACCTATTATAATGCATTATGTAAATTTTCTAAACACCACCCAGTTTATTATGTTATAGTTGGAATTATAACCACACTCTACTAATTATCTACCAGTTATGCTTTGAAACAAACACTCCATGTCAAAAGTTAACTCAGCAGATTAATAAACAAATTTATTTTCAATTCACTTTAGTTGTTTTTATTACTTATTTGTCTATTACATATTTTCTACAGATTCAACCTTTTGTTTTATATATATCATTAGATATTTTTGCTATAAGTTAAAATATATACCCCTTATGAATATATTATAATTAGTATGTGTTCATAATAATATATGTGTATATAAGTGATTAAAAATATAAAATATTATTTTAAGTGAAAAGTATTTAACATTTTTACTTTGACTGGACATTTTAATTTTTTAAAAAAAGAATGCTTATCAAAACTATATTGTTCCACTGTCTAGCAAGTAAACAAACAAACAAACAAACAGATTTTTCAAACTCAATAAAAGCATTTAATAATTGTAAAAAATAGTTATAAAGTAAAACAAATGTTTTTGTGGATTTATAAATAAGAATAAATTTAAGGTATAATGATATTATATATTAAAGAAAAAGTCTCAGTAGTTTTGAAAAAAAGAAATTGATAAAAGTATGAACAATTATTTATATAATTAAATACTTATATATTCAATAAAAAGTTCAAGTAAATTTGTTTTATCAGTACTTATTTATGTATATGATAACTTGGGATAGTTAATGAAAAGGTAATACAGACCAAATTATACAGTAAAGTATGTTGGGATCAATAAAAAAATGTTGAAAGAAAAATATACTAAACTGAAAATGTCACTAGGACAGATAACAATAAATGGATATTTGAAACCTTGAATGAAATTTCACAAGATTGTAAAAAAATTTGAAATGAGAATTATATCTAAGATGAATGGGTAGTATAAGATAACTTGGTGAAGAAATAACAGAAGTAATAAAAAAACTGAATTAAAAAACTAAAATCTTTAATTGCATCAATAATGATTCTATCTATCTATCTATCTATCTATCTATCTATCTATCTATCTATCTATCTATCTATCTATCTATCTATCTATCTATCTATCTATCTATTTATCTATCTAACTATATCCATCCATGCATGCATCCTATCTATCTATATATGACCATGCTATTTGTCATAGTCCATTAAAAATTATAATATATTCAATTGTATAAAAAAAATTAAATTCTTATCTATCAGTATCATTCTATATTATTTTTGTACTTAAATCAAGTTAAGATATACTGTGTTATTGATATACTGTGTTATTGACTAAAAATTTTATCTGAACTATTTTAAATTTATATTATTTAAAATTAGTAATAAAATTAATAATATATTATAATTATAATTTAATATTAGTTAGTAATTATGCAAGTTAGGAGTATAAAGTTAAGCTAACAATTTTAACTATAAAGTTAAATATTCAATAAGTTTTTCTAATAGATATTTAAGTAATTTTTTTATTCTCAATTAATTATTTTAAATAATTCTTATTTAATTATTATAAAATATTAAGAATGATGTTATAAGTTTGAAATGTGTATGTTTATCTTTGTGCATACATATTGTAGTTAAATTAAGTTATTTTAGTTCCTGGTTGCTACAAATAGTTTATTAATTATATTTTAGAAATGTGGCAAATTATTTTAAATTCTGTTGGAAATGTAGCAAACTTGGTATTAAAATTGTTTCAATAATATTTTAAACTTATGCTAATAAATGTAGTTTTTTTATTTCTTAAGTATTATATTTGAATTAAGTGTTAAATATAAATTATTTAGTATAAAAATTAATTTAATAAATTATTTTGGGGGAAGGAAAAAACCCAGACAGAAATTAATTTATGTGTAAGTTAACTTGTCTGACAAAATCAAAGTAACCAATCAAAATGTGATGGATAAAAGTTATAAATAAGGGTGGTCAGTTATCAGTTATTGTTAATTGTTGTAGTTATACTTGTTAATTATTATAGTTATAATTCATAAATTAATTTTACTTTCCAACCAAGTAATTTTTTTTTAAAAAAATTTCTTCTGGCTAAAAGAAAAAAGTGTTTAAAGTATATTTTAAAATGATTTATAATTAAGAAGTTAATTTAATTCATTTTACTATGATGTGAAAAAACTTAGTATTCTCTATTAGTGAATTCATATGAAGTTAAATCAAACCTTGATAATTAATGGAGACAACAATAAGTTATCTAACCAACATACCAATAAGTAAGGAATGATGCCAAAAATGGTGTCATGTAGAAGAAAAAATCACATCTAGGAGTTGTAAAAAATGTATTGTTAAGTATATTTATATGACTGCGGTGAAAGGAAATTTTATTTTATGTTAAAAATTAATCCTCAAAAATATAGTATGTTATGGATTTTTATACTCACTTTATTTGGAGGAGAATCATTAAAAACTATATGGAAATTTATTTCCCATTTAAAAAAAGAATGTATGCAAGCTAACCAATGTGTGAAAATGAACTTTATATTTATGAATGTACTATCTATTATTTGTGAATGTGTCATTTATAATATATCTGATAATCTTTAAAAAGACTGAATGAATATTAAATATTTTACAAATGGTGTGCAAGTGAAGATAAAATGCTTATGAACTAATATAAGATTTTTATTATTATTCTAAATAAAAAGTCAATTATAAATATTATTTTGAATGCTTATTAATTCCTAAAAGAATGTTGTTTAAACATTTACAATCGTGAAAATCTTGCAAGTGATTAACCATTGAATGTGTACATGAGGAAAATAATTTTAAAATTAAAAGAACAATTTATTAAAAGTGATTAAAAATTGAATATCTTTGCGTGGCAAAAAAAAATCATAAAATTAAAAGAATTATGTATTAAAAGTTATTATTAATTGGATGGTATATATGTGAAAAATAATTTTAAAGTGAAAGAATTATTTGTTGAAAGGTTTAAAATAATATATGATGCTTTTATATAAAATTGTAATACACTTTAAAAGTAAATATTTTGCACTGATTTATTAAAACCTCGATAAACAAGAAGAATATTTAAAGATGAAAAATTAACCGGTGAAATAATTAATTTTATTGTAAAGTTATCTGTGAAATTTGTGTCCTATTTGATGAACAAAATGAACTTTGTTTAAAAAAACTGTTATAAAATTTCCAATAGATTTTACTTGCTGCAACATTTTGTGTTTAGCTGTATAGAATTCAGAGCAGCATGGCATTCAAAGAGTGGGGGGATCTAGTTATGGCAACTGCTCTCTTCCTCAAACTTAACAGCAAGCAAGAAAATCAAGAACATTCTCATAGTTTTTTTATTTTTATTGTTTCCTGCTATTACTTGTTTTAGTTAAGAAATAATATGAATTAATATTTAATTTATATATAAGGTTTATTTAAAATATTTTAATATTTTAAAATAAAGAAAAATAAGTACATCACAGAAAATTTAATATTTTTTGCAGAGGTAATACATCTATAACTTTTAAAATGCATAGATGTCAGCTGAATTGGATTGATTCACCTTAGTAATTCTAATGTGTAGATTAAGAAAAAATATTATTTATGTCTTGATATTTTCTATGTATGTTTATTTATCCATAAAGGTACTACATTAAGATAAGCAAATGGTATGTTTATTTTATTATTAATGATATAATAATTGATTTCTCAAACATCATACAAAAGCATAGAAACATACTATGTGATATTTTAAATTTGTTTTAGATAATTTATAAATGCAGAAGTATGCATATTGTATATTATATTTTTTGAAATATATTTAATTATGAATATCTTATTTTAGACTGTATCTGTTTCAGTACAAGTTAATATGTTGATCTCTGAATTATTTTATAAAGTAAGTATTTAAATGAAAGTGTTATTATGGTGAATTATTTAAAATCATTTGTCAATATAATATTTGAACCTTCTTGATATTATATTGAATATTTTTTGAAATAAAGTTAAGAAATAATTTTGTCAAATTGATAGAATGTATTTGTGATGTTGAAGGAAGTATTCTGACTGTAGATGATAAATAATAGTGGTTCAGGATAGTAGTTGAAGTGGAAATTAAATCCTGAATGATAGAGCTGTTTGAATATAAATATTATATATAGAATATAGATTTGTGTCAGTTGGTAAATGAAATACAGTTAACAGAGTCCTGTATTTTGATAATTCATGGTCAGTAGCATTTCTTTCTGCAGATCAGTAAGTACATGGATAACAGCCATGACAGGAATTTTAGATAGACATAAGAATATGTGATCTTAAGCACTGCACCCATGATATCTTATTACTTGTTTGAGTTGTTGTAGTTTTTGTGTCCCTCACTTTAATCACTTTTTATTAACACTGGATCTTACATTATAATTGTTATAGTTTAAAAATTTGAAGAATAGTGACTAGACTATAATATGTTGTTAGAATTTGTCAAAAGCGAGAAGAGAAAAATTTATCACAAATGATGTTTATTTAATGCAAAGTAAAGATAATGGAATGGTTTAATATTTCTAATAATAATAATAAAAGAGATCAAGAGAGTATGAAATGCATATTCTGATTATGAAACTATAAATGAGAGTGATATCTGAATGATATTAACATTAAGCAAGCTGGTATAGATAAATATTATACATGTAATCAATTTTTGATTATTTAAAATTAATAAGCTTATTCTAATGAATAAAGTAAATTAAAGCATAGTAAAGTTATAGAATTATTATAAAATTTTGTAGTATATAACTTACAAAATAGAGAATATATTTTTATTAATGAATGTATTTTTCTTTATTAATGTATGATTATATTGGTGACTTACCTGGATAATAAAGGTAAAATCTTTGTAGAAATATGTATAAAAATATATGCTATTATCGAGAAATTGATTTATTTATTAAACCCTAATAGTTATTAATATGTTTTTGAAATAACAATATTGATGATGAATATTATTATGATAAATTTAAAAAGATGGTAACAGGATAACCACCACTGAACTATGTTATATTTTATATTATTTTAAGATAAATAGTTGAAGTGAAACTATTTAATATTTTATTGCGTAAATTTTTTTTTTCTTTTTAAATATAAATTTTGTCTTTAAAATTTTGGAATACCTAGATTTATGTAATATTATGTTTTATAAATTTAAAATGTTTGTTAAAATAAATTTGTTAATATTGTTTAAATTTGTATCATGTTTTGAGAGTTTCTTTACTTGTATGTCAAAGTGATTATTGATCTTGTCAACCCCACACATGCATTATAAGAATTAATTATATATAATTACATTAATGCACATGATCTATAAGAAAGGTATTATGATTATTAAATTATAATTGTGGAAGATATTATTATTATTAAACATGAAAAGTGTATAATGCCAATTTTATTAATTATCTGATCTGATAATTATGTCAAACTTCATAATTCTTAGGATGCCACATAAAGAATAATAACTTTAAAGCATATTATGACATGAAAATATTTTGAATTTATTGAAGATAATGAATATTATGTTTATAAGAGTTTATCATTTTATTTTGTTTTATTGATGGGCAAAATTCAGTAGATGCATTTTTTTATAATAGGGGTTTTGAGATATTTTATTGTGTTAAGTATTGTGGTTGTAGTATAGTTAAATATATGTAAAATCCCTCACTATATTTTGCTATATTATTTAATGCATAATTATTATATTTATTTTGTTTAGTATTGTGGTTGTGGTATAGTTAAATATATGTTAAATCCCTCACTATATTTTGCTATATTATTTAATGCATAATTATTATATTTATTTTGTTTAGTATTGTGGTTGTGGTATAATTAAATATATGTAAAATCCCTCACTATATTCCACTATATTATTTAATGTATAATTATTAGATTTATTTTGTTTAGTATTGTGGTTGTGGTATAGTTAAATATATGTAAAATCCCTCACTATATTTTGCTATATTATTTAATGTATAATTATTAGATAATAATATTA
The DNA here is from genome assembly GCA_028023455.1 of Epiperipatus broadwayi. Taxonomy (NCBI): domain Eukaryota; kingdom Metazoa; phylum Onychophora; class Udeonychophora; order Euonychophora; family Peripatidae; genus Epiperipatus; species Epiperipatus broadwayi. The sequence goes on from JAQFVV010000188.1 coordinate 1,199,054, forward strand.
AAGAGCTAGATTAAGATGATAATATATTAGAAAATTTATGTAGTGATTTATTATTATATTAAATAGAAGAGTATTAAATATTTTAATGAATTAATGTAATTTTGTAATTGTTAATTAGAATTTACTTGGTGTAAATGTGAGTCATGGGAATATTACAAATAATTTTAAAAAGTAAATAGGAATGATATTCCTATGCACCTGGGAGTATACATTTCGGGTATGTTCTTAATGTTAAACTAACTGTGTACCCTACTAAATGCTTTGTATTGAGTCTCATAATTTTTTAGTAGTTTTATCAAATCATTTTTATTAGTAAAGTGAGCTGGTCGTATTTTAAACTAAGATAATAATAAATGAGCTGGATATTTAATTTTAACTTGTGTCTTAATGTTATTTAAATAAATTATTTAAGCATAATTTTTCTAGATGTATTATTTAGAGATGTAAATGAGTTAGTCAAGAGGTGTATAGTTATTTAAATTAGTGTTGAAGCAACTTGATGATTAAGTAATAGTAATGGAGTTAAGCAGAGTCGCTTTAATAAGGGTAGGTTAGTTTTGCTATTAACTGAAAGGAGACCCTTTAATTCCTCTTGGAGGCCTTAAAGGAACCGAGCAGGGCAAATTCCTAATGTCCACTCCATACGTTCTTGTCATTGCAGCTGTTATTACTATGTGATTATTCATATAGTATACGAACATGGATGGGCTGCTCACCAACATGCATTAGCCAGCTTGGTGAGTTTATTGGCTTTTTACCTCTGAGTTTAAGATCAAGAAACACCATGGTCTTTCTTCTCAGTGCCTGATAAGGCAGAATGAATGTTTGTGTAAATGATAAATATTTTCCCAATACATATATACAATTATGACAGACAAAAATAAAGCATGGCCCTTATTCCCAGAAGGCTGTAAAGTCACCAACCAAGGCAGCGGTTGGTGGCCGAAGGTGGAGGGTGCTAAGAATCCCCTGATTGCGGACCCAGGCTGCCATTTGATGACGACTTTTTATTTAGGTACTTACAACTGCAGATCACTTTCAAGTGAAGGAAGATTGCAAGAATTAGAAGAAAAACTCTCTTATATTAAATGGGACATTATTGGACTTTGTGAAGTTAGAAGAAAAGGTGAAGAGACAATTGATTTAAAAAGTGGACATATGCTCTATTATAAAGGCACAAATATTGGAAATACAAGTGGAGTAGGATTCATTATAAATAAAAAGTGGAAGAACAATATTGTGGAGATTGATGGTGTATCAGACAGAGTGGCAAGATTAGTTATACAACTTAATAGCAGATACCAAATGCAGATAATTCAGGTTTATGCCCCAACAAGTTCTCATAGTGATGAAGTAGTAGAAGATTTTTATATGGATGTACAAAAGGCTTTTGATCAGAGTAAACACCATTTTAAAATTGTTATGGGAGACTTTAATGCTAAAATTGGTAAAAAAAATGAAAGATGGAAGTGCTGTGGGTAATTTGGGTTATGGTAATAGAAATGAGAGAGGACATAGACTTGTGGAGTTTGCAGAAAAAGAAAAACTTTATATTATGAATTCTTTTTTTGAGAAAAATGTTAAAAGGAAATGGACATGGAAGCATCCAAATGAAGGTACAGCAGAATTGGATTATATTTTGACTAACAGGAAATACATATTTCAAGATTGTAATGTTCTTAATAAATTTAACACAGGAAGTGATCATCGATTAGTAAGGTGTAAGATACATGTTAATGTAAAACTAGAGAGACAAAAATTATTAAGAAAAACAATATTTATAGTTGATATTCCTAATCTTCAGAAACATTCTAATGAATTTAAATTAGAACTTACAAATCGGTTTCAAGTATTAGTAGATTTTGAACATGATTCAGATTTGAATGAAATTAATATGAAAGTAACTGATACACTTTTGAAAACTGCAACAAAGATAGCTGGTAGAAAGAAACAGCAATTGACCAATAAAATTTCTACTGAGACTAGAGAATTTATGAAGAAAAGAAGGAATATGAAGATATACAAAAATGATGCATTAAAAAAGAATTGAATATCTCGAATTTTGTAAAATGGTGCGGAAAAGAGTTGAAAATGATATAAGAAAGTATAACTATGAACTAGCAAGGAAAGCTGTAGAAGAAAATAAAAGTCTTAAGAATGTAAAACAACATTTTGGTATTGGTAGGAAATTTATATCTGCAATAAGAAAAAAAGATGGAATTATTACTAAAAGGAGAGATGACATCATGAAATTGGTAGAAGATTTTTATCAAGAATTATATAGTAATAAAGAACAAGTACCTCCTATATCTATTACATCTTCCAAATTGCCCAGAATTTTAAATGAAGAAGTGAGACATGCAATTAAATGTATGAAGAAAGGAAAGGCTCCAGGTAATGATGGAATTATAATTGATATATTAAAAGAAGCAGGTGAAGAAATAGAAATTTTTTTAGCAAAGTTATATACCAAATGTCTAAATGATAAAGATGTACCGGATGATTGGAAGAATGCAGTAATAATATTAATATTTAAAAAAGGTGATAAAGAAGATATTAGAAATTACAGACCTATCAGCCTTTTATCAGTTTTATATAAAATTTTTACCAAGATAATTACTACTCGTCTACAGAGAACATTGGATTTCCACCAACCAAGAGAACAAGCCGGATTTAAAAGTGGTTTTAGTACAGTAGATCATATCCAGGTATTGAGAGAAGTTATAGAAAGGACAAATGAATATGAGTTGCCATTATGCTTAGGATTTGTAGATTATGAAAAGGCATTTGATTCTATAAACATTTCTTCAGTGATTAAAGCATTAGATCATCAAGGTATAGATCCAGGATATTGTCATATTTTAAAGAATATTTATAAAAATGCAACAGCAACAATTAGATTACATAATGACACTGGGAAAGTCAACATTGAGAAAGGTGTAAGACAAGGTGACTCCATATCTCCAAAACTTTTTACAGCAGTGCTGCATGAAGTATTTTGTGGATTAAAATGGGAAACTAAAGGAGTGAAAGTAAATGGTGATTATTTAAGTCATTTAGATTTTGCAAATGATGTAGTTGTTTTTGCAAATAATGCTTCAAATCTGCAGGAAATGTTGCAGGAATTATCAGATGAAAGTAGGAAAGTAGGACTAAAGATAAATGTTAAAAACACTAAAGTAATGTTTAATCGATTTGCTCAAAATATGAAAATAAAGATTGATTATGATGAATTAAAAGAAGTTAACAGTTACAAATACCTTGGTCAGATTATTAATACAGATGGAAACATAATGGAGGAAATTAATCATAGAATTAAACTTTGTTGGAATGCTTTTGGTATAAATAACTTGATACTAAAAGGAAATATGCCTATGTGTTTGAAAAGGAAGGTTTTTAACAAATGTGTTTTACCAGTTCTTACTTATGGATCTGAGACTTGGACACTTAATAGAAGAGCAATTCAGAGACTTCAGACCACTCAAAGAAGTATGGAGAGATGTATGTTGGGAGTAACAAGAAGAGATCGTAAACACAATGTATGGGTAAGAGAACAAACAGGTGTTACTGACCTCATTGAAAAAATTAAAAGATTGAAGTGGAGTTGGGCTGGACATATTGTTAGAAGAGATGATAATAGATAGACAATTGAAATTTTAAACTGGATTCCAAGAGATTGTAAAAGACCCAGAAATAGACCACATGTGAGATGGATGGATGAAATAAGAAAGTGTGCAGGGGTGATGTGGAGAAGAGAAGCTAAAGATCGGAGAAGATGGATTAAACTTGGAGAGACCTTCATCCTGCAGTGGATTGATAATGGTTGATAATGATATATATATATATATAAAACTTATAAATCAATATCTGTATTCCTATTATAATGAAAATATATATAATTCCATGAAACAATACAATAATTAATACTTAATACAATAAACAAATTTTTTAAAAAAAATATCAACTATAATTTAAATAAAAGTACTTTAAACAATCTAAGTTGTGGTTATCAAATTATATTCAAATTCTATTAAAATGGTGTTTACTGTATTAATTATTGTATTGTTTCGTGGAATTATATATATATTGGTATCTGACCAAAAATTTAACACCTCCGTTTTAATATTACACATTCTTTTTTTTGAAATAGTATAGATATTTATTAGTTAAAATGTAAATGAATCTTTATGTGATATTTAAAAATAAATCAAATAGCCATAAGACAAGTATATATACCATAAAATACATTTGATCTATTAAGCTCATACTGCATCATATACTAAAAGTTTATAATCAAACATGATAGTCATTTTTTAGGTGACTAATCTATAGACAATCCAGACAATCAAATAAATGGTTACCTGTAAATAAATATTTAGCTATTTTTTATTAGAAGGCAAATCAAAAATAAAAATTATTCAAACACTTTCCATCCAGTGTATATAATACTCTGTATTTTACTAATTTTCTATGGGAGACTGTTGAGCAAACTTGATTTTACAATAAGCTGTTTAATTGATTATTTTACCTATCTATAATGTTATTCATTATTTCTCTATATATCAACAACAAGAGTAATTAGAGATGTGCCCTTTACTCCATAAATTTTTAATTAAGACTAGAGGGAAAGGCAGATATTTACTTCAACTATTAGTGTAAGAATAATCTCGAATATTATATATGTTGGTGTAATCTAAGCATAAAGTTTGTTTTCATATTGATACAAAATTAGATTTATTATATATATCAAAAATATTACTTTTTTTATAAGAAATCCAATCATTGAAAATTGATCCTTTCAATAAATGATTTAATTTTTTATAGTCATTATGAAACACTGTCCAAGGTAAGGAAGGAAGTTTTTCCCAAGCATCATAAAAACTTGGATATTCATTTTTTATAAAAGGTAAAGAATTTTTAGCTGCTTTACCAGCTTTATTTATCAGTTTTAAAATATGAGACACAGACAGACTTTCATGAAGGTTGTTCTTCAATAAATATGACAGCAAACCTAAAAAATAAAAGTGAATAAATAAATATACTTGTGTGTATATATAGAATAGAATATAGATTTCAGATACAATATATTAATAACTTACATAAAAAATAAAAATCTATTCTAATAATTAATTGAATGGTACAAAAAGCATTATGAAATTCATTTTATTAATGAATCAACATAAAATAATAATAAAAAATCAAACATAATAGAGCATTTCATATAACATGTTTTATTAATTTTTGTTCAATTATTTTTATTAATATATTTACATTCTGATGTAATGTAAAATAGTTATTGCTTCGAAGATATAAAAAAACTTTACACATGGTTCACATGTTCAGAGACTGTCAGCCAAGTTGAGGTGATACTTACATATTATACCTGCTGTGAATTTTTAATATGCTATTCTGCTATCACAAACATCATCCACCCTCCACACTGGAGAAAGGTATCACATTCTGCCAATGCAAACACAGGCAACAATTCCCAAATTTGACTTAAAAGTAAAAAATACTACATATATTAAAGATATTATCTGGATCAATGATTTTATTTTCATTTAAGGAGGGAGAAGGTGAATGAGAAAAATTATTTATTCACATTTTAATTTCAGAATAGTCTAGTTTTTTTTTTTTTAAGTGTCATAGCATTGGCCGGGACACGAACCAGCAACCCGGGCAACTGCCTGCAATTGCAAGACAGTCATGCTGACCTCTTGACCACCAATGCAAGACTAGTTAGGATAGTCTAGTTTTTAAATAAAAATTTAGGTAAATTACAATTTATTAAAAAAGTTATATACATAAAATGATCATGTGAGACATTTAAAACATAATATAACTATGTACTTTTTATATGAGTTGGTTGGTTTTAAAGAAAAAAACAAAAGTGGGATTTTTTTTCTTGTATAGTTTCATTAATTATTATTTTTTCTTTCAAAAAAAAGAAGAGAAGGGAAAATCTTTAAAAGAGTATTTATCATTTATTTAAATATCTGAGTGCAAGGAGTGATGATCTTGTGTAGATTTTGCAGTTTTAAACATTGCAATGGTGCTGCAATAGCTATATCTTCTCTATGTTGCTTTAAACCTATCTATAGCTTTATATTGCAATCAGCAGTTGCTTGTTTACACAGCTTCAGTTCTAAAGGTGTATGCCAAGAAATGACAATACTTTTTTTTCATGAGGGACAAAAAAAGATGACCTAATTCTCATTTCTAAGTATTTTAGCCTCCACAAATTAAAAATTATTTATGCAATACTTTTGTAAAAGATTTAATATAAATCAAAAAATGACGTTAAAAAACATTTTTTTGAAAAATTTATTTAAGTCAATTATTTTATATAGCGTGAAGTTTTTTATAAACAATAATATTTAAACAGCATTAAACTGTTGCACATGCGCTTTGGATTTTAACTATAAACTGAATGAATACTAACACTTCAAACACATGATAAAGTCTTTGGAAAAGATAGAATGTCCATTTATCTTTTCGAACCCATTCTATCTTTTCCAAAGACTTTATCATGTGTTTGAAGTGTTAGTATTCATTCATTTTATATTTAAAATCCAAAGCGCATGTGCAACAGTTTAATGCTGTTTAAATATTATTGTTTATAAAAAACTTCACGCTATATAAAATAATTGACTTATTTACATACATTTAATTTCAAATAAGAATGATGTATTGTAAATTCTAATAAATTTCATCAGCGTCATTCATTCAAGCATGTAAAAGTAATTTAAAGTGATTATTTAATATCTTCACACTTTCACTTTCAAACACTTAAGATTCGCCCATACAAAAGTGTTTGGGTTCGAAAAGATAGATGGCCATTCTATCTTTTCCAAAGATTTTATCATGTGGTTGAAGTGTTAGTATTCATTCATTTTATATTTAAAATCCAAAGCCCATGTGCAACAGTTTAATACTGTTTAAATATTATTGAAAACATTTATTATAAACAGACAACTCTTAAAAAGTTCATAATTGCAAAGTAGAACTGGTTTTTAATTGCTAAACATAGAATCATCTTTGTATAATCATAATTATTTTTAACAATTTTAATTATAATAAATAATATTTTTAGTTTTAATATTTTTTCTTTCTTTTATGATAACTAACTCTAAGTTTATCTTCAATTTATAACATATAATTCAAATATCTATTATTTCATTCTGACTATATAATATTTCATTTTACTAACTTTTTGAATAAATTTATCCAATGATGTCAAATTACCTTGATTTAGATAAGAACTTTATTTAAAAATTTATTTTTATATTTTCAAAACATCAAATATTAACTTTTAAAATATTTATTGCTTGAAAGCTTACATTTGAAATAAATGATGTTAAGATTATGAATATATTATAGAGAAAAAAGATTTAATTGTAAAAATAAAATGTTCAAATATGGAAGAGTATGCAAAAATTTCTCAGTAGAGTCTACTTAAAATAGAAAAATGACATTTTCTGTTAAAAGGGACTAGGATTTTCTACTTTGAAAAAATAATGAATAGAATTTATATATTTTGAGTAATTATATTTTCCAAAAATTAGGATATTAATATATATTTTTAAGACAAAAGATGATAATCTTTATGGTTAAAAAAAGCAATTAATTGGTCAAGGCTTAATGCAGCAATTTCTAAGGTAGTCATGAGACTGGATGGGAGAATAATATCAAGGATATTTAAAAAAACAAAAGATAGTGTGGACAAGCATTCAGTAGCAGTCTATTTGTGGAGAAGTGGACAGTGAGAAGGTATGCCTGGTAATTTAAAGTTAAATTGGCTTCAGTATTAATTAAGACATTTTTGAAAAGGAATATTATAGAATAAAGTTTACAAAAATCAACCATTTTCACCAAAAAGAATATAGGAGAAAAATACCTCCAGAAAATTTTTTTTAACCATTCTTATGTATTAATCCATTCAAAATCATGATTGCTTCAACTTATGCTAATCTATATAAAAGTAATAAACTGGAAACATAGTGTATAATATCAGTGTACCATTGTAATCTCTTTGGCCCACTACTATAGGTGACAGACTGTGGTCCCTGCACATTTGAGCATATAAGATTTGGATATAGTAACTTAATAAAGGTTACATTGAAACAAGAAGAAAAGTTAATGGAAGAACAGAAATGAAAATAAATGTTAAACTCAACCTAGAGCTGCAAAAAAACAAGTTAAATGAAAAGTGTTGAAATAAAAATAAATAGTGAATTGCAAGTTTGTGTTAACTTGAAATGAAAATATTTATTAAATTGAAAATTGAAGCTGTAATTAAGAACATAGAAAAGGCTAAATGGAAAAAAATGAGATGATTATTAAACTAGAAATCTAGATCTAAAAGAAAGAAAAGCTAAATAGATTAAATAATTATTGAGAATAATATAAAAAGAAGACTGACCACATATGGTATTCTTTTACAGAGAAGGTAATACTTGAAAATGGTGATTTCATTTTTTGTTTGATTGAAAAGATTTTTTGGTCTCAAATTAAATAAAACATTCTTATTTTGAAAAAGGCAAGAGAAGGAACTTATTTAGATTAAATGATTTACTATTTAAAAGAATCAAAAGGCAATCAAATTTCAGTGTATTATATGAAATTATCTATTAAAGTCTGAGTTCATCATATTATTATCTTATAAATATTTTTCTTTACAGTTTTTTTGGTTATATATTAAATAATTATTTTTAAAAATAACAGTTAATATCTTTATTCTTCTAATTGTCTATTCTGTAAATTAGAAGTGTAACTGATTTCATCATATAGTTGTGGTTTAAGAGATTTGTAAGTTATCCCAGCAATGTTATATCGTATTAGAATAGATTAAGTTTATGGTATAAGTATTTTCTCTTGTTTATAGTGACAGTTTGTAGTATTCTTGTGATCCCAAAGCTACTTTTAAACAATAACAGTATTTACAATATGATTCTTTGTAGAATTATTTATATATGTAAAGATAAGAGTCACCATTAAAGTTTACATACTTCATTTTATTCTATAGATTTAATAATTAGATTATTGATGGCCAGTACACTTGAAATACCAGATGACTCAGAGCATTGATAAAGATTAGCACCTATATAAATGATTCCAACATTTTTAATGTTTGTTATTGCAGATATTTTAGTACAAAAAATGTGTCTGTAGGTAAAATATTGATGACTATTTAATAATATGCCTACATTTGAAATTGGAAAGATAATTATTAGCCTGGATTCTACAGAGTATTTCTTTTAGTTCCAGACACAAAGGATGTCTGTTATTAACTATTAATGACTATTGCTGGTGATATTATCTTTGTAATTTGCATATTCTTCAATTATTTCCAATACTGATTTTTGCTCTTACTCATTGGTGGTGATGTTTGAGATGAAATCATTCCCATTACTCCTGTAGTCCATATTAGTTTGAACTATTATAATATATACATATATTGTATCCTTTATAATAGGTAGAGATAGTTTAAATAGGTATTAAACCACTAAACATCATATGATCACCATTTCTTATGCTTGCTCTATTAAACCACTAAACATCACACAACCATCATTTCTTATGCTTGCTCATAACTATTATCAAAACAGGCAAAACTCTCCATACAGTAGTGCCACTCAGTGCAAGTCAGAGTAATCAATGGATGCCAGAAGGCTTTTGCATAAAATGCCTATCTAGTGCGTACTCATCCTATATCCTTTCTGGCTTGTCACTAGAAAGGGATTTTATGCATAAGCCTTCTGGAATCCATTGATTATTCTGGCTTGCACTGAGTGCACTACTGCATGAGGAGTTTTGCATATTTTAATAAGTTTAGGTAGGGTTGGAAAAGTAGTTATATGAAAGATTTTTAAATTTAGGCTATTTTTATCATATAATTTTGATATTATAAGTAGTAGAGTTCAAACTCAAACTTAGTAGATAGGAGCTTATAAAAATATTAGATAGTTTGAACTCATTTTGAAATGAATTAAAAATAAAATGATACAATAAATTATCCAAAAGATAGCATCAATTTTAATTTATTATATTTAAAAGATTCTATAATGGTAGAATAGCTTAATTATAGTGATAAATATTTTATATTATATGCTTAAGGTAATTATTTTTGTTTAAAATATTATATAAAATAATAAGTTAATTTAATATTAGTTAAAAATTTGCTGAAAGTATCACATGATTAGAGGTGATTGTGTGAATATGTAAGTTTACAGAAAGTTAGAAAAAGAGAACTTTAATTTTAGCTTGTTTATAAAAATTTGATACATAATAAAGTGTAGAAAATATTTAGTCTAGAGATAATATAGAAAAGTAATGAATAAAGTTATTATTTTATTTAAGTGTAATATTTTATTTTAAGTCAATTTTAAGTTATTAAAATATTAAAAATTGTTTTAATAAGAATATTTAATATTTTAGATAAAAATATTTAATATTTAAGGCATTAAATAATTTGATATTTAATAATTGATGACTCATAGTTTTAAAACTTTAAAAAATGATACTGATGTAGCTATGCAAATTAGCAGATTGTTACAAGCACTATTGACCAATGAAATCATTGGATTAATACCAGTATAAAAACAGAGGTTGAGGTCAGTTTGGACAGATTTTTATAAATTTTCAGTGATTTCAGATTTCCAGTGATTTTAGTGATAACAGTAATTTACAGATTTAGTTTGAAATTTACAACTATAATTTTTTTATATTGTGACAGTAGTAATTTCTTTTAAATTATTGTTTTATTTGAAAATGTTTTTGAAAAATGTAATTGGATAAGTACTTAAATATTGATTTACTAAACACTAAAGTTTCCTGTCAGTTTTTTCTCCTTGAAACTTGGTTGAGGACCTCAATAATTCTATGGAACATGATAATAGTTACCTAAATATTGAGACAATGAACATCAAATTCCCAAAAAAATACTGCAACAAAACCAGAGAGGATTTATGTAAGAACTTTAAAATCTTTATAAATAGTATGGCTGGAGTGAGTGAACATTTATTTGAAATGACTTTATCATATTGCAGTGCAGCTAATTCATTAAAGTTAATTAAGGGTAATCAGGTGTATTAAAAATCTTTATTATAGTGTTAAATTTGAAAAAAAAAAAGAAAATTAAGTCTCTGTATCTAAGTTTAAAAACTGAATTTAAAATGTTTTATGGTATGATGAATGTCTTTTTATTATATAATTGATACTAATAATTCACATTTGATTTGTCTTTAAAGTAATCAAAATGGACTTACATTTTAAGAATAATGTATTTAAAGACAAATTGAAGGTGACTTTTGAATGTCTTTTATGTTTTTATAAAAGGACTTACTATTGATCAAATTAAGAAATAAATTATATTTTAAAAAAGATCTTATCTGGAAGTAATGAGCTCTGATACATCTTTTTAAAAGATTAAAATTATATTAGTTGATATATGATTTGAATGATATAGCTATCATTTTACCTGGAAACGAAAAATATCTAGTGAAAAAATTGTTAATACTTTAAAGAAAAAAAATATTTTGTTTAATTTATAAACTTCATGTCTGCTGATAAATGTATTAAATAAATAATTTATATTATAAAATGTTTGCTACTAATATTTTTGACTGATGGAAAATGCAACCATTACTTATATTTATTGCAACATATCTGCTATACCCAACAGCTGAAACATATAGAAGAAAATATTTTATATAAAAAGGAATTTAAATTATTATTCTATGAAGATATTAAATGCCTGGATAAAAGTTTTCAGAAAGGAGTGAAATAAACATTTTATCTTTTGTGATCATTAATATTCTTAGATTTTAGTAGATCTTATATTATTACTTCTGCATTTTTTTAATGGTGCTAAATACAAGATTGAAGTATGATTTGTGCACAAAGCTGTCCAACCGTAGCTAGGCAATGGTGCAAAATTTCAGACAAGCATTTAGATTATGAGCAGAAACAAATCTTTTTATAACTTTAAAACATTATTTTAATATTAATTCTAACATTAGTATTTAGAATGTTACATTTTTTTATTTTAAAACTAATTTGTTATTATATTTTAAATTTAATTTTAAAATAGATTAACTTTATTATTATGTTTTAAGAAAAATAAATGGGTATTCAGAAAGTAATTTTCTGAACAAGGCAAACTATAATCGTAATTGGTATTTTTTTTTGAATGTATGGTCCAAGAAGCAGATCACTGTAATGGCTAAGATCATTAGTACTCTTTTTATTGTTTAGATTACACTTTGCTTAATAATTTTATTTTATTTTTAAAAAAAGATATATCCTAATTAGTATTTTAAGATTAATATTTCACATTTTAATATTAAACAATGGAATGAACAGTTGATCAAATTATCATCATATGTATTTTATGAAAAAAGTGATAAATGTGGGTGAATTTTTTTTTGAAAAAACATCCAAGGATATTTAAAAATATTTATTTAACATGATTGCATGAATATGCATATATTAAATATCTTTAATTTTTTAATGTTTTATCTCTGCGAATGTCATCTGTTGAAATACAAAGAAAAACCTAATACTGATCTCTAAATTGTATAATAACAAATAAATAAATGTATAGTATTGTGACATTCAGATGATGTATATTGGTTTAACCCAGTTCGAATACTAGGCAAAAGTACCTCGAGGCCACCCATATGCGAGATATTAAATCAAGAATACTATGACCTCTGCCCTATTTGCCTATTTTCAAGGCTAACTATGAACCAACAACATTATCTGAGACATGCATAAATTATTTTCTCATCTGACCCAAAGCTAGCATCAGGGGACAGACATGGACAAGAATACTTATGAAACTAAATAGTTAAATGAGCAGAAAAGTACTATGAAATATGTGTTTTGCGTGCCCGAATCATTTGAAAAGTAAAATAAAGCATTAAAATAAAATTAGAAAAACTCAAGCTTTTTAGTTAAATAAGATATTTGATTAATGACTTTAAAATGTTAGTAATGTTTTAATGGGCCTCCGCTATTCCCCTGAATTAATGAAAAACTAATTAGACAATAAAAACAGATTAAATGATACAATATTTTTGTGGTCGAAGTCTTTTCTTCCCAATTTTAATAAAATTGTCAACTCGAATCTCCTCGATAAAGTACAATAAAAAAAAAGATCTTTCGCAAAGCATTTCTAATTGCTTTGTGCTAAAAACAGTTTACAATTATTTAAGATGTATATAGCTAAATCAGATATACGTAATGAGCTAATGGTGGACAAAAGAGGAGTTATCGAGGAGATCAAGTTGGCAAACAAAGGAAACTTACTTGTATTTATTTTACAAACATAATTGGAATTAGAAAGAGATTTTAAATAAAAAACTAACTTTTAAACTTAACCGCAATGGAATACAAAATATTTATACATGTTAGTAATGAAGAATAGTGAAGGAAAAGGGGTTAAATATATAGATAGATGATCACGCAATATATATATATATATAAGATTAGTCTAATAAAAGTGGTTACATAACAAATATAATTAAATATAACATTTCAGAAATATAACTCAATGAACCAATTAAGAAAGGTCTGAACAAAAAAGAATAGAAAGTAAATAGTTCAATGGAGGAGAGATATGATTACCATCCTGTTTCCTTGGTCATGTTCTGTCGACATGTGTGGCTTGATCCGTCCATCGATAGGTATTTGCCCAGACAAGGAAAGTGGAAATACATAGCATGCTTTTACAAAAAGTCCTACAGACACGGCACAGAGTTCAGATTAATATGGGATGGATACTATGGCATTTTGATGGTATTTAGGACCTCAGCAGCAGGCGAAGCCATTTTGCCTAACTGCCAAACATAATCAAATTCATCACATTCATAGGACTTCTAACAGGTCGCATTTTGAACTGATACATGGTTTTGAGGATGACAGTGGAATTGCTTTTTGGAGCAAAATCTAAATGAGAAGCAAAATCTGAGAAAACTGAATGAGTTCTCCCAAAGAGAAATCTGAAACAGCAGCAAGAGAAATCTCAATGAATTCTCCAAAGAGAAATCTGACTGAAAAGCAAGCACAAGAAAAATCTGAAAGAATTCTCCAAAGAGAAATCTGACTGCAAGCAAGCAAGAGAAATCTCTAATAGGAAAAGCAAACTCTGAATAGCCAAGTCTTTTGTTCTCTCTCCTATTTATACCTTTTTTGTAAGCTACCTTTTATTGTTTTGTGTATGATCTTAGATCTTGATAAGCCCCCCCCCCCATGCTCCTTTGTTTCAAGGTAACATTTTCTAAAAATAACTTTTACTTTTTTATTCTAAATTTCTTTCTTTAAAGTTTGAATTTTTATTAATTAAAAAAAAAGAGAAGGCCATCTTTAATTTGCCTTGAATGGGCTAACTAATTACACACATACATTCTTTTAGAAAATATTGGCAGGCTTGCTTATCTCAAAATAAAAATCATACACCATATTTTAACAAGATTTAAACAGAAAAATACATTCTTATTTCTTTTAATAAAATAAGCATTTTATTTCAGCAGAATTTTGCATTAACTCATATATATATGCTTGACATATATATATGTTTGACTAATAGGTTTTACAAGTAATTTTTACTAACAGAAATTTAATGTTAGAATGGAATTTATTTAAAAGGAAATATTTACTGCACATACAAATTTAATAACATAATTAATTTTAGCTTTAATGCAAAACCCTGCTGATATTGGACTATAAACTTAATTCAGGCCTACAATACTAATTAAGTTTATAGGAGGCTGTGAAGCATGGATTGGACTTCAGATCCATTGCTTCATTTCCCAATAGTTAGTGAGCAAAAAAAAATCTTAAAAAGAAATGCTGTTGCTTCAGGTCAGAGGTAAAAATTTTGTGCCAGGTCAGTTTAAGCCTACTCTTTATTTGCTCTAATACTTAATTTGTTATTAACTACGGTCTTTGTTTTCTTAATTATATAACTAGGGTCGGGTTAGTGTTGGTTCTAGTCTAACAAGGTATGTATTTATTTTAATGTCTGTATTTTTCAGGATCCAGTGGTATGTACTGCCTTGTACTTTTGGACTGGTTCATGACCCTATCATTTTGGTTTTCTTCTAAGTTTCCATAGTCAATGTCAGTTAGTATCCTAATCATGCCTTGAATATCATGCATTTGAGTGCTTATTAATATTTTCCTTATCCAGGGTGGCATGTTGTGCCTAATCATTCTTACTATCTGCATTTCTGGATAATTGAATGCACTTAGGGCTTTTATTCGATTTACCTGTCTAACAAAAACCTGAGCATAAGTCTCTTGATGGTTAGCCGGGTATCTTTCATGCATTATGGAATACATCAAACCTTCTTTCCATTCTTCACTCCAATACATTGACATCACTGCATTCTCATATTCCATAAATGTCCATGGTTCTATAGACAAAGTGTTCCACCAGTCTCTTGCAGATTCTTTTAAATGATGACTGGAGATCACCACTTTTTTTTGTTCCGTCATACTCTGGAATTGAAAAAACATTTTGAGACTGTCTAGGTGGTGTCTAAGGTTTCCACTCGGTTCCCCTCTAAAACATTGTATATGTACAAATTTTGCCACAGGAGATGTTACTGGATTAATTATTATTGGCGTAAGAATTTGGTTGCCTTGTTGCGCCTGGATTGGGTTCAGCGGTTGATGATTGTTCATTTCCTTTCTATACTCATTCATCTGTCCATTTTCTTCTTCATCCTGTATTTGATGCTTGACTGACACATCCAAGGTATGCATATCCTTTCCTAATTCATTATCCATCAATGATTTAAGTTGTGTATCATTTTGTTTCTGTTGATGTTGTCATTTTAACTGAGTATTTTCATCTGGCAATACTTTTGTTCTGGTAGTATGTTGTTGCTGGAGACCCATGTTTTCCTCCAAACAGTTCAGTCTTTGTGATGTCATATTCATGAATTCTTGGAACATGTTCATCATCATTTTGTTTTTGTCTCATTTCTTTGATGAGATCTTTCAAATTGTATTTTTGGTCACTATGAATACATGTTGCTGTATTTGGAAGGTTGAGCACTATCTCCTCATCGCTGTCATAATCTTCGTCTTTTTTCTGTTGTTCCATTTTTGCCTAATATTGGCTATTTTGTTATACAACAATCACACCTTATTTGTAAAATGTATTTTAGTCTTTTATAAACAATCTAAATAAGTATATTTTATCACACGTATCTAGGAGCTATATCCTTCTGTATATCAAAAAAAAAAATTTAGTTCTTTCAAAAATAACTCATTATTCTAAGTGCTTTATTTTATATAACTATCTGTTTTATTTGTATGTTTTTAGAAATTAACTTTGCCTACCTCACGAGGTCCTATCTTAAACCTATGCCTATATGTATCAGTTTGTACATGGAAAAAAAAAATATAATCCTGCCATGTCTGTTTTTAATATTTATTTATACTACATATTATTCTCCTCACTTTACTTTATTTATTTATATTTCCTTAAAATGTCACTGCTATGTTAATATAATTAAAATAATTCACTTACAGCTTGACCTGGCTTTCTCTGACACCTGAAACAACTAAAAAATGCATTTACATTAATATACAAGTATATATATTGTAACGATATATATAAATATCGTTACATTAATTTAAAACAAAATCTTAAAGTTCGCAAATAAAAATAAGTGTATTAAAAAGAAAAAAAAACTAAACGCTAAAATTAAAATGTTTGTCTAACGTATATATTCGCACAGATGCTAAACTTTAAAAATATTTTTTTTTATATAAATAAAAAAAGTATTTGAACATACTTTTTTGATAAAAAAAATAAAAGATTTAAATATAGAAATATTTTAATAAAGAAATAGCGTAAGTTAAAATAAAAACAGGTATTAATTAATTCCTGTAATCTGTAAATGGAAATGATTGTTTATTAATTATCCAAAAGCTGTGTAATTAAAAGGTCAGATGAAAAGTTAGATAAGAGAATAAAGAGAAATTAGCTTGACCAATGGAAGCACCAAGCCTCAGCCCGGACCCGAATGAAAAGGATGGATTAGTGTTGTTTTGTTGGTTGAATTTGTGTGGATACTATAAAAGGAGAAATACAGTTTTCCTGACAGTTTTTTTTCCGGCTTTGTTTTTTGAGGGTCATGATAGGCCGCACATATCACACACTCTCTCTATTTTAAAAATGAACTGACTGTGATACCGAAATGAACCAGCTAATGCTACCTCCGGAACATCTGACCGGGTTTTCAAATAAAGACTCCGTGGAAATTTACATCAAAAACAGTGATTCTTCTACTGTAAGCTATTGACATGAACTCTAAAATTTAAAAATAATTAAGAACTTTCGTTCAAGCTTATGAACTTTTATCTGACTTTTAAGTTTAAAATCAATTGAAAATGTTTAAATTTATATGTTTTGCGTTGATAAACATCATTTCCATTTTATTATTTTTTATTTGTATTAATACTTTTTGTTTAAATTTTAAATGAGGGAATTTAAGGTTGGGTATAGACGTTGCATAGATTCGTTAGCAGTTAATAATGTTGTGGTTTTCACATTCGATTAGAATATATAGGTCAACGATGTCACTGCAAGCATCTTACAATGAATGCTATTGGGTTTTGTGTATTCCCTATGCAATTGACATTATCGATGATTTTGTATTTTGATTGGTTGTGTTTATTTTGAAATGTTTTAACTGTGGAATCTGTGCAGCCGATCTATACTTGACATTATAAAACAAATTATATAAAATTCATCTGTGCGAACATATTTAAATGTTAAATTTAAGTCGGGCGTGAATGACTATATAGTTTTGTAAAATTATATTAAGGGAAAGTAATCTTAGGTTATTCATTTCGTAGTTGAATTGGCTCAATGGATTGGATATATTTGTGTAATTAGTAGATGTAGTATGAGATCTGCTATGGGCAGGATTGCATATATATGCCACACACCTTCTGTTTGCCTATGGATGGGTTTGTAAGATGGCAAAGGACCGCAATCCATTCCTATGGAGTTTTATGTTTATTATTCTACTCGCCAACAGATGCAGCATTCCTGTTGGTGGAGAGACAATGTCTTCTCTAACTCTACTTACTGTTCAGATGTACATTCCTGACAGTATAGTATTTTGTATTGTCGTATTTTCATGCTACATTGAATACATAAATGTATCAGATGGATTGATGCCAGTTTGACTGCGAACTTTTTGGCCTAAGGTTAAATAAGGGATAGAATATTTTCTTTTCAAATGCAGATCTATGTAGTCTATTCATACCCGACCATCTAAATAAAATATTAAACTCATTGAAATTTATTTAAATGTAAAATTAAAGATTAATATAAAAATCTAAAATGTTAAACTTATTCCTCAAATTTAGAATGATTTTATATGTGCGTAAATAAATATTTTTATATGTTAATTTCTGGCAGTGGCTTTTATTTATTTGTATTTAAGATATAAATTAAAGTTATATTTTATCATCTCTGCTACTCCCTAAGCTAGTGACTTGGGCTAACGATCTGAATATTTAAATAAAGTGGAATCTTAACAGCACGTATCTGCCTACTTTATAATTTTTTTTAGGTTTAAATGCCTAGATGGCGTCCTGGTAGTTGCAGATATCATAGTTGTGGTTAGATTCGAACTCCAATTGCATTTCGATCGTTATAATATATAAAAAGGAATATGTGAGCAAAAATATACATGTCATGTTTAAAATTATTTTGGCTCACTAAGCATACATTGTTATTTTGATCATCTTCCTCCTATGGTTTGTTTATTTGTAATCTGATATGAGAGATTGCACTTGCCAACAAATTTATTTGATAAGGGCACCAGTCGACAAAACAATGGCCATATCAAATATACACATTAGTGGATAATGATCCAAGCACACATTGATAAGGATTTATAAAGTTTAAATGTGATTAAAATTTATTTTGAGTTTCACTTTTTCAAAAAAATCTCTGCATGAATAAGTAAATGCTATTTTAAATGACAATATTAATTAAGTCTAAGACGTATAACAACTCAGTACGGTAACATGTCTGACCTGGGTTCGAAACCACGCTACCATTTTGGTCAAGACACACAAAAAAATCAATTTAAACAGCCTAAAGTACGATTAACAAAACAAAAAAATACACACAAAAAAAAATTAAAAATAAAATCCCATGATAACTGCCACTCTGAATTATGAACCTGGGATCGAAACCAACTACCATTTTGGTCACAACCCGAAATAGATTAACAATTATCAAGCAATTTTACAGAATCATGCACTGAAATCAAAAACTGTTTAAAAAACATTTATATAAAAACAGGTTTTACCGGACTATAATGAAGTGTATACCATATACACCCATATATATGAATATATACATCATTAAATAAGCATATATATGACTACATATAAATATACAAACAGATATATCTATACAAATATTTTTTTCTTATCATGTGCATGATTTTATTAGAACGAATTCGTCATATTGCAGACCGCATACTCCTCTTATTTCAGGCTAGTAATGCTGGTCGCAAATATAACAAGGAAGCAATGATTGCAGACATAGACCTATTATTTCAGGCTACTCAGCAATCCAGAACTCTAAAATGTAAGGGGTCTTCACCTAAACGGTTACTAAAAAACGTCTTCACCAACAATGGGTACTAAAAACGAGGGCTTCACCTAACAGTTACTCAAAGGGTCTTCACCTAATGGTTACTCAATAAATGATTCAATATCATAATCCGAACTTAGAAAAAAAAAAATCTTAACTAAAGGTGGCTGACATATATGTTATACAGAAAATGTATCTTATATATATTTATTAAAACGAACATACACATTTATTATTTCACAAGTTGAAAATCAAATTTGAATTTATTAAAACAAAACTTATATATTGTTTGCTAGGAAACGTAACTGCAAAATATTTAAAAGTGAAAAAATTTTTTTTCATGATTAAAATTATTGATTTAAATAAACGAACGCAGAGAAAGTGAAAAAAATATTTCCTAACACCGTACGCTGACACGTGTTAATTTGAACTTATCAAAACTTAGATCTCAGAAAAAATTTATATCAATAGGAAAAAATGTTATCTATTAGATCTTCACAAAAATTTATACAAACGGAAAAACATTTTATTATCTATTTGTACTTTTTTACTAAAATATTAACACTGCCGAATATATACATATTTCGAAAAACATTATTACATCAAAACTTCTCATATTTAAGCAATACTAAATAACATAAAGTACGAAAGCTATTTTAAGGGAGGGCAGGTGCGTATTTATTTGACACTTCCGCCTCATCGAAGCTATATATTTTATACGACAAAAAAAAAATATGGCGACTAGCCATGACAAAACTACTCATTAGGTAAATTTTTTTTGCTATAACTCTAAAATTTATTCTCATTATATATTCACAAAAAACAAAACTAACGGAGTGTTAACTTTTTCAATATAAAACATTTATTTTATATATACTAAACTCGGGAAAAATTTTTTTTACCTTATGACACATTTAACTTGTTAATTAATTCAACAAAAATGACATTTGCTCACATTAGGAAACAAAACTCGGAAAATTTATATATATATTTTTATATAAATATATTAAATACTTTCAAATATCAGCTTTTTAAGCTAATTGTGCATACACTTTGTGAGTGTTAATAATAAATGAATACTTTCTCACCAATACAAGATATAGTATTTATGCAGGAATTTGAATGTATACAATTATAAACATACGCTATATAAAATAAATGCTTATTTACATAAATATATTAAAGTAAAACAAACTTCTCAGGGTACTACTTTCTTATTTTAAAAAATGACATTCGTCCCACGGTGACAAACCTGGAGAAAAATTTACCTATATCTATTATTATGTGTCATTGGAAAAAAAAAATCATATATATGCGGGGAAAATTTTTACACATATCTATTATCTCATGTTATTTTTAAAAAAAAACATTATATATATGCATACAAATCTGAGGAAAAATTTTTTTTACATATATATTATTCATTAATTTAAAACAGAAGAAAGAAAAAAACATTATACACACATAACAAATGTTATACAGGGCATTGCAGGGTATGGAAAATTTCGAATAGCCACACTATGGGCATCCAAATGCGGGGAAAAAAATTTACTGTGACAGTCAGATGATGTATGTTGGTTTAACCCAGTTTGAATACTAGGTGAAAGTACCTCGAGGCCATCCATACGTGAGATATTAAATCAAGAATACTATGACCTCTGCCCTATTCGCCTATTCTCGAGGCTAACTATGAACCAACAACATTATCTGAGACACACATAAATTATTTTCTCATCCGACCCAAAGCTAGCATCACGGGAGAGACATGGACAAGAATACTTATGGAACTAAATAGTTAAATGTACAGAAAAGTACTATGAAATATGTGGTTTGCGTGCCCGGATCATTTGAAAAGTAAAATAAAGCATTAAAATAAAATTAGAAAAACTCAAGCTTTTTAGTTAAATAAGATATTTAATTAATGACTTTAAAATGTTAGTAATGTTTTAATGGGCCTCTGCTATTCCCCCGAATTAATGAAAAACTAATTAGACAATAAAAACAGATTAAACGATATAATATTTTTGCAGTCGAAGTCTTTTCTTCCCAATTTTAATAAAATTGTCAACTCGAATCTCCTCGATAAAGTACAATAAAAAAAAGATCTTTCGCAAAGCATTTCTAATTGCTTTGTGCTAAAAACAGTTTACAATTATTTAAGACATATAACTAAGTCAGATATATGTAATGAGATAATGGCAGACAAAAGAGGCGTTGTCGAGGAGTTCAAGTTGGCAAACAAAGGAAACTTACTCATATTTATTTTACAAACATAATTGGAATTAGAAAGAGATTTTAAATGAAAAACTAACTTTTAAACTTAACCGCAATGGCATACAAAATATTTATACATGTTAGTAATGAAGAATAGCGAAGGAAAAAGGGTTAAATATATAGATGATCACATAATATATATATATATATATATCTAAGACTAGTCAAATAAAAATGGTTACATAATGAATATAATTAAATACAACATTTCAGAAATATAACTCAATGAAGCAATTAAGAAAGGTCTGAACAAAAAAGGGCAGAAAGTAAATAGTTCAATGGAGGAGAGATACGATTACCATCCTGGTTCCTTGGTCATGTTCTGTCAATGTGCATGGCTTGATCCATCCATCAATAGGTATTTTCCCGGACAAGGAAAGTGGAAATACATAGCATGCTTTTACGAAAAGTCCTACAGACACGGCACAGAGTTCAGATTAATATGGGGTGGATACTACGGCATTTTGATGGTATTTAGGACCTCGGTGGCAGGCAAAGCCATTTTGCCTAACTGCCAAACATAATCAAATCCATCACATTCATAGGACTTCTAACAGGTCGCATGTTAAACTGATACATGGTTTTGAGGATGACAGTGGAATTGCTTTTTGGAGCAAAATCTAAATGAGAAGCAAAATCTGAGAAAACTGAATGAGTTCTCCCAAAGAGAAATCTGAAAAAGCAGCAAGAGAAATCTCAATGAATTCTCCAAAGAGAAATCTGACTGAAAAGCAAGCACAAGAAAAATCTGAAAGAATTCTCCAAAGAGAAATCTGACTGCAAGCAAGCAGGAGAAATCTCTAATAGGAAAAGCAAACTCTGAATAGCCAAGTCTTTTGTTCTCTCTCCTATTTATACCTTTTTTGTAAGCTACCTTCTATTGTTTTGCGTATGATCTTAGATCTTGATAAGCCTCCCCCCCCATGCTCCTTTGTTTCAAGGTAACATTTTTTAAAAATAACTTTTGCTTTTTTATTCTAAATTTCTTTCTTTAAAGTTTGAATTTTTATTAATTAAAAAAAAAGAGAAGGCCATCTTTAATTTGCCTTGAATGGGCTAACTAATTACACACATACATTCTTTTAGAAAATGTTGGCAGGCTTATCTCAAAATAAAAATCATACACCATATTTTAACAAGATTGAAACAGAAAAATACATTCTTATTTCTTTTAATAAAATAAGCATTTTATTTTAGCAGAATTTTGCATTAACTCATATATATATGCTTGACGTATATATATATATATATATATATATATATATATATATGTTTGACTAATAGGTTTTACAAGTAATTTTTACTAACAGAAATTTAATGTTAGAATGGAATTTATTTAAAAGGAAATATTTACTGCACATACAAATTTAATAACATAATTAATTTTAGCTTTAATGCAAAACCCTGCTGATATTGGACTATAAACTTAATTCAGGCCTACAATACTAATTAAGTTTATAGGAGGCTGTGAAGCATGGATCGGACTTCAGATCCATTGCTTCAGTATGAATATATGTTTTTTTCTTTTTATCAAGATCATTGGTGCATGAAAACTTTTAAAAAACCATCTTGACATGAATTTATATCTTTGTTGTTTCTTTAATATTGTATTTGTAAATTTAGAATGCTGTTTGTATATTTTACAATGTTAAACAAGTTATTCAGTGTGGAAGAGAAAAATATTCATATAAAATCCTAGGTGGTAGGGATATGTTGTAATATGTTGTATGTGAATTACATTTCTATACTTTAAAGTTATTAAAATATACAGATAACATAGGGCTGTATATCTCTTTCCATGGACAGTTGCATTTCCTTATCATCAATAAGTGATATAATATAGCCATGACTTGAATCTTAAGTGTCCTATGTAAAGATCTAATAATATGATTTGCACTGTATCCATAATGATATTATCTTACTCTTTTGAGTCATTCTTGTTATTATGCCATACCCTACCCTTTAATCACTATCTATCGCCACAGGAATCATCATAAAAGAGTTTTATAAGTCAGTAAAGTAATGGCTAAATGATTTGAAATTGATAATTTTATGAGAGGGCAAGACAAAGTATATAGAAATTTTTTTCACAAATGATGTTGAGATGTTTGATGATTGTCATAGTATATAACATAAGAAAGGAATAATTGATATGCATACACATAGTAGAGATCACTTGGCTCAAACAGATGTATATTCAAATTGGAATGAAAGTGAGAATAGTGAAAATGATTTTGAATAATATAATGAATGTAAGAGTATAAAAATAAAATGTAATACAAATGTCGAACAATATAATTTATGGATAGTTCTTTAAATTTTATTATAAATAATTCAAACCTATTTAAGTTACAAAAATTTATAAAATGATCTCTTAAATATTTTTGCATAATAGTTATTTTTTATAGAGAGAAATATTCATATTTTTTATTAAAATTTTCTCATATTAAAATATCAGGTTGTTACTTTTGTTAACCTGCAAAAAAAGTCTTTAATATTTTTTCTTTTAATATTTTATTGATGAACTTTAAGAAGTGCATATTAAAATATAAATTTATATTGATGTATTTACATTATAAGAAATTTATGTTTTATAGTAGTATAAGTATAATATTAAGTTTTCTTAGAAATTGGGAAATTTATTGTAACTATTTCCAATGTAAATAATAGAATACTATTTTACTGAATGAAGATTACATATTGTCATTACTATTGTAAGTTTTTATTTTATTTTTGAAATGGAAGGAGTGAAGGCTAACTTATTTTTATTTCTTGTATTTATTGGTAAGATTTACTATATATATATATAATATATATATATATATATATATATATATATATATATATATATATATATATATATATATATATATATATATATATATATATATAAGAAATTTTAATGCTATGTTAAATAATGTTAATTCTTATTTTAGTTTTGTAAATATTTATTTTTTATATTATATTGTTATTATGTTGTAATATTATAATATTGTTTAAATTTATAAATAAATTTATTAACTGTTTTTTCAAACTTATCTTAGTCAAGTTGTGATTTATATGCATGTTGTTATTTGATTTTTCATACTACATGCATGATCCACAGAAATTAATAATTTGAAATATTACTTATTTGGCAGATGATTCTTAAGGTTACTTGGATATTATTTCTATTATAGTTGCCTAAGTAACAAAGTATATATTATTATTATCATAGAAGATTGTTTATTGGAAATTATTTTAAACTGATACAACACTAATGAGAATATACTTGATATTACCACAATATTCAAATCCATTATATTTTTAGGAATGCTACATTAAACAAAGAGAGATTGTAAAATATTTTAATTAAAATTTATTTATATTATTTTTTATTGCTAAATTTTAATTATTAAGTAGATTTAATGTTGAGAATCATAAAGTTGTTTAGATGCTTATTGTTGTTAATTACAGGGTATTAATTAGTTAAGTTATTTTGTTATTAGTTTGTTAGAAATAAACCTGAAATAATAATAATAATAATAATAATAATAATAATAATAATAATAATAATAATAATAATAGTAGTATTAGTAGTAGCAGTAGCAGCAGCAGCAGTAGTAATAGTAATAGTAGTAGTAGTAGTAGTAGTGGTAGTAGTAATAGTAGTTATTATTATTATTATTATTATATCTCGGTTCTTTAGTCTTTAGCATGGCAGTATATTAATTATTAATTATTTCATACACTAGAGCATACAATGAATTAATTTAATTTTTTTTTTGTTATCTTACAATAAAACTTAAAGTATGATTTTACCCATTTCCAATCTTCTCTTTTCTTCACACTCATTACATTCTCATCTTAAATATACCTTTTAAAATTATTAACTTAAAATAAACATTAAAATATAATGCAGCCAACCATTTGACTTAACTTAAGATTAACTCAATAATCACAATATTGTTGGCACTTGTATAAATTAATATCCAACGGAAAAAAATAATATTGTTTGTTTTTTCTTTCCTCAATGTGATTCTTTCTCACATACTTTAATATGATAGATCGTCAATACTTCTTTGCACATTAGGATTTTAAACTGTTAGGTTTGTTAGTGATTCCAAAAATCTTCTACTCAACATTTTAAAATGATGCAGTACTAATAATAATAAACTAAAATCTCTAACGGTGCTGCTGTTTCAGACACTTTTCATTAGTTATATGTCAGAATTTTTTATACACAACTATTAGACAAATTGATGGAATCAGCAAATCAAACAATCAAGTCAAACATATATATTTAAATGTTAATCTTTAAAGTACCGATTATAAATCATTTTTACTTAAATACTTCATTTTGTTTCTATATTTTATACATGAGTTTCTTTTCTTTATGAGAAATATACATGTTTCTTGAAATTAAGTCTCGTAATATAATTTACAATCTGTCTGACCGATCTAAGTTTATTATCTCCTCTTCTAAAATTCTCTGGCGTTGTTTATTTTAATATAACTTGTTATAAATAAATAGAATACTTATCTCACCTGTATATCGTAATATAAGTTACAATCTGTCTAAGCGATCTAAGTTTATTATTTCCTCTTCCTAAATTCTCTGGCGTTGTTTACTTTAATATAACTTTTTATGGATAAATAGAAGACTTATCTCACCTGTATACTTTTGTTTATTACTCAAGAATAAACATCTATTACTCTATTCATTTGATTAAAATTACTGTTGTTGTAAAATATTATACATCCATCATTCAATAGTAATATTATATTTTTAACTTGAACAATATAAGTTACTTTACCTAATAGCACATTATTTTCTTCAACTTCTTTCTATTATCCATTTCTGTACCTTTACTTGCTTAACTCATGAAAGTTAGCTATTCTGATCTTGTTTTGAGTTTGTTTTTTTAATTAAACTATCACTTAAGTTTGTGTGTGTGTGTTTTAATAAGTAAATAAAGCAGAGATAAACTAAAAAATGTTTTGCTTTCTTGATGATTGTCCATTGTTTTAATTACTTATAGTGAATCACTTTTATCCTTCTCCATTTTTTTTTATTAATAGCAATAATATTTACTGGTAACTTGTTCTGTAATAGCATTTTTGAAATTGTTAATTGATTTCCCCAAGTTATGACTGGTGACCTTGACGAAGAAATTAGCTTAATTATTCCATTATTTAGTGAAGAAATTAGCTTAATTATTCCATTATTTAGTTACTTTTATTAAGCACATTATTTTGATTCTATTAAGATAAATTAACTTATGGTTATATAAAACAAAATATTTTTATAAAGTTATGAATTTTACCAGTATTCCATACCACTATTTAATTTTCTTACTCCTTGTTTTTTATTTTTTCATCGTCTGCCAAATCTATTAAAATTCCCTCCAACATTACATTAAAATGTTCTCCTTATTTCTAATTGGTCAATAACTTGAAAGTTGTTGCATAGTTTTTTGTTGTTTTTTTTCTTTTTTAAAAAAAATTAACTATTTTAAAACTGATTAAATCTAAACAATATTTCAATAGAAACCTAAAATTTATTTATTTATTTATTCAGCTTTATATAATTATTTTAACAAAATATTTAAAATCAATGTTTGTTTTTTTAGCATCATAATTATTTTAAAATATATTATTATTAAAATGTACATACAGATATATAAAACAAAATGACCAGGAATGAAAAAAATGTGTATTTATAATCTCTTTTAATGTCTCTATTTAAAGTTATTTATTAAACTATTAGTGCCAGCTATCTTTAAAATTTAAAATTTTGGACTATTTAATACATTGTGACCAAATAAAAGATCACAATATATATATTGTTTTCTCTTCATAAATAAATTGTGATTTAACTATATCTGCTTACAATTTTATTTAGAATTAATAACAATTTAATAAGTTAAAAATTTGAAATGTACAATAAGACATAAGTACATTATAATACACAATATTACAAATAAATAAAAATGCAGATCAATATGCATCAACTCATTACTTGAATAAAGAACAGATAACTTAATTTTTAAAGTTAATTTTAAAAAATATGATTTATAAATTAATATCTCATGATTTCATATAAAAATGCAATATTTATTCCTAAACAGCAAGGTTATTATATATAAAAAAATTATAAATAATTATTGTTTTAGCTATTGATTTTTGTCCGAATACTTTACTGCATTTTCTTGTGATCTGCTGCAAAATGGATGAAGAATAAATGATTGTCTTAAGTATAGGTTTAAAAAAATGTATTTTAAGTGGAATATTATCTGTAAGTGGCAAGAAAATACTTCATATGACAGAAGAAGAGTATTATGATGGGGAAATTGCAACAATTAGTCCACTCAAAGAGTTATACAAAGTTTAATTTATCTACTCTATTAACAGAAATGAGAAGAATGCATGTTTAGATGTCAATTTGATTCCAAAATTTTTAATGGGCAATGATCAATTGGTTAAACTATTAATATATACTGTTATTAAATGCTATTTGGAATTTAAAATCTGATAGTAAATATATTTGCTATAATTAAATTTCTACTCACCAAATCTTTAATAATTTTGTGTAAAAACTAATTACCACTTTCATGCTTTGTCAAATTACTATTGTGTAATCAATTATCATGATGACCAGTAATAATTTCATTTTTAAGTAAAAAAACAAAGCAATATTATTATTTTTTTACAATTATTTTAATTACATCTTCATTTAGTACAAAAAGTCCTTAAAGGATTCATATCCAAAGAATAGGACCATTAAATGGTGTACAATCTTTGTAGGATTTTTACTTCTGTTAAAAAGTAATATTTTTTTTAAAAAATAACTTGTTTGAAATTAATTTATAAAAAATTCAACAGAAGATAAATAAATTTTACAAAATTCATTGTTTATTATTTTATGCACAGTGTCACTTACTTATTATATACAATCAGTTTGTAATACTTGCTTTTTGACTCTATTAGTAACTAGTTTAAATAAAATTAGTTCAATCCATTAAATTTTCAAAAACATTTATCCATGAATAAAAAGATTTCAGTAACTGTTAAAAACAATTTTATTATCCTTTGTAAAAATAAAATAAAAAGAAATAGAAAGGGGTACAATAAACTCATGAAATTAACTACATTTAAATAATTATTTACACAAAATAAATAAGTTGTTAGGGTGAAAATAAACATACATTTTAAAATATTAATGATTCAAATCATCAAATAATTTTATAGGTTACAAACTAAAAACAAACAGAAAAAAAAATTAAAAGTAGTCAAAAAAACCTATAGTAAAATAAAGTGATGAAATTTACTGATGCCTTGAAATATTGACTTTTCCATTAATACAATGAGCCAATCATCTGAAGCCTTCATCATAACTTTGTCTTATACTTAACATATATATTCACTCTGAATTTTCAACAATTATGTCAAATGAAAATTAGTAAAATACCACAAGTATAAAGAAGAATTACTTCCACTATATGCTTTATTATTTGATAACCTGGAGAATGTTATTTATTTACAGCTTATAAAAAAATAGTTTATTTCTATTTGTTTCATGTTAAGCTATACTTATTTGATATTTACAATTATTACTTTCTATTTGATTATTAGCAGTCTCTATTCTATAATTGATTGTAAATTCAAAATTATTAATAATACACATTTATGTGACTGATATATTTTCATTTTGAATTTCCATCAGTGTTATAGCCAATCCATTTTTATCATTTGCTGTTGTGAAGTGTCATTTATTCATAGTTTTTAGAAGAATAGACTACTATTATAAATTAAGCTATGTTGAAAGTGGGATTAAATCTCTATCCTTGAGGTAAGTGATTATAAATTAAAAATTATTAATGCTGTATTTTATATTAAGTCCGAATTACCAGAAATGAAACCTTATTACTATAAAAAAATTAAAGACTAGATGAGTCCATTATAATCTTTATTATTTGCTAAAGTGAAGACTGTTATATATATATATGAAAAACAAAAACAAGTTTTAATCACGTTAAAACCTGCTGACGCTTGTATTTATGATCAATAGATGGTGTTTTTACCAAAAACACGATCAAGCGTTTGTTTACATAAAAGATCAAAGAGTCAGAATTAACTATCTCTTTCATTTTAGCCCACTTTCAGATCAGCTGATTTCAAGCTATTTGCTATCATCAGTGAAAGACAGCCAAGAAACTAGATCTAAAAACTGACTCCAAGTGTTTATGCACAGAGTTTCTATCAGTTTGCAAGCATGAAATTTTTCAGACCGATAAAGTCTTCAAATTCAGCCAAACAAGCTAGATAGCTATATGGGTCTGATCTCAGTTCAGCTTCTCCACATAGTCAAAGCCTCTGCAATCTATATCATTATGGAAACCTTTAAAGGTAGATTTATGAAAAACAAAAACAAGTTTTAATCACATTAAAACCTGCTGATGCTTGTATTTATGATCAATGGATGGCGTTTTTACCAAAAACATAATCAAGCGTTTGTTTACATAAATGATCAAAGAGTCAGAATTAACTATCTCTTTCACTTTAGCCCACTTTCAGATCAGCTGATTTCAAGCTATTTGCTATCATTAGTGAAAGACAGAGCCAAGAAACTACTATCTAGCTTGTTTGGCTGAATTTGAAGACTTTATCGGTCTGAAAAATTTCATGCTTGCAAACTGATAGAAACTCTGTGCATAAACACTTGGAGTCAGTTTTTAGATCTAGTTTCTTGGCTCTGTCTTTCACTGATGATAGCAAATAGCTTGAAATCAGTTGATCTGAAAGTGGGCTAAAACAAAAGAGATAGTTAATTCTGACTCTTTGGTCATTTATTTAAACAAACGCTTGATCGTGTTTTTGGTAAAAACGCCATCTATTGATCATATATATATAAATATTTGAAACCAGGCACTCTTCACAAACCTGGGAGCTTAATTGTAAGTATAGAGGATTTGAACTCAGATTTTCAAGCACCCTTCAACTATCCACACTATCTCATATAACTGATACACATGACCACACACATGTAGAAAAGATTAATAATCACCAATATACGTATTTTGTGCTAAACCAGTACTCATCAGTTGGTCCAGACTATCATCTCTCACACATATATATAATCAATGCTCAGTGTATATGTATTTAATGGATACTGTCCTATACATGAGGGGTCAGAGTGACTTCAGGTCAACATGGGCATGGCAATAATATTAGCATCAGCATGGGATTTGAGTTTTCCTCATCAGATTTTCAATGATATGGATGGCTGAAAAGTTGGAGGTTGTAGTGGATTGTAGCTTGTCCGTTAAAGTATGAAGGTTTTCTATCTTAATATAAACTGAGCATTGATTATATATATGTGTGAGAGATGATAGTCTGGACCAACTGATGAGTGCTGGTTTAGCATGAAATATGTATATTGGTGATTATTAATCTTTTCTACATGTGTGTGGTCATGTGTATCAGTTATATGAGATAGTATGGATAGTTGAAGGGTGCTTGAAAATCTGAGTTCAAATCCTCTATACTTACAATTAAGCTCCCAGGTTTGTGAAGAGTGCCTGGTTTCAAATATTTACATATTAAGCTTGTATCCTATCCATCCCTCTTATATGTATTTAATGGATACTGTCCTATACATGAGGGGTCAGACTGACTTCAGGTCAACATGGGCATGGTAATAATATTAGCATCAGCATGGGATTTGAGTTTTCATCATCAGATTTTCAATGATATGGATGGCTGAAAAGTTGGAGGTTGTAGTGGATTGAAGCCTGTCCATTAAAGTATGAAGATTTGCTATCTTAATATAAACTGAGCATTGATTATATATATGTGTGAGAGATGATAGTCTGGACCAACTGATGATTGCTGGTTTAGCAAGAAATATGTATATTGGTGATTATTAATCTTTTCTACATGTGTGTGGTCATGTGTATCAGTTATATGAGATAGTGTGGATAGTTGAAGGGTGCTTGAAAATCTGAGTTCAAATCCTCTATGCTTATATATATATATATATATATATATATATAAATCCTGATAAAGAAATAAATAAAAAATGATAGTAATATATATATCATTACACCAACATAAATATTTTCAACCCTATCTTTATAATTTCATATTCAATTCTGAATTTATCCATATATTGGGCAAAAAGTTTTTGTGATCAATTTCTACAATCCTGTTAAAAAGCCTTCCTGTGGAACAATATTTTAGTAATCTATGTCCTTCCCATGAAAGCAATTGTTATTCCACTTTTCTGAAGTGTTTGGGATAATTTTCTATATTATAAATGGAATCATTTTCTTCTGCAACGATCATGTTTATCAACATATATGAAATCTGTTACTATTTGTTTACACTTCAAATGCCTAATCCAATCAAGTGTTTTTAAAGTAGTAAACAGTAATTGAAGAACAGTTTGATTAGAGTTATGCTTTTGCTATAACACTTTTTGAATGTTATATAGCATCTTTAAATGAGATTTTTAATACTATAAACCCATGTCTAATTTTGATAGATTAAATATGATAGAGTAATAGTTCTACATAAAATTAATTTAACTGAAATAGTATATCATGAAATATCTTATGTTACAACTTTTTAAATTTAGCAGCATATTGATATATGTGCTGTACCTCAGTGTTTAAATATGTCTACTTACGTAAAAATTACCAAGATATTTAATTGATACACACTTTCAACTTGAAAAGTACCCAACCCATGAGTTTGTTTAAAATTAATTACCATATTTTCAAAACATTGAGATTCCAAGCAATGACTTTTGAACTGGATGAAATAGCTCAGTTATCAGCATATTAGAATTCTAGAATAAAAAAAGTTTGTTTTAAGAAGTTCAAATTAAAACTCAACCATCAAACCTATATTGCATCTCAGTGTCTATGGTCATAAAATCTCCTACTATATACTCAATGGATTTTAATTACCAGTAAGAATAATTTCTCAATTTTCTTCAACACTTCTGTGAATAATGAGTATTTTAATACCATTCTTTCTATAAATGTAATAAATTTTACTTAATATTTTTATTGACTTATTTTTGGGATTTGTAAGTTCTGTTGTATCATCAATAAAATTTATGCAAAGTAAATTTTTCTAATTTCCAATGCTAATTCTATCCTTATCAATAATAATACTTTTATATTAAAAAATATTTAAATGAATATTGGCAAAATAGAAGATAGACAAGATGCATGACTTAAACTTTTTTATATGTACTTGTCAGTACCAATATTAATTTATAAATATATTTCATGTATACATATTTTCTAATATTTTAGGTTATTTCTCATTTCAATCATATAATGTTTGTTCAAAATAGTTAATGAAATAATTCAGTTAATTTTTCAAAATTATTGAAACAATACAAATAATAATGTTGTTTCATCATCATCTCTTGTTCTTCTACCTTGTGTAAATCCAAACTGTAATTCTATAACATGAACATTTAATCTACATCTCCAGTTTTGAAACATTTACTATATTGTGTTCATACATTTCAAAAATGGAATTCAGTTTTTTGTAACTTATGTAGCAGATGATATAAACTAAACATGATCCATATAATTAATTATTGTTTAATTTAAGCATACGATAGAGCAATTTGATAGAGAAACATTTGAAAAATTCTCCTGGATAGAATTATAGTATTTGTGCATCTACATAATTATCATTAATTGCAATAATTTATATTTATAAATTATAGTTATCTGTCCTTACTTCTAATTGACTAAAGCTCTAACAGAAGTAATAATGTGTTTATTGCAAATGTAATTAAACAGAAACCTGTTTAGCTTCAAGGGAGACATAAAGTTATAACAATTGTTGTTAATTAACAAATTATAAGTATTTAAAAAAGAACTGACCAGAAGAGAAGATGAAGTTGTCCATGTGGTCAGAGAGATTACAATGGATAGTCAGTTGACTTTGAATAAAGCATATAAATATTTAATCTTAGACATATGAGGGGTTGAGATGATTTAAGTTAGCTGGTTAATTAGTTCATCATTTTAACAGAGGAGTTGTCTTTGCATTACAAATAGAGAATGAGATGGTAATAGATTAACTATAACTGAAGTAGAAGGAATCTCAATAGTCTTTGAAGCTTATGACATGCCCAAATAGCAACTACTAGAAGTTAGATAAACATAAGCATAGTAGTGAATCAGATAACACATACAAATACACATAACAACATACATAGAATAAAATATACTTATTGTTTATTAGGAAGTGGATTGAAGATAAAATTGCAGTTTTTGAGACCAGTCGAATCTAAGAAGAAAGTAGAAAATTGTATTTATATGTTGGACTATTTCTATCATCTCAAAAGAATATTGAAAGTCTCTAGAAAAATTTAATTTTGTATAAATATTCCAAATACATTCAACTATTAGTAAATGAACATCAAACAAGTTATAAATAGCAATGTGTCTAATTAATCATCATCATCATCATTGAAAGCTACATTGTAACAGAGAGTAGTTCATCTAAATGGAAAATAAACAAAGAAAAGAAACAATATGCTATGTCCAGTGGTGACCACGTTACAGCACAGCTGGATTGCAATTTTTAAAAAAATGACATTAATATAATCACAGGTGGCATGACAATTTAAATTATTGATACTCCATAATATTTAAATAGTTTATTATAAATTTTCTTCTCTCTTCAACATATGAAGTTATACATATATATTTACAATGGGGGTTCTGTGACTTGGTACTGTGGTTTCGGAATATTACTTAATGTCCGGGGTAAATAGTTCTGTGAGAGGCCATATTGGCAAGGCTGATAGTAATTGCCAAAGAAAGAAACATGTCTGTTCTTCAAGGGCTTCAACTAGCTTATCACTTACTCTTCCCTTTCTGGTGAAGATCAAGCCTCTCAGTTTTCACTTTAATAATCTAATTGGTTGAAGTCCCACGGTACTACTTGGTCGTACCAATGTTATTACATTCCAACCTGCATTTTGGTTTAATGAATATATAATACAAGTTTTTATATATTTAATTAATTAAAGTTTTTTTTTTTCAGATCATTCTTATCGGGAATGCGATCCGTATTTTACAATGGCATTTAATTAAATTTGCTATAGGGCTATTTGATATTTGATCAGAGTTGCTGATGTTTAAATTAATTTCACCTAATTAGTTCATAGCATTTTTACAAGTCCATTGCATTTATACATGCACATACTTAATTTAAACTTGAACATTTTCACATCTTTTTGTATTTTCAATAAAAATATGCGTTTGATCAGATTTTTCTATGATACACGTATTTAGCACAATAAAAAGTAAAAAAAAAGCAGAGAGAAAAGAAACAAAGTGTTCTACAAAATGAAGAAAGTTGATTAGAATAGAATTGTTAAGTATCTAACTAAAGTATAAAAATGTGATTGTACAAAAATACAATCCATTGTCGTAGTTCCTGAAGAGAGATAACTGATAGCATGACAGGTTCATGGTGAGGAACTGGACGATTTGTGCAAGTTTATAAATAAATTATATTAAAAAGTTTATTAAGTTTTTGTACATGTATATTTGTCACTCGTGCATTCACTCTAGAAAATATTTATATACAACCCGATTATTTTCAAATAATAATAAAATATATGCAAATGAGTCAAGATTATGCAGGAAAGAAATATATAAAAAAACTTGCAATAGTCTAATTAAGTGTGGGTTGATATATATTATAATGGGACGATCCTTTTCAGGACTCGAGGAAGTCGCATGTAACTCTAGTCAGACTTTGAGTATTCTTATAGAATGCCATGAATGATGTGATTTAAAATATATTCCAATCCACTCCTCTATTAATAACCTCGTTACTCTCGGAATTCGATCTCAGAGTAGAAATTGCAATCGACTCTCTTCAGGCATTTCCACAAATATCCCATAGTAATAATAAATTTAATATAAGCTGTATATAACTTCTTTATAAATATTAAATCACTAAGTTGATTTAACATATATATGCATGAGTATGTATATTTATAATTATTGGCTTTATAAAATGACTAAATAAAATAAATGAGTGAGACCTATTTAATTTTAAAATCAAGTTTAACACATTTTAATCCGTAATTGAAATAAAAATATTATCACATAAAAATATTAAAATTTAGAATTATAATCTGTGCTTATACATATACACTAATAAATTATTTAATATTCAAAAAAAAAATGTAATCATTTACATATATATAATTTAAAATCATGTGTATAATAAATAATACACATGATACATTATAAATCTATGTATTGTCATTAAAATGATTCAGTGTGTGTTATATGCCTATATAAGATAACATCCATTCACACTAGATTAATAATAGAATGTATTCTGATATTAGTTATGTATGTTTAAAAAGAAATTTTGTTAATTGTCATGTAAGATTCAATTTGGAATATAATAAAACTTACTTCCAAATTGAAATAATTTAAAAACTTTTACCTTAATCAGCCATCATTTTCATCAGAGTATATATCAAAATATCAACATCTAAATTTTATTAAATAAAAATAAAATGTTTACCTTATCAGTTCTCCACTTTAATATATGAAGTAATTTTTCCAAGCAAATATAATTATCCACAAAGGAAATAAAGTTTAAGGGTTATTAAAATACACAATGAAGTAATCCAAGACGAGAAAGAATCATGGTTTTATATCCCTCCTTAGACGAAATAAAATGACGATGAATGTTGAAACATAAAGTTCATTGATCATCCTTCGATGAGGCAATCCAGATATTCATTGTTTTAAATATTTGCGTAGTAAAATATTTAACATCTTCTTCAATATAATACTCCAATATTAAGGCAGCTTTTTAAATGAGAATTATGACGATTATATTTTAGGCATTGATTAAGTAGGAATAAATTTACATGTTCAGGTTTAAAACATCAGCAGAAATCGCTGGCATAAATTGTCTAGCCAGAGAACATCTTTATAAATTTTTGTCTTCTTAAATATATATTTTGAAAACTCATTTTGAAGACATTGATAACTCTTATAACCTTGTCAATTTCAATGATTATTTTTTTTATAGTTCTTTATACCATTAAAAGGCAGTAAATAAATTACTTGAAGAAAATAATTAAAATATTGAATCTTCTTTTTTTTTCTTAAATGTGTTCTAAATTCGAACACATTTAAATTTACAGACGTAGTTCTTGCCTTGATAACTAAATAGAAGATTATTGTTATAACAATATTAGTTCATTTTTATACTGGATTAATTTCAGCAAGCATATCACATAATCATATGCACGCTTTCTATTGTTTAAAATATACAATTTGTAATGAACCCCAAATGTTTATTTCCTTTGTTTCAACTGATAAAAATGCAATGTTGACTTAAGGCTTTGTCAAATGTCAAGTTTTGGTTAATAAAAAAATACTATTAGTTGGAAACATTTATTTATGTGTGTGTATAAACAAATTAGAATTATTCATTTTTAGAAATATTCTTTTAATACTAACTAGTTTATGTATATAGCTGATACATGAAAAGCTTAAGATAGGTGTAAGTTATTTATATCTGTTGATTCGATATAGGCAACAGTTAAATTCACAAAGAAACACAAATTGTTTTAGGTGAGGCTCATATGGTACTCTCACAATATATATCATTAAAAACCAGTCAACACTTAGACAATCACAATATCAATACAATCAACAATTTCAAACTATTGTCTTTTAACAGAGTATTAGTATAATATACAAGATATTCAATATCTACATGTGTGTAAGAAACCGCAATTAATGATAACACATTTTATATTTAATTATATAGTGTGAATAAGTGAATTAATAATGAACTTTAGAGATTACCAAGTAATTTATAATTATAAATAATTTTTTATTTGTATACATTTATTTGAAAGTTAATAAATATGTGTTGTTAAATTTAAACTCTTAGTTTTCTCTTTTAATAAAGTTATTGCCGCTATTTGGTTGGTATTTAAAGAATACTCCTGGGCATAGAGTAAGAATAGTATGGAAAGAGAGAGGTAAAGAGAATTCATTTGGTATACGAATACAAAAGTACATATAATATCCAACTATATTTTATATATTTTACTCTCGTAATGAAAAAATCCCATTTATATTGTAATATTTAAATTAAGAGCTCAATTTTAAAAAAATTGATTACATGCCTACAATATAAACATATGTGTTAACATATATTGTTCATTCAAATATCATAAA
Source organism: Epiperipatus broadwayi (assembly GCA_028023455.1). Lineage (NCBI taxonomy): Eukaryota > Metazoa > Onychophora > Udeonychophora > Euonychophora > Peripatidae > Epiperipatus > Epiperipatus broadwayi. The sequence goes on from JAQFVV010000188.1 coordinate 1,237,214, forward strand.
ATCATTTATAGCCTAATAAAAATCAAATCCAACTTCATGCGAACGTTATCTTACTGGTCATTATAGAAAAATGTTTATTTAATGGATATATGTAAATTAAAATTTAGGTTATAAGCAAATAACTTTTAAATTAAAAAATATTTATAATTACAATTTATCACTATACTTAAACAGTTAGTTACATAAATTAATTGTGAATTGCTTCTGAAATCTTTCTCTCTTACCAAGAACGCAATAAAGCCAACTAAGTGATAGAATATTACGACATTGTGATGTAATGTGATGCACTGTGACTTCTCCTTATTTGGAGTCAGGAATCTCTCAGCCGCTACGCCCAGAGAAACATGCTGGCCACTTTACCTTTCTTTTCCATCCCCTGCACTAAGTTTTCCCATATTCTGCTTTATCCCGCTCCATCTTATTTCCACAACATAATCTTTGTCAACCCCATGACCTTTATATCAAAACCAGTATAAAATCCCACTTGCTATATAATCACGTTTTTTATATTTATTCTTCCACAACTTCATTATTTGTACCCTTTCTGCTTGTAGGCATTTGCATTCAATTAACAGATGCCTAATATTTTTCATGCCTTCCTTATACAACTTGGGAGATTAAATCACCCACATTTTTCCATTTATATGTATATTCTCTGGTTGCTAATGATCCTGTTCGAGCTTTAAACAGTAAACTACTTTCCTTGCTATTATCATAAATTAATTCGCAACTAATATTGTTTATTTCTACATATATACTCTTCTATTCTCCATCTCTTCAAGTCTCTATTCTTTATTAATGCATCTATTCTTCTATCCCATTCCATGCCATTATAACACCCAACAACTCTCTTAACACAATCATTCCATCTTTTCTTTATCCAAATCTTCTGCATACCGTACTACCTTTCTCACCCATCATGTTTCGTTTTACCTGCACCTTAACTCATAACCCAATTAAATACTATTTTGGCTATTCTTTTATTATCCAAAAACTGCAATCTACATTGTAGGTAATAGTTTCTTGCCGCCTACTTTGTATAATTTATTCTAACGTTTTAATACTTGGAATGACATCCAAAATTACTGACCCATTTATAATATTTAGATTAACAAATTGTATTTGATTTTCATGGTTTTATTATGACAATATTTTACATTTTAAGATTACATAAAAGTCACAACATATAAATACAATTTTTAATACTTTTGTATCGCGACATTTTGTCATGATCGAATTTGAGTACTCCTTATCTTCAAAAATTACAACCCAAAATCACTGAACAAGGATGCCACTAGGAATAACCTAGAACCAGACTGTATTTTTATTTATATACGAACGGTAACTTAAAAATGTAATATATCAAGGACGTGATAGGACTAACAAAAAATTAAATAAGATTTAAAATTTTAAATAATAGAATTAAACAAACAGCAGTTTTAATTTTGAATTGTGATTTATTTATGCATATAACTATTTTAATTATACTCAAGTTTGTCTTTTTTCTTCTCTCTTCTTATTTCCATTTCAACCCTTCTTTCACTTTCCACTCTATCAATCTTATCGTTCTCGAAGGAACACGTGCCTACACTTAATACAAGTGTATTGGCAATCCTTAATGCTCACGAGGAATAAAATCAAGGAATGTTATTAAAGGCGACTTACTATAAGAATGTGTTTAATAACACATCTCCTGCAAACGTTAAACCCGATTTTGAAACTGCTACTCTTTCCAATTTTTTTAATTTTATTTGATCTCAACAGAAGGGTATAATTATTATTTCTGGCTATATATCTTTACTGTTAGTCTAGGTAAGAAAAGCAAACATGCTAAAATATATCAATTATTTGCATTAACATAAAATAAAAAATTAAAAAAATTTAAACACTCCCTTCTATTGTTGAAACTGTTATTTTTTTTCTCTGAGGATATAGCGAAGGCATTTTACCGCTCTATTGCGTTATTATAGTTCATATATCACGAATACTGTTTGTAAACATAAAAACAAAAAGTCTACTTACCCTGATCGATCAGTGTATTAATTCCTTCCGTGGTAATAATGTTTTCTTCATCCAAACATTTTCTGTTATTTTCATTCAAGTCTTATGCACTAAGCTAGCTCTACAAATATTCCTTTCTTGGCTCGTCGTTTCCATGGCAGTTCCTGACGGTGTCCGGAGAAGATGTTACCAATGGGAAAAGTACTGTGATCTATTAGCTAGTGAGCATATTCTCGGCACTTTCTAAAATATTATTTATATTTTATTTAGCTTTTGCAGTTCTGGATAAGTCTGTACCGAATCGAACTCAGACAATTGGGCACGACCGGCAGCCAAAATATCAATATTTTTGAACAAAAGGTAATCCTGCAATTTATACTCTTTTTTAGTCTCTGAAAGTCTGTATTCATACTTTTAATCTCATAGCAACATTCCAAGTTGGTGAGCACAATAGACAACAAAATACCTTCCCTAATTAAAGTTTCAACAATAGAACTAATTAGAAAAAAAAAATCTATATTCCCCCCCCCTCCATTTCCCAGAATTAGAAACAAAAAAAAACTTTTAAGAAAAGCTTTTAAAATTACACTCTGATCTCTATTTTAATATAATTGAATTTTTTTTAAAATGTCGATTTATATATAAAAACTTTTGTTTTAAAATCGTCTTAAAAACTAAATAATTTCTTTTTCTTTTTATGGTAATGAGATATTTATTTTATATAGCGCTATGTCTTATAAACTGTAATAGTAATAAACAGCCATCAAGCTAATACACATGCACTTTGTGGATTTTTAACTATAAATGAATATGTACGCCTTTTCTCTTTAAAATAACTTAATAAAAAAAATGTGTGTATCTATATGAACTGACCGAAAAATACCAACTCATTGCACCCTTTCTCGGAACAAAAAATAAATTAAATAAACAACAAACTTTTAATTAGCCCATGGGGTCTTTTCCTATTCTTTCTTGGAGTTATATTTACCCTTCCCCGCGGGTTCATTACAATTTCCCCACCTCTATTGACAAACGGCGGTTTTCAGCCAACTTACGTTCAACACCTACCGGAAGGTAATACCTTATGGTCCTTACAATCTGGAATTGATCCATCGGATAGCCTCCAGCGCTCTCGATTTCGCTGCCTGTCGTTGAAAAAACTAGCTATAAGTTTCATTTCTACCCGCTCTACATTTTTCTCGCGATATTTTCATGCGTATAGCTTCTTATTTTTCCACGCTCCGGAAATCCCTCAGAATCATTGTTCTGTATTCTTGAAATGTTTTGAGGGAAATAGTTCACCGGCTTCCACCATTCCCAAGCGGGATCACTTAAATGGCTCGTCGCTATAATAACCTTCTCCTTTTCATTTGATTTATGGAAATTAAAAAAATCACGTAAGCTATCCAAATAGTCAAATGGGGTTTCCCCCATTACCTTTAAATACTCTTATTTAGATAAGTTTTGCTAATGCTGTCCCCTGCTTCGTTAAGCGTCCTTTTCATTATACTTTTATTCAAGTCTATTCCTGCGTTCTTTTTTCTTTTCGGACTCGATTCTATTTCCTCTACGGACTGTTCTTTCCCTTCATTTTCTATCATTTCTTCGTAACCTTATCAACTTCGGAAACGGCTACTACTAGATCCCCTTCAACTTTTTTCTCATCGCTTCTCTTTTCTTCATTTTTTTAAAAATTCATTTACATCTTTTCTGAAGTCTTGTATCATCACTTTCATTTCTCTGATTTCTTTCCTATCTCTGATTACTACTATCTCTTTTAGATCAGCGATAGCTTTTAGTATTTTTTCGAACTGACAACGCTCGATGTTTTAAATGTCACCACCGGGCTTTCTATGATACTTTCGTCTTTTATTTTAAAATCGTATTAAAAACAAAATTTTTTATTTTATTTTAACAATAACATGTATGCTTTTTTTTTCTTTAAAATAACTTAATAAAAAAAAATGTGTGTATCTATGAGCTGGCCGAAAAATACCAGCTCACTTTTTATTAAATTTAATGATATTAAAAAGATTTTAAATTTATCTCTACAAAATTAAAAGTTAATAACTGATACAGGTTAAGCAACTATATTTACCCTCTATAATACGCAAACCAAAAATGCCATCCAGATTAAAATCTCGGTAATGCTCATCATAAAAATTTACCGCTTTTTCAATAGCAGTTATAATCCTTATAATCTTGTCGTCTGCATAACATTTAATATCGACGAACACTATAAGAATGAATAAGTATATAACGTGAGATACCATACTGGAAAAGTAGATACTTATTATACTGTTAGAAATCTCATTTGATTTTTAACCGGAAGGAGATGCTATTTAAAATATTAATATTTAATTTTTATAAACTAATATTTAATAAAAATTCAACAACTAATAATAGCCAGAAGAATTCTATTCCTGTGTAATGCGATATATATTACTACGTTATATTTTAATAGAATTACTTTGAGCTATGCATAATATCTAGTTTAATAAATAATTAATATGTATATTTAAAAATATTTGGTATTAAAATTGTGATTACAGAAACTTTGACACTTTGTAAATCAAAATGTAATAATTTATCAAATGTTTTATAGAACTATATTCATTTAAGAATAAAGTATACTAAGTAGTTGTATTAAAATAATAATATTCCAGTTATATTAAAAATTATATATATATATAATATTTTATAATAAACCCTTTAATTTACTATACATTAAAAAGTCCCAAATAATTTGTTTTCTACCATTTGAATTAAAATAATGGGGGAGTTCAGAAATTAATTAATTTAATCCTTATTTTTGGATGTCCATGACTTTATTTCAAGTTAAATCATACAAAGATATAATATATCCATCATGCTTAATATTTTATGTGTTTGAGAGATAAATATATTTAGACATAATGATTTATCAGAAAGAGCTAAATTTTGCCTTAATGTTTCTAGATATCTGTTGAAATATTTTGTGTATTGAGCCCTAAATGCAGAAGTGTTAGAATCCAAACATCATATAATGATTGTAGACTTTCCAGCTATGGTAAAATACATGATTTTTTGCTTACATTTATACTTAAGAAAAACTACTACTTTTGAATTTATAAATTATTTAAGCAAAAGATGTGTATAAACCACATAAAGACAACTTTTTAGACCTACAAAATTTGCTTCAGTGGATAGAATTATTTAATTTTTCAATGCATTTTCAAAGTCAAATGAAATGTTTGATTACACTGGCCCAACTGATGAGTGCTGGTTCAGCATGAAGTGTATCTTGGGGGTTATTTGTCTTTTATTGTATCTTTATTTATATGAAATTATTTATGAAATAAAAAACAATTAAGAAATATGGAAGTTGCCTATAAAAAGATATTACGCATGAGAGAAAGAGAAACATAAATAACCATGTGTATGTGCTGAAAATCAGATATATTAATCTTTAACTTGGATTAAAGTTTATATCTGTGCTAGAGAAAATCTCTAGTTTAATAAATGATTAGTAATAATAATCATTACGTGTTTATTAAAAAGTTGATAACGTAAAAGTTGGGAGTGGAGTAAATTGACGCTTGAAAATAAAAATGAGACACCCAATTTTCTCTACATAAATACTCTTCATGTAATATATATATATATATATATATATGAGAGATCATGACCTGGCCCAACTGATGATTTCTGGTTCAGCACGAAGTCCATATTGGGAGTGATTTGTCTTTTATTGTACAGTATTATGAAATAAAAAAGAATCTCCATTCTCCAAATATGGAAGTTATCTATAAAAAATTATTACGCATGGGAGAAAGAGAAACGTAAAAATAGCCATGTTTGTGCTGAAAATCAGATATATTAATCTTTAACTTGGTTTAAAGTTTACATCTGTGCTAGAGAAAATCTCTAGTTTAATTAATAAATGATTAGTAATAATCATTACGTGTTTATCAAAAAGTTGATAATGTAATGTTGAGAGTGGAATAAATTGATGCTTGAAAATAAAAATGAGAAAATTTGCTCTACATAAATATTCTTCATGTAATAAAGATATATATGAGAGATTATGACCTGGCCTAACTGAGAGTGCTGAACAGCACGAAATGCATCTTGGGGGGTATTTGTATTTTATTGTATTTTTATTTATATGAAATTATTTATGAAATAAAAAAGAATGGAGAAATATGGAAGTTGTCTACAGTTAAAAGTAATCAAACAATCTGTAAGGAATACATTTTGACTGCTTTAGGTGTAATTACAATAAAAAAAAATTCAATGTGTATATTTTCCCTACTCTTCTGTCATTGTTTAAATCATTTACTAATTCTCTTGTAGCAAAATAATATCCATGAGCAGTTATTTTCCCCATATTTTAGAATCATCTGCTGTAAGACTAAGTAAACAATGGACATTAAATATTATAGATTTTTAACAAACCATCATTTTTCTGGCTTTCTTTTTCATTAATGAAGACTGTAATTCAAACCTGAAACTAATATGCCTTTGCATCTAACAATAACATTTTATAATATTTAAGCTAATAAAAGTAAAAATTTAAATCTTGATATTTTTAATCCATGCTATCTCACTTGCAAGTGCAGATTTCACATCATATTATTTTCTATTTTTTTTTAATTACCTATGTCATAGGTTTTCCTTCAACCTTCTTTAGAGTATAAGTTATAGTAAGGATTATATAGTACCTGACTATAATATCTTTATCTACAATTATTTTTTGATGTTTCCTTCTTAAATAAGGACTAGAATTCAAAAGTGGAATTACTACATTCATGCAATGAGCAGCCATTTTTTATTCATTTTTTCTATTTCAGCTATTAGCAAAAAATTAAAAAATCCATAACATTTTGATTTCAGACTAATTCACTAACATGTGGATGTGAGTACACTTGGTTTATAAGAACTATAGGCCCCCTGGCTTGCAATGTTAAAACCAATAAGATAACTTTATTATATTCTTTCAAAAACAATTCCTTCACATCACTTTAGAACAATCAACTTTTTTATATTATTCAAGCTAGTAATCTAAAACTTAAAAAACCATTTACATTGTATTATATACAAATTTATTCTGATGTCAAATCTACCTAATAGTCAAAGTTTGCTTGGATTTAAAATTTTAGAAATTTTTCTAAATTTTAGGCTATTTGTTTTTATAAATGAAAAAAGTAAAAGATAGATGGTAGTTATTTCTATCTTTGAATTACAGCACTATATCATTTGATTTTCATTGATTTTCTAACTCTCCAAAAAATGAATCTAAATGATTGTATAAAAAATGGTCATAAGAACATGAAAAATCATATTGATATTAATATTAACATTCTAGTTAAAGAGTAAAAAGGGGTCCACAATATACTTAAAACTGACATATCTAAAATATATAAAAACTAACCTTGTATAAGATCTGTATAATTATATAAGTTAGATTAGGATTTTTTTTAATGTCTGGTTATTAGTAGTGTAGCATAAAAGAATTATTGTTCAATGTCCTCAATCTGGTTTTAATTTTTATTTATTACTAAAAGAACAAAACACAAAAATATGTCTTAAATTATAGCAGTTAACCATTGTTTGTTAAATGAAAAAAAGTGCTTTTGAAAGAATGAGTCTAATATTGGCATAAAAAAGCATATTTTGTAATATTTTTATATTCATAAATTATAAAAGAATACCTTCAGCTCCATTAAGTTTTATATTTTATTATAGATATTCTTCTCATTAAATTTCTCTTTGGAATTTATTTTTACCAACAGTGGTTATAATAACATTTGTCATTATTGTTTAGACCTGGAAATTTAGTCTTATATGTATGGAGTGTGACAAAACATAAATACTTCCATTTTTTATCATTTGATAAAAGATCCTGAAATTTAAAACTTATGGTAAAATATCTCAAATTTTTCTAAAAAAAAAACCTTTGATATTGATTTTACACATTTTGGTAACATTTTTTATTTTTAAATTGTTTACAAGATATTACATTAGTTTTACTAATCCTTCTCAATGATTTTCATTTTTATTTTTCACCTATCATTATCATCCTTAGTAGCTGTTTAAATTATTCTCCATGTTTATCTATTTGCAATGGTTTCTAATGTTGTTGTTTTTTTTGTTTGATCTGAAAATGTTTTCTAAACATTTATATAAATCTTTATCTTATGATATTTATAATTTATTTAAGTCTTATAGATGTACAGGGATTGAATCCATGAATTATTATTCCATTTTGTATTATTTTGGAATGTGATTTTTAACAGGAACAATTTTGATAGAAATTTAAGGATTATGTTGGGTCTGATGAAATTGAAAGCAAAATAAGTGCATTAGAAAAAAAATAGAAAAAAGAGTGGGAATTGGATAATATGGGTACAATGTCTAACACACTTGATTTGATCTGTTGAAGTTATAACTTTAAAAGTTCTAGTCAAAATGTAGTCTTTACAGGTTGCTTGATTACTTTTACTTGTTATGCAATCAAACATTTCATCTGACTTTGAAAAAATATACATTGAAAAATTAAATAAATAATTCTATCCACTGATACAGCAAGTTAGAAACTAGTCTGGAGATATTGGATGAATAGGTACTAGATAGGGATTTTATGCACAAACCTTCTTGCAGCCATTGATTACTCTGGCTTACACTGAGTGGCGTTGGAAGCAAACAGAGCTAAGTTGAATTTGGATATTTTTAAAATTTGTTTTAGTTCTGTTTTTTTTTTACGTGCAAGATTGATCTTTTGAGAGCAGTCATATAAAAAACAATTATTATGGATGAGAGTAAAATTGTGATCGAGAGAGTGAGTTATTTGAAAGATTGAAAATTTTTGTGTTTAACTGTCTGAAAGATTTTCATTCGCCATTTTAGGTTAGAAGTTTGTTTTTTTTTTTTAAAAAAAAAGTTGTTCCTGTTGAATGTGTGATAGCATAAGGATATTTATAAAAAAGTTGTATCTAAGTTTAATTTGTTTTAGTTAAGTTTGTTACTGAAGGTTTTTTTGAATTTAAAATAGGTATTTGGTTTGAGAAAAAAGGTAACGTTTGTTTGGGAGGCCTAACATTAGAAGACATGTGGGTATAGTTTTGATCAGGTTTGGGAAAAGTAAAAAAGTTTTATTTTTCTGTATAAGTGTGTTTGAAAACTAGGTGAGGTATTATAAAGAGGTATTTATAAAAAAAATTATATGTAAGTTTAATTCGTTTTAGTTAAGTTTGTTACTGAGAGTTTTTTAATTTTTAAAATTGGCATTTATTTTGAGATAAAAGGCCTAACGTTAGTAAACATGTGGTTGTAGTTTGATCAAGCTTGGGAAAAAGTAAAAAAGTTTTTTTATTCTTCAGTATAAGGGTGTTTGAAGAATAGTAGAGGTATTATAAAGTCAAATATAGAATAGGTGATTTGAAAAATAAGAATATGGATTCCATTTGTGTGGCACAATGTATATACGATCGACAGAAAGGAGTTAGATGAGCAGTAGTAGAGTGTACAGTGTGTGCTGAGGTGTATCATTTGAAATGTTTGAATAAGAATAGGAAGGATGTAACAGGTTTCTGGATATTTAGTCAGTGTGTAAATGTGATTAAAGAGGTGAGAAAGTGGTTTTTAAGTGTAGGTAGTCTAGAGAGAAAGTCAGAGGAGAGGGAGCAAAATGTAGTTAAGAAAGATAGGACAGAGTATGGTTTTAGTGGAGTGTCAGAAAATATGGGTGAAGGAAGTAGTAATGCAATGGAGATGGTTAGACAGAGAATAAGTAAGATAGAGGAAGAAATGAAGGATATAGAAGTAAAGTTAAAATTGTTAGACGAAGTGTGAGGAGATAAAGGAATTATTGAGTAGAAATGATAAGGAAGAAATGGATAAGGAAATTCAGAAGGTGGTAGAAAAGGTTAAAGATGGAGTAGAGAAAGTAGATTATGAGGCAGTATTGATAGGAGATTCACTAATAATAGAATGTGGGGATATAATTGCAAGAGAAAATAGAAGCAGGTATGTTAGAGTATGTTTGCCTGGAGCAAAAATTAGGGATGTGACAGATAAAGTAAGAAAGCAAGGTAGTAGAGATGTATATGTAATGGTAGGGACTAATAATTTGTTAGAGCCATCGGAGAAAGTAATGGATGAGTATGTAGAATTGATTAGGAATTTGAGAGAGATTAAAGGAAGAGTAGGAGTAGTGGGACTATTACCAAGATTTAATAAGAGGCATTTATTAGATAGGGCATGTTAGTGAAAAAATTGTGAGAGAGAAATAATGTTGTGTTTGTGGATGTATGGGATTGGTTTATTGGAAAGAGGGAGTTGTATGGTAAAGATGGTTTGCACTTAGGAAAACAAGGAAGTGAAGTTTTAGGGAGTCTGATATTTAAAGAATATAATTCGGGAAACCTTTAAAGGGGGGTGGGTTTTTAAATTGTAATATTATCAAAAAGAAGAAGAATGGAGGGGATATAAGAAATAAGCAAAAGATGGTTGATTTAGATATAAGTGTAGATGTGGAGAGGAAATGGTTTTGTAAGATTAGTGGTAAGAATGTTTGTTATAAACGTAATGAAGAAGAAGGAAGCAAAAGAATTTATAAAAGAGTAGTTAGGAAAGAAGAAATTGTTAAAATTGGGTTTTTGAATATGCAATGTGATAGGAGACCAGAAAAATGGCTGGAATTAAATAAAGCAATTGAAAATGAAGGGCTTGAGGTATTAGCAGTAGTGGAAACTCATCGAAGAGAAGAAGAAGAACCTATTTTGGAAGAGATAGTATGGCAGGGTATAAACAGAAAAGAAAAAGAAAAAAGGGGTGGTGGTATAGGTGTTATATCGAAAAAAAAATTTAAATACTGTTAAATGTCAAGAACATTTGTGGTTTGAAATAAGGTTGGGTAGACAAGAATGGATGCTGGCTGTAGTGTATATCACCACTGGAGATAGTCAAACTGTAATGGAGTGGAACACTAGTATATATGAATGCCTAGTTAAGGATATACAGAGTTTTAAAGAAAAGGGGAAGAGAATAATGATTATAGGGGATATGAATGGGCATATTGAAGAAATTGATGATGTAGATAATAAGAATGGTCAGTTTTTGAAGGAATTTTGTCAAAGAGTAAATTTGAGCATTGGGAATTTATCAAATGTATATGATGGACAATACACATGGTCTAGGAATAATGTATTTCACACAATAGATTATGTATTGGTAGAGAAAGAGGGAATGAATAAAATACGAAAAATTAAGGTGTTTGATAATGAAGAGAGAGTGTGTAATAGTGATCATAACTTTATTATAATAGAAATGGTTAGTAATGTGATGGAGAATAGAAATAAAGGTAGAAATAATAGTGAAAGATGTGGATGGAGAATGAATGATAAGAATAAGTTGGAAGAGTATAAAATAAAAGTTGAAGAAACCGCAGTTGGTTGGGGATGAGTATAAGGACTGGTGTGGTGAAGTAGAAAAAGTGGCAAATAGAGTTTTAGTTGATAATATGAAGAAGAATAAAAGTAATAAAAAAATGAGAGTTAGTAAAAGTGTAAAAGAGAGGAAAAAAGCATGCAGAGAATATAAGTGTGCTATTAAGAATAAAGAAAGTGAAAATGATATTAATGCTAAATGGGGAAAGTACTTAGAAAAGAAGAAGCTAGCTAAAATGGATAATTATAGAGAGAGGAGGAAGTTAAATAATAAATTGTTGGAGGATATTAATAAAAGTGGAAGAGATGGGAGCAAAAAATTTTGGAATTACATTAAAAGAAGAAATGTAGGGGAAAGAGAGATAGTATTAATAGATGATGAGGGAATAGAATGTAGCTCTAGAGGCGAGCTAGAGAAAATACAAGCGTCAGCAGGTTTTAACGTGATTAAAACTTGTTTTTGTTTTTCATATATATATATAACAGTCTTCACTTTAGCAAATAATAAAGATTATAATGGACTCAGCTAGTCTTTAATTTTTTTATAGTAATAAGGTTTCATTTCTGGTAATTCAGACTTAATATAAAATACAGCATTAATAATTTTTAATTTATAATCACTTACCTCAAGGATAGAGATTTAATCCCACTTTCAACATAGCTTAATTTATAATAGTAGTCTATTCTTCTAAAAACTATGAATAAATGACACTTCACAACAGCAAATGATAAAAATGGAATTGGCTATAACACTGATGGAAATTCAAAATGAAAATATATCAGTCACATAAATGTGTATTATTAATAATTTTGAATTTATAATCAATTATAGAATAGAGACTGCTAATAATCAAATAGAAAGTAATAATTGTAAATATCAAATAAGTATAGCTTAACATGAAACAAATAGAAATAAACTATTTTTTTATAAGCTGTAAATAAATAACATTCTCCAGGTTATCAAATAATAAAGCATATAGTGGAAGTAATTCTTCTTTATACTTGTGGTATTTTACTAATTTTCATTTGACATAATTGTTGAAAATTCAGAGTGAATATATATGTTAAGTATAAGACAAAGTTATGATGAAGGCTTCAGATGATTGGCTCATTGTATTAATGGAAAAGTCAATATTTCAAGGCATCAGTAAATTTCATCACTTTATTTTACTATAGGTTTTTTTGACTACTTTTAATTTTTTTTTCTGTTTGTTTTTAGTTTGTAACCTATAAAATTATTTGATGATTTGAATCATTAATATTTTAAAATGTATGTTTATTTTCACCCTAACAACTTATTTATTTTGTGTAAATAATTATTTAAATGTAGTTAATTTCATGAGTTTATTGTACCCCTTTCTATTTCTTTTTATTTTATTTTTACAAAGAATAATAAAATTGTTTTTAACAGTTACTGAAATCTTTTTATTCATGGATAAATGTTTTTGAAAATTTAATGGATTGAACTAATTTTATTTAAACTAGTTACTAATAGAGTCAAAAAGCAAGTATTACAAACTGATTGTATATAATAAGTAAGTGACACTGTGCATAAAATAATAAACAATGAATTTTGTAAAATTTATTTATCTTCTGTTGAATTTTTTATAAATTAATTTCAAACAAGTTATTTTTTTAAAAAAATATTACTTTTTAACAGAAGTAAAAATCCTACAAAGATTGTACACCATTTAATGGTCCTATTCTTTGGATATGAATCCTTTAAGGACTTTTTGTACTAAATGAAGATGTAATTAAAATAATTGTAAAAAAATAATAATATTGCTTTGTTTTTTTACTTAAAAATGAAATTATTACTGGTCATGATAATTGATTACACAATAGTAATTTGACAAAGCATGAAAGTGGTAATTAGTTTTTACACAAAATTATTAAAGATTTGGTGAGTAGAAATTTAATTATAGCAAATATATTTACTATCAGATTTTAAATTCCAAATAGCATTTAATAACAGTATATATTAATAGTTTAACCAATTGATCATTGCCCATTAAAAATTTTGGAATCAAATTGACATCTAAACATGCATTCTTCTCATTTCTGTTAATAGAGTAGATAAATTAAACTTTGTATAACTCTTTGAGTGGACTAATTGTTGCAATTTCCCCATCATAATACTTTTCTTCTGTCATATGAAGTATTTTCTTGCCACTTACAGATAATATTCCACTTAAAATACATTTTTTTAAACCTATACTTAAGACAATCATTTATTCTTCATCCATTTTGCAGCAGATCACAAGAAAATTCAGTAAAGTATTCGGACAAAAATCAATAGCTAAAACAATAATTATTTATAATTTTTTTATATATAATAACCTTGCTGTTTAGGAATAAATATTGCATTTTTATATGAAATCATGAGATATTAATTTATAAATCATATTTTTTAAAATTAACTTTAAAAATTAAGTTATCTGTTCTTTATTCAAGTAATGAGTTGATGCATATTGATCTGCATTTTTATTTATTTGTAATATTGTGTATTATAATGTACTTATGTCTTATTGTACATTTCAAATTTTTAACTTATTAAATTGTTATTAATTCTAAATAAAATTGTAAGCACATATAGTTAAATCACAATTTATTTATAAAGAGAAAACAATATATATATATTGTGATCTTTTATTTGGTCACAATGTATTAAATAGTCCAAAATTTTAAATTTTAAAGATAGCTGGCACTAATAGTTTAATAAATAACTTTAAATAGAGACATTAAAAGAGATTATAAATACACATTTTTTTCATTCCTGGTCATTTTGTTTTATATATCTGTATATACATTTTAATAATAATATATTTTAAAATAATTATGATGCTAAAAAAACAAACATTGATTTTAAATATTTTGTTAAAATAATTATATAAAGCTGAATAAATAAATAAATAAATTTTAGGTTTCTATTGAAATATTGTTTAGATTTAATCAGTTTTAAAATAGTTAATTTTTTTTAAAATTAAATTTTGACTTAACAAGTTAAATATTTTTAAAAAAGAAAAAAAACAACAAAAAAACTATGCAACAACTTTCAAGTTATTGACCAATTAGAAATAAGGAGAACATTTTAATGTAATGTTGGAGGGAATTTTAATAGATTTGGCAGACAATGAAAAAATAAAAAACAAGGAATAAGAAAATTAAATAGTGGTATGGAATACTGGTAAAATTCATAACTTTATAAAAATATTTTGTTCTATATAACCATAAGTTAATTTATCTTAATAGAATCAAAATAATGTGCTTAATAAAAGTAACTAAATAATAGAATAATTAAGCTAATTTCTTCACTAAATAATGGAATAATTAAGCTAATTTCTTCGTCAAGGTCACTAGTCATAACTTGGGGAAATCAATTAACAATTTCAAAAATGCTATTACAGAACAAGTTACCAGTAAATATTATTGCTATTAATAAAAAAAATAGAGAAGGATAAAAGTGATTCAGTATAAGTAATTAAAACAATGGACAATCATCAAGAAAGCAAAACATTTTTTAGTTTATCTCTGCTTTATTTACTTATTAAAACACACACACCCAAACTTAAGTGATAGTTTAATTAAAAAAACAAACTCAAAACAAGATCAGAATAGCTAACTTTCATGAGTTAAGCAAGTAAAGGTACAGAAATGGATAATAGAAAGAAGTTGAAGAAAATAATGTACTATTAGGTAAAGTAACTTATATTGTTCAAGTTAAAAATATAATATTACTATTGAATGATGGATGTATAATATTTTACAACAACAGTAATTTTAATCAAATGAATAGAGTAATAGATGTTTATTCTTGAGTAATAAACAAAAGTATACAGGTGAGATAAGTCTTCTATTTATCCATAAAAAGTTATATTAAAGTAAACAACGCCAGAGAATTTAGGAAGAGGAAATAATAAACTTAGATCGGTTAGACAGATTGTAACTTATATTACGATATACAGGTGAGATAAGTATTCTATTTATCTATAACAAGTTATATTAAAGTAAACAACGCCAGAGAATTTTAGAAGAGGAGATAATAAACTTAGATCGGTCAGACAGATTGTAAATTATATTACGAGACTTAATTTCAAGAAACATGTATATTTCTCATAAAGAAAAGAAACTCATGTATAAAATATAGAAACAAAATGAAGTATTTAAGTAAAAATGATTTATAATCGGTACTTTAAAGATTAACATTTAAATATATATGTTTGACTTGATTGTTTGATTTGCTGATTCCATCAATTTGTCTAATAGTTGTGTATAAAAAATTCTGACATATAACTAATGAAAAGTGTCTGAAAGAGCAGCACCGTTAGAGATTTTAGTTTATTATTATTAGTACTGCATCATTTTAAAATGTTGAGTAGAAGATTTTTGGAATCACTAACAAACCTAACAGTTTAAAATCCTAATGTGCAAAGAAATATTGACGATCTATCATATTAAAGTATGTGAGAAAGAATCACATTGAGGAAAGAAAAAACAAACAATATTATTTTTTTCCGTTGGATATTAATTTATACAAGTGCCAACAATATTGTGATTATTGAGTTAATCTTAAGTTAATTAAGTTAAATGGTTGGCTGTATTATATTTTAATGTTTATTTTAAGTTAATAATTTTAAAAGGTATATTTAAGATGAGAATGTAATGAGTGTGAAGAAAAGAGAAGATTGGAAATGGGTAAAATCATACTTTAAGTTTTATTGTAAGATAACAAAAAAAAAATTAAATTAATTCATTGTATGCTCTAGTGTATGAAATAATTAATAATTAATATACTGCCATGCTAAAGACTAAAGAACCGAGATATAATAATAATAATAATAATAATAACAACTACTACTACTATTACCACTACTACTACTACTACTACTACTACTACTACTACTACTACTACTATTACTACTGCTGCTGCTGCTACTGCTACTACTAATACTACTACTAATATTATTATTATTATTTCAGGTTTATTTCTAACAAACTAATAACAAAATAACTTAACTAATTAATACCCTGTAATTAACAACAATAAGCATCTAAACAACTTTATGATTCTCAACATTAAATCTACTTAATAATTAAAATTTAGCAATAAAAAATAATATAAATAAATTTTAATTAAAATATTTTACAATCTCTCTTTGTTTAATGTAGCATTCCTAAAAATGTAATGGATTTGAATATTGTGGTAATATCAAGTATATTTCTCATTAGTGTTGTATCAGTTTAAAATAATTTCCAATAAACAATCTTCTATGATAATAATAATAATAATAATAATAATATATACTTTGTTACTTAGGCAACTATAATAGAAATAATATCCAAGTAACCTTAAGAATCATCTGCCAAATAAGTAATATTTCAAATTATTAATTTCTGTGGATCATGCATGTAGTATGAAAAATCAAATAACAACATGCATATAAATCACAACTTGACTAACATAAGTTTGAAAATCAGTTAATAAATTTATTTATAAATTTAAACAATATAATATTACAACATAATAACAATATAATATAAAAAATAAATATTTACAAAACTAAAATAAGAATTAACATTATTTAACATAGCATTAAAATTTCTTATATATATATATAGTAAATCTTACCAATAAATACAAGAAATAAAAATAAGTTAGCCTTCACTCCTTCCATTTCAAAAATAAAATAAAAACTTACAATATTAATGACAATATGTAATCTTCATTCAGTAAAATAGTATTCTATTATTTATATTGGAAATAGTTACAATAAATTTCCCAATTTCTAAGAAAACTTAATATTATACTTATACTACTATAAAACATAAATTTCTTATAATGTAAATACATCAATATAAATTTATATTTTAATATGCACTTCTTAAAGTTCATCAATAAAATATTAAAAGAAAAAATATTAAAGACTTTTTTTGCAGGTTAGCAAAAGTACCAACCTGATATTTTAATATGAGAAAATTTTAATAAAAAATATGAATATTTCTCTCTATAAAAAATAACTATTATGCAAAAATATTTAAGAGATCATTTTATAAATTTTTGTAACTTAAATAGGTTTGAATTATTTATAATAAAATTTAAAGAACTATCCATAAATTATATTGTTCGACATTTGTATTACATTTTATTTTTATACTCTTACATTCATTATATTATTCAAAATCATTTTCACTATTCTCACTTTCATTCCAATTTGAATATACATCTGTTTGAGCCAAGTGATCTCTACTATGTGTATGCATATCAATTATTCCTTTCTTATGTTATATACTATGACAATCATCAAACATCTCAACATCATTTGTGAAAGAAATTTCTATATACTTCATCTTGCCCTCTCATAAAATTATCAATTTCAAATCATTTAGCCATTACTTTACTGACTTATAAAACTCTTTTATGATGATTCCTGCGGCGATAGATAGTGATTAAAGGGTAGGGTATGGCATAATAACAAGAATGACTCAAAAGAGTAAGATAATATCATTATGGATACAGTGCAAATCATATTATTAGATCTTTACATAGGACACTTAAGATTCAAGTCATGGCTATATTATATCACTTATTGATTATAAGGAAATGCAACTGTCCATGGAAAGAGATATACAGCCCTATGTTATCTGTATATTTTAATAACTTTAAAGTATAGAAATGTAATTCACATACAACATATTACACCATATCCCTACCACCTAGGATTTTATATGAATATTTCTCTCTTCCACACTGAATAACTTGTTTAACATCGTAAAATATACAAACAGCATTCTAAATTTACAAAACACAATATTAAAGAAACAACAAAGATATAAATTCATGTCAAGATGGTTTTTTAAAAGTTTTCATGCACAAATGATATTGATAAAAAGAAAAAAAACATATTCATACTGAAGCAATGGATCTGAAGTCCGATCCATGCTTCACAGCCTCCTATAAACTTAATTAATATTGTAGGCCTGAATTAAGTTTATAGTCCAATATCAGCAGGGTTTTGCATTAAAGCTAAAATTAATTATGTTTATTAAATTTGTATGTGCAGTAAATATTTCCTTTTAAATAAATTCCGTTCTAACATTAAATTTCTGTTAGTAAAAATTACTTGTAAAACCTATTAGTCAAACATATATATATACGTCAAGCATATATATATATATGAGTTAATGCAAAATTCTGTGAAATAAAATGCTTATTTTATTAAAAGAAATAAGAATGTATTTTTCTGTTTAAATCTTGTTAAAATATGGTGTATGATTTTTATTTTGAGATAAGCCTGCCAACATTTTCTAAAAGAATGTATGTGTGTAATTAGTTAGCCCATTCAAGGCAAATTAAAGATGGCCTTCTCTTTTTTTTTAATTAATAAAAATTCAAACTTTAAAGAAAGAAATTTAGAATAAAAAAGCAAAAGTTATTTTTAAAAAATGGGTACTTGAGTACTAACTAAGCTATGACGTACTACACCGAAAGCATACTATTCTAATCTTACGATCTTTAAGATAACATCTCCTAGTGATTTGCGAACAAACTTAATCGATAAAATTTGCCCGCAGATCACGTGGAGAAGTCACCGTGAAGATCGCAAGATTAGAATAGTATGCCTTCGGGGCAGTACGTCATATCATACTTCATATCAAAGAAGGAGAGGGAGATGTCCACCATGTTGGCCAAACCCTGAAACAAACAAATGGAATAATAAGTAAAATTGACTAAAATGTTAATTAAAGTAATTATGAAAATGTAAATATGAAAAATGGGATAAACCTAAAATTATTAGCGATATTTAACAATATTTTGCTACGGTAAAATAATATTTCAATATTCAAACAAATGTAAATATGAAAAATGGGATAAACCTAAAATTATTTACGATATTTAACAAAAATTTAATTTTTGCTGCCTTTATCATACTTCATACACGCATTTTGTTTTATCGTCAAATGTGTACTTTTATGACCCAGATCCTTATCTTTTGGTCATGTTTTAAATTTTACTCTGACTTAAACCCTTTAAACTTTACCTTTTCTTCTAAATCATATTTTAGTTCGTATTTCATTTCTATTTCTTTATCACTATTAATTTTATTAATATACAATTTCAATATTTCTAACTTTAACTATTTTTTATTTCTCAAAATCTTGACTTTGGAGGGTAAAAGATAAGAATCTTTTCGATTCTAATTCCCTCTCTTTTATTAATTAAAACATTCTTTCTTCATAAATTTAAATTCTTTTGCTAGTATTTTAAAACGCACTATTTAATATTATTTAAATGTTAAATATCTATATGTGTGATCGCAGTATGTGTGATCATCACAATATATATATTGTAACATAATAAATGTAGTTCAAAAGATATTATTATATCTGAGTAAAGGAGTCCAAATATCAAAATTAAAGGTTGATCAAATTATTAATAACCAGTATTATAGCAATGTATTATAACTCAGGTATATGAAATCACGTTTTATCCACTTTCATTCCTTGGTTTGATGTTAAGTGCATGTTTAAACAAATACTAAGTGAATATGGTCTAGCAGGGCGCCACTAGATTATCTGAATCTAGACACGGTTATATCTGATAACCTTTCACATGTACCGGGTTTGAATCCCTTTTTGGTACTTTATTTCTAATAAAAATGAGAGATTTTGCTTTTTGAGCCAGTATGTGTGATAATCACTAATATATATATATATACACACATATACATATATAAATCTTAAATCTTCATTAACTCTAAGGGTGAACTAGTTAGTGATTAATTAATATGCCTATCTTTTTTATATTTTAATGTTAATTAAAAGGTATAATTATTTTTAATAGTGTATATTCTGTCAGTCTCAGAAAATTTTGATGTCATATTATTTCATATACATATATTTTACCTAAGGTATTTAAAGTTTAACCATCGGTTGACAGCATTTTCTTTTATATTGTGCTACTCAGTGATTCATGAGAATGTCTTGGTACATCTCCATAGCTCCCATCATTATTGATTAATAGGCTAACACCATTCCAAGATGGCCATTGATGATAAATGGATCTTGACTTTTTTTCAATATTAATATTGGATACAAGCACTTGTACTCCAGCCCTGAACTTGGATTAATGAGCTCCATTTCTCTAACTCCTGTGTTAGACCTGGAGTGCTATCCAGACCGCAAGTTAGCCATATATAAAACCTTTGTGCCTCTGAGACTTGCTTCTAAACTCACATAATTAAATCATGGAAGGACCACAATAATGTTTAATTTCATTATAGATAAAATCTTAACTTTATAATATGCTCAAAATATTGCTGAGTACATCTGAAAAATGTCCACTGGGGGGGGGGGCTTTATCTTTATTTTGTCATTTAAATGCGGGCTATATTTGAACATGGCCTTAATCTACTTTAGTTTTAACCAAAGATCCATTTTTGTAATTTCACCCTAGAGTTATGTTTTTCTGTCTCTCTCCTTTAAAGTAAAACACCCAGTTGTTGGCTAAGTATGGTATTGTTATGTAATAATCATACAACCATTTAATAACTTACAACATTTTTTTACTTTTTTAGTCTTCAAATTGTCATTTCTATTGTTATTTCAGCTAATAAAAATGTCATTCACTAATCCAATTATATATTGTGTTTCATTATATAGTTTAAACCTAATTTTTTCTTTGTTAAAATTTTCCTTTGGGATCTCATCTCTCTCTAACCACTGGACATATTTAAACAATAAATTTTAGTGAAGTTTGGGGAGTAAGTTGCTTAATAGCAATCTGGAGAAGCAGGTGAGGTTCAAACTCCCTCTACCTGGATCTCTTGGTTAGATTAAAGCAGTTCTACTTTTCATACCATTACAATATATACATATAATTAAATGCAAATCCTGATAAAGAAGAAAATAAAAAATGTTCTATCTTTTGTCACCCAGTGGATTACTTGTATGATCAAGTGAAAATGTTGGTATATTAATATTTAAATTTTTTTACATGGATGAACCCAAAAATATGTCTTTTATGTATATATCATTATACCAACATAAATAGGCAATCATCTGAAATCTGGGCATGGCCGCTTGATGGCATTGATGCTATACAAAATCAATCAAATGTAACATTACCAGGCCGCAACTTTTTTTTATATAACATGATTTTTTTTTGATTAAACAAATTTTCATTTCATTTATAACATGATTTTTTTTATTAAACAAATTTTTATATTCATTTTCATTGTTTTTTTTAACCTGATATTTTTCTTTATTCAACAAATTTTGGTAATTTAACTTTGTGTTTATTTTTCCGATTTTAAAACTTTTGACTGTTTCACGATGAAAAAACTTGTTTTAACCACACTGAAAAAATATAATACAATCATTTGGCACTTGTTTCGACTTTGTTCTACCTTTTTTTTTTTTTTTTGGTTGACTAAATTGTTTTTCTTATTATTATTAAATCAAAAGTAACTTTTGTGTTTTGGGGGATTAAATATTGTTTGAAAACCCCACCCTTGAATAAATAATTGTAACAACAAGGCAATAATTTTTTAAAACAACTTTTTTTCACTTTTTACTTTTATTTCAATTTCATTTGAATTACCTTTTTTTGGCTTCTACAATAAACTGCTTTTTTTTTGGGGGGGGGGTCATACTTTGTTATTATTAACAAAAAGTAAACAAAAATAGTAATTTATTTTAACCCCACTAATGAAATAAAAAAAAATACACAAACTTTGGACTTTTTGAACTTATTTTTATTTATTATTTTATTGCTGTAATAAAAACAGTCTGGTATTGGGAGAACATTGTGTGCCTAAAAAAAAAAAACACAGTCTCACTTTCTGTACTCGGTAATTCTGAAAAGTTTAAAAATTGCACATTCTTCTAAGATATTTTATTGGTCTCCTATAATTTTCCTTGCTGAAACATGATTTAGCAAGTGAGCTTTGTCGAAGCATGTTCAAATATACCCTTTGTCAATTTTTTACGTATTAACATTTTTTTAGGGAAGGGTAGGAACCATATGATAATTATTAGTAATTAACAACATTATTTAAATATAAAACATTACTCTATTATAGAGATTTGAAAAGTTGTACCAACTGGCAATTAAAACACCCTCAAGTGATATGGTAATCAGCCATGAATAGAACAAATATGTATAAATAGTTTCGAAGCACAAAACAGGCTGTAATATTTTTGTACAATGTCATGTAAATTGGCCTGCAATGGGTAATACAATATAAATGTTGTATTAGCTGTAAGGCCGGCCACAGAAATGGCATTTTTATGTGTTTTGACACATAAACAACACCATTAAGTGGCCATGCCCGGATTTCAGATGATTACCCATAAATATTTTCAACCCTATCTTTATAACTTCATATTCAATTCTGAATTCATCCATATATTGGATAAAAAGATTTTGTGATCAATTTCGCAATCCTGTTAAAAAACCTTCCTGTGAAACAATATGTTAGTAATCTATGTTTTTCCCATGAAAGCAATTGTTATTTCACTTTTCTGAAGTGTTTGGGATAATTTTCTATATTATAAATGGAGTCATTTCCTTCTGCAAAGACCATGTTTATCAACATATATGAAATTTGTTTCTATTTTTTTACACTTCAAATGCCTAATCCAATCAAGTGTTTTTAAAATAGTAAACAATAATGAAAGAATATATTGATTAGATTTATGCTTTTGCTATAACATTTTTTGAATATTATATAGCATCCTTAAATGAGATTTTTTTAATACCATAGACCCATGTCCAATTTTGATAGATTAAATATGATAGAGTAATATTTCTACATAAAATTAATTTAACTCAAATAGTATATCATGAAATATCTTATGTTACAACTTCTTAAATTTAGCAGCATATTGATATATGTGCTGTACCTTTGTGTTTAAATATGTCTACTTACGTAAAAATTACCAAGATATTTAATTGATACACATTTTCAACTTGAAAAGTACCCAACCCATGAGTTTTTTTAAAATTAATTACCATATCTTCAAAACATTGAGATTCCAAGGAATGACTTTTGAATTGGATGAAATAGCTCAGTTATCAGCTTATTACAATTCTAGAATAAAAAAGTTTGTTTTAAGAAGTTCAAATTAAAACTCAACCATCAAATCTATATTGCATCTCAGTGTCTATGGTCATAAAATCTCCTACTAAATACTCAATGGATTTTAATTACCAGTAAGAATAATTTCTCAATTTTCTTCAACACTTCTGTGAATAATGAGTATTTTTATGCCATTCTTTCTATAAATTTAATAAATTTTACTTAATATTTTTATTGACTTATTCTTGGGATTTGTAAGTTCTGTTGTATCGTCAATAAAATTTATGCAAAGTAAATTTTTCTACTTTCCAATGCTAATTCTATTCTTATCAATAATAATACTTTTATATTAAAAAATATTTAAATGAATATTGGCAAAACAGAAGATAGATAAGATGTCTGTTTCAAACTTTTTTTTATTTGTATTTGTCAGTACTAAGATTAATTTATAAATATATTTAATGTCTAATATTTTAGTTTTTTTCTCATTTGAATCATATAATGTTTGTTGAAAATAGTTAATGAATTAATTCAGTTAATTTTTCAAAATTATTGAAACAAAACAAATAATAATGTTGTTTCATTGCAAATATAATTAAGCAGAAACATGTTTAGCTTCAAGGGACACATAAAGTTATAGAAATTGTTCTTAATTAACAAATTATAAGTATTTAAAAAAGAACTGATCAGAAGAGAAGATGAAGTTGCCATGTGGTCAGGGAGATTACAGTGGACGGTCAGTTCAATTTGAATAAAGCATATAAATATTTAATCTTAGACATATGAGGGGCTGAGTGGAGTTGAGATGATTTAAGTTAGCTGGTTAATTAGTTGTTCATCATTTTAACAGAGGAGTTGTCTTTGCAGTACAAATAGAGAATGAGATGCTAATAGATTAACCATAACTAAAGTAAAAGCAATCTTAATGAAGCTAATGACATGTACAAATAGCAACTACTAAAATTTAGATAAACATAAGCATAGTAGTGAATCAGACAAGACATAAAAATACACATAACAGCATACATAGAATAAAATATACTTATTGTTTATTAGAAAGTAGATTGAAAGTAAAATTGCAATTCCTGAGACCAGCTGAATCTAAGATCTAAGAAGAAAGTAGAAAAATGTATTTATATGTTGGACTATTTCTATCATCTAATATGAATATTGAAAGTCTCTAAAACAATTTAACTTTATTAAAATATTCCAAATACATTCAACTGTTAGTGAAACCACATCAAAGTTATAAATAGCAATTTGTCTAATCAATCATTATCATTATCATTGAAAGGTAAATGGAAAATAAACAAAGAAAAGAAACAATAAAAAGTAAAAAAAGCAGAGAGAAAAGAAACAAAATGTTCTACAAAATGAAGAAAGTTGATTAGAATAGAATTGTTAAGTATCGGTAATAAAAAATAAAAATGTGACTGACTTAAATTTAAGTTGGGTGCAGATGGCTGCTTAGACTCATTTAAGTATATGTTGGTTTAAGAGAATTTTGATTTCAGACTGTTTGTGGTTATGTTGGTGCTGGTGGAGGGATATATGGATGTTTATATCAAGAATGTGAAGCATGTTTAGCATACAGGGCAATGTGCCCAACTGAATGTTTGACCCAAAAGTGTAGTCATTGCATTGTAATGTACGCAGATGTATTTTCTGCAACATTGATTCCCTTTAGGTCAATGGATAAGGACTGTTAGTCAGCAAAAGTTCCGCCCTCCCTCCATACATAACCCATCTTTTTGATATTTTATATACGTGATTCCTTCGCCAGACAGACACACATTCCTGTACTGGATGAGGATCACACCCTTTAAATAATATGCTCCAGATGCACATTTCTTACAGCATGGTTTTATGCTAACATCTTCATATTGCATTGATTGCATCTATATATTGAGAAGTAAGCTTTGGTTTGACTCCGAGCTTGTAGCCTGCAATCAAAGGTTTCGAAAATCTTAAGTGTGTAGTCTAGATAGAATATCTGTGCTAAAGATTAAAATTAAAGTAAAAAATAAATAAATAATAATAATGAAACATAAAGCTTTTTTTTAGTAATTTAATTTTCAAATTTGTTATTATATATACGAAAATAAAAAAATTTGTGTTATTAGTATTGGCAGCGATCTAATTTATTTTTTTTAATCTTTATTAAAAATATAGTTTAATAAATATGTTTTAAACTTCTGCTACTTCTTGAGCTAGTGGCAAGGGTTAATGGTCAATAAAACAATGATCGGATCTTTAACTTGCGTATCTGCCTACTATATAAATTTTTCCAGGTTAGAATGGCCTGGTGGCACCTTACACAGCAGATACGGTAAGACCAACTATTTTAATATACCCTGACCCTTATAATATATATTACTTAACTAAAATAATTTGTGTATTATTGCTATATATTATATTTTTGGAATCAAGTGAATACATATATTAATTTGAATGTATACTTGTTTGCATTCATTCAACATTGATATATGTACCTCTGCTCTTCCTATGATTAGTTTTTTGCTCTAATATTTTCATAACTATGATTTACTCATATTATTAATAAGACATTAGTTACCTTAAAATAATTAATTGGGCCACTTCATCACACAATTTGTTTTCTAATTTTTTTAATTATATTATTATTTACTTTTTTCATTCAATGTTTTAATTTTGAAACTAATTGCTTCAATTCCCCCCCCCCCCCAGAAAAAAATAAAGAAAGCAAATGTCCATTGAAATTACCTATGGAATGTTAATGCTTCATTTTTTTGACACATTTCCATTTTCTCTATCATCTTCTCTAGGTTTGTTTTTATAAGACTTTTAAACAATTCTAGATAAATTTTACTATCAAGGAAATTTATTAATATCAACATTTTTTTCTAAATTACCAATTATAACTATTTAGCAATAATATTGTTTAACCTACTCTGATTTCTTTTTCTCTCTATTAAAAGCATTCCTGCCTAATATGTAGGCAGTAGACTGAATAACTCTACTAGTACTCAGCGTACCCAGTCTATACATCAAGCTATATTTTAGATTTTAACTCTAACTGTTTTATTATATTCATAGCATGTTTTATATTTTTAAGACCATATTAATCAAATAATGTTTTTAGTATTTAGATTCAGAATATGCCAGGAAATGAGCATTACTTTTGAATGGGTAGTTTATATTACATTTCTCTGCTTTGCAAATAGTTTTTTTAAAAAATAAATCTGCCTATTCTTTGTTTTTCTAGATCATCACGACTCTTTTGGTATCCAATAATCATCTATGTCTTCCAAAATGTTGATGAATATTTAACCTATTTTTTTTTTACAAATTAGTATACTTATGCCTACTTTTTTTATTTTTTTCAAATATTTCTTTATATCCTAATATTTTTAAATAATGTAAAATTTCTATTTATTATTTTCAATTTCACAACTTTTGCTTTCTCCTTCACTACATTTTGATAACCATCTGTTAATATTTTTATGCTCTCTGAATAATGTCTCTTAGCATTTATTTTTTTTTTAATAAGTTTGAGCTTCTTCAATTTCCTCATGTTTATTTTTTTACCCCATATTTATTCTACTTATTACTCTTTTTTTTTGTACTATTTTCAATTCAAATTCATATTTCCCAACTTGTAGCTTATCCTTTATTTTATTGGCATTTTTATACTGTTATACAATTTCAGTATTTTTTCTAGTTCTTTTAATTGCTAATACTATTTTTATTTGATCTATGTTTTTTAAAGTTATACATCAGTTATATATCTGCTATTGAATAATAACTTCCTGATCTTTAAGATTATTATTTATTATAGTAAAAAAAAAATTTCTTTACATTTTCTAAAGAATATATTTTCTTTTGGCCATCTTTGTCCAATTTTACTACTTTATTTATCATAACTGCTTTTTAAACAAAACATTCTATTTTTCAGCATCTCTAACTGATCTATACAATTATGTAAATATTTTTTTGATTCTATTTCACCTATCTTAAATTGGCTCATTTTTATAGCACTGTTTAATTCTGCTATATTTAATGTGACAACTTGTAATTGATTTATTTCATCTATTAATTCACTTCATTTATTCTTTAATTTGTTTAAATTTCTTTATTCTTTTTTCATTCTATTTACTGAAAGTGTATTATATTTGCTAAATTATATTTGTAATTTATTATTTTATTGCATTTCCTTTGGACGTTTAATTATATCTTGTTGCCTTTATATTAACATCATTGTTATATGGCTCAAGTGAACTGCCATTCGCTTTGGATTTTCTAATGTTGCTACTTTATTTTGTTCATCAATTGGTTTCATTTCCATTTATATATTTTTTTTTTTTAAAAAATATTTTAATGTTTTGTATAAAAAAGAGAATAAATCTACCTCTCCCAATTAACCATTACTTCCACTTAAACTGTATATACTCTAAATAAATTTACATATTTTCCTAATTTTCTCTTTTAAAATTAGAATTTATTATTCAAGTCATTTCTTATATTTTATTTAGAGTGCTGTGTCAAAGGTTAAAATTTTTCAGTATTTACATATACTCACTTGTGCTTAATAAAAATATATAATTACAAAGTTATCTCATGGAAAAGGCTCTCATTTCATTTAATCTTGCTGATGTGAGTTGATTTTATCATGTTACATTTTTTATGTTTATCTCTGTACTAATACTTCCGTTTCTTTAACAATCATACCCATTAGATCTCATATCAAATTTGTCAATTGTAAAGTTACTATGAACGTTTTGAAATTCTCTAGATAAAGGTTTTTCTAGAAACTTGTGAGAGTTAATGCATTATTCCCCATGCCTTAGCAATTAATTATAATAAATAAAATGAGAAATTTTACATTTAATAAGTCTATGCAAAAATAAGCGTTTAATAAACTAAGAATTAATTCTTTGTATACACATTTTGTTAATTAGCCCAGATCCACATTATCTGGTGCAAATATAAAAAGGATGCTTATCCTTGTAAATAATTAATATGCATTTAGTCTGTCTCTATAAAATAAATAGTATCATTTTTATATCATAATTTACAAAGATTGTTTATAAAAATAAAATCTGTCATTTTCCACAAACACATCTCAAATCACAGCCAATTAGACTATGTATTTAAAATACTACATTATACATTCCATTATAACATTTGTCCAGACATCTGGTTATAATATTCCTTCAGGATAAGATCATTATGACTTCTTTTTTTTCTAATGTTGTAGGTGATATACTAACAGAGAACTAATTTTATGGAATAATTCCCACATTAAGAATGTCAAATTATGTAATGGTAGTTAGGAGAAATTATTTTATGCAAATATTAATAATGTAGTAAGTATACGTATAAAAATATTTTTTAATTGGCTTATTTAATATATTAGATAGCATGCACAAAATATTTGATCTACAAACCAATGCTCAGTTGTCTATCCCAACTTATAATATGTATATCTTGTGAGCTCATATAAATCAGAATATTTGCTCAATCTATCCATCTTAAGTCTTGCTACTATTGGTACCTTAATCTTTATGCATACTCATAACATGAGTCACAAAACAATCAACCATGATGTTAACAGTGATGAGTAAAGCACATAAGAAAATTATGTTATAGCTCATTGGAAAAGCTGATATTCATAAATATTTATGAAATCCAAAATAAAATAAATATTAATGGAAATGGAAATGAAAATTACTATATAAATGATAACATAACTTTATTATAAAAGTATAACTGCACATCACATATTACTTCAATTATGGTTTTCAAAGATTCATTAAAAGTGCTTATTTGTAATCTATGGTTTAGTTAATATTGCATTTTGAACTTGGGCAGAAATAATCAAAGCATATTTCTTAATTAACTAATTATGACATAATATATGTTTGATATTCAATTTTCTACTTAATATTCAACATAAATACAGATATATGTCTTTATAACTTATTTTGTGTAGTATATATTAAAAATTATCATATGCATAAAGTATATGTTTGGTAGACTTATAAAAAATATTAAATAATACACTCAACTTATGAATGAAATATTGATATCTCCACCTTTAATATATTTAATATGTCATTATATATAATGTTTTTAATAATTCCATATTAAAACAATGGCACATATTTATCTTTGTAAAACAAATTTATCTAACTGGTCAATTTCATAAAATATGGTGTATTTAAATCTGAAATAATATTTAAATTTATTTCTCTGTTTTAATGTGTGTATACTTATTGATATACATTAAATTGCACACATGCACACCCACATATATATCCATGTGACATACAGAGAAGAAAAATTCGGTAAGAATAATATTTAGCTCAGCTTTCTTTCTGTACTGTGTATCAGACTCTTGATCATTTAACTAAACTGATCATTTAACATTTCAGTGCATGCTCAATGGACATTAGATTTACATCAGAATGATTCTGTGAAGTTCATGCTCAGAAAAATATTACTATTATCAATGTTTTTTCTCTGTTTGACACATGGATATGTGTGTGTGTGTATAATTTACATTATAGACAGAGTTATTGATTTGTTTAATGATATACCTTGAAATATATTTAAATAAATTTCACATTTATCAACGTTATTCTTAAATTTATCCATGTGTATTTTAATAACTACAAACAACATATATTATAAATTCAAATAAGAAATTTTTTTGCTCAACTGTTTGTGTTAATATCACATGTATTAATTGTAATTGTATAAAATATTACAACAGAATAAAAAACTAGTAAATTAAGTCAAATTTGAGAAGTGTATATTTATTTTATCTGAAAACTTTAAATATTTCAAAGATATTTTTTTTATTTATTTACTAATGTTATACATAGAGTTGGCAAGTTATGCTCTTAACAAGTTTTGAAAATATCTCAACCCCAGACCGGTTTCTGCTATTGGATTCCAAGACATATGGATGTCTGACAATTTATGATTTTTTATTCAATAGTTATACATTAAATAAAGTGCTGGGCTTGTTCTTTTATTTTTAATCTAATGCTTGAATATCCTGGCACCTCACTGATCTGATGCCAGAAGCAGAAACCCATCTGGGGTTGAGGATATTCTCAAAGCTTGTTAACAGCTTATTTGGTGAGCTCTATATATAACATTTGTAAATATAAGCTTATTAAGTTAAGTCATGTGACATTGACTTGATTTTTTTTTTATCATTTTGTTTTTGCTATTAATGCTTTGGCGACTTTATATTGTTCATAAAGCCTTTCATATCAGCAGGTATGTATGAATTCATTTTTATAATTTTGTAAATAATTTTAAATAAAATAATCTGTAAAAATAAAAGGATATATAACAATAATAGGAATTTTCTTTTATTTGATTCATAACAATATAGCTAAAAAAATATGAGATAAGCCTGAGAAATATTTAATAAAAAAATGTAATGCATATTATAAACACATATATAAATGTTACTTTACAATTATGTTATTCAAAATTTTAGTTACTGTATAATAAATTATTTAGAGGATTGTTATTTAAATGAACTCTTACTAACTTTTACATTGTAATAATAACTTATACCTTATATGAGAGAGTAGTTTTTGGAATGATTTATAAGTGGCATGTATTTTACACAGTACATCCCCATATCTTTAAAGAAGATTGTGACACAGTGATAGCCCATTGCCTGTTATGTACATAGCGTAATATTCAAACACACGCTAGAAAAATCTTTTTTATTTTCAGATTTCTAACAATTATCAAACATATTAATAAATATATATTGTCCATAAGATTGCTTTTAAATAATTAGTAATGATTCCAACACAATTGAAATTAAACAATTATATAAAAATAAATAAATATTTTTATTGAACTGGTTTTCACTCTATGTTAGAATTTTTTCAAAACATTCAAAATATTTTCAAAAGCTTCTAATATAAGGTGAAAACTGGTTCAATAGAAAATAATTATTTTTATATAGTTGTTTAAGTTCAGTTGTTTTAGATTTCTATTACATTTATGATATTGATAGAGTAGCTGACACATAGTCAATCACTTAATCAACTAATATAGTTATTTTTCTATTTGGATCCAGAACATAAAACTACACAAAGAAACTTTCACCATCTGCTTTATTGTTCATCTATGGAAGCTGTCGAAAAGAATTTTGCTCTGTAACGTTATTTTTATATTTAACTGAGTTCATTAAAAAAATCAGCATTTAGTCATTCACAAAGAAGTAAGATGATTCCACTCACATGAAGAAATAAAAACAATAGATAAAAAGTGAATTTTATAGTGATTACTCAAACCAAACAGTGGAAGACAAATACATTTATATATAGAATATATCTCACTTTATTGTTTAGTTAATATTTTGTGATGGCTCTTAACTTATTTGACTATGTTTTTTTCTGGAAGACTACAACAATTTGCTTAATTGTAGCTGCTCATTGTATTTTATTTGCAGCCATATTTTTTCAATTAAAACAATCAAAATTACACTTTATCAGTATTTTTTAAATAATTTTTTAACATAAATGGGAAATATCTCTTCCACGAAAATCATGTTCAAATATTTTAACAAGTCAGTTATCATTCATTTTGTGTAATTCAAGGAAGATGTTATTTTATTATAATAAGCTTTAGCAAATCATATCTAGCAAGCTGTAAAACACTTTGATGACTTGGTGACATATATTTAGAATTTTGTGAAGCAACTTTAAATGTTTTTTTTCTAATGCCTTTATGTTACATTAATACAGAGTTGAAGGCTTACTTTCATACAATAAATAACACTTCTATATACAATTAATTTAATATTTTTACATATATCATCTTGTAATATCTATTAAAGCCAGCAGCAAAATAATGAAGTCAAAACAGCATAAATCTGATTTTCTATTTAATATATATATATATATATATATATATATATATATATATATATATATATATATATATATATATATATATATATATATATATATATATATATCATCAACCATTATCAATCCACTTCAGGATGAAGGTCTCTCCAAGTTCAATCCATATTCCCTGATATTTAGCTTCTCTTCTCCACATCAACCCTGCACACTTTTTTATTTCATCCATTCATCTCAAATGTGATTTCTTTCTGGTCTTTTACAATCTCTTGGAATTCAGTTTAAGATTTCAATTGTCCATCTATTATCATCTCATATATTAAATGCAAGTATAATATTTTGTAATGAGATAACAATTGATCATCTGCCCCATTATGTCTCTACATTGGTTTAGTCAACATTTGTTGTGAAACAAAAGTAATTGCCATATAGATTTTTACACAACCATTTATTACTGACACAAAATTAAATAAAAGATAATGAAATGCCCGTATGGTTTAAATAGTATTTATAACAGAGCAAAACATATATCAATAAATAGTAACTCTACAACAACTTGCGTAAAATTATCTATCTCAGTCATTTGTTACTCTAGGCAATAACAATGTTTCCAATAAAAAATTATTTAGATTGTCCACTACACTAAAATAAAATATTGATAGCAATCTTTATTAAAACCTAATTTATTTGGATAGCATTTAAAACAAAAGAAAAACAAGATTATCACCTCAGATTTCACCAAATCTATTCACAATCCCAAAATAAACTACAATAAGGAGTGAAATCATATATCATTATCCTAAATGATGACATATGCCTATGATATCTATTTAATTTATAATTGAATGAAACCAAATTCAAATCAATAAATAACTAAGTTCTGACATTCTTTACTAATCAAATATTACATATAGTAATTTAAATTTACATTAAAATTTAATGATATTCCCTATCTAAATAAACTAGTTCCTAAATGGTTATGATAACACTTAGAAAATGTCTTATAAACTTACAATATCTCAAATGTTTAAATAAAACAAAACCATTAATCAGTTTTATATTAAGTTTAATAAAATATTAAATAATATTAACCAATCTATATTCTACTTTATATCAACATACAATTATTGCTTAAGATATATATAAAAATGAAATACTCTAGTCAAGCATTACCAAGAGGTCAGCACAGCTGCCTTGCAAGCAGTGTCTTGCAGACAGTTGTCACAGGATCACTTCCCAGTCAATGCTTTGACATATGGAAAAAAAATGAAATACTCTACAAGAATACATTATTAATAAATCTATTAGATAATCTTGCATTTTCAATATCCAATCATATTATAATATCAAATATACAGTAGTTTTCTATTGGATATTTATCAAATTACAAACAACTAATTCTATCCATCTATTTTAAATTTCCAGTCAATCAATTATTAAAATGGATTTTATGACAAACTATATATAATAATTATTGGCACATATTTTAATTCAAAGCCAAAATTTAATAGTTAATTAAATTGATGATCCCCTCAAAGAAGTTTAAAGATAATTAAGGCAGATTATTCTGACTAATGACAGAATAAAATCTATCAAGATCTTTATAACTGAACAAGACAAGCAAACTCTTAATTAACCATGAACTAATGGAATTATTTATACAACTGGTGTTAACTCACATAAAGCAAACAA
This sequence comes from Epiperipatus broadwayi, assembly GCA_028023455.1. Classification (NCBI taxonomy): domain Eukaryota; kingdom Metazoa; phylum Onychophora; class Udeonychophora; order Euonychophora; family Peripatidae; genus Epiperipatus; species Epiperipatus broadwayi. Next base: position 1,271,297 of record JAQFVV010000188.1, read on the forward strand.
CTATTTCAATGTAATGACAATATACAATTTATGTCTAATTAAGCTTAACAATAATCATATAAAAAATACTTGTATATAACCCTATTTCACTTACTGATCATTGGTTTGATCAAGATTTAACTATCAAAAATTACCTTGCACACTTAAAAATAATAATTAGAAAGATTTATTAGATTTCAATTAAATTTAAATTTATTAATTTACAATAAAAATTAATAATGACAGTAATAAAAATAAAAATAAAAAAATTAAAAAAAAACAAACTGTATGCAATTGACTAAAATCATAGCAAGTTAAAAATACTAATACTATTTCACTTTAAGGTATAATTAATTTGATAGTCTATTAATCTATAAAAATCAATAACAAATAAAAAATAAGTATATGATGGACCAAAAAAATAATGTAGGTCAATAGACAATATAAGCTGTTGAAGAAATTTCAAGATATCTTTTCTAGTCTTTAAATAATATATATATTTAAAATATGGCTAAATAAAATTGATTTTATTCATATATTGATATGATTTATAAATAATCAATCTAATATAAAATTGATTGTATTTAAATTTTTCTATATGAATCTTTTTAAGTTAAAATTTAAATTTAAAAAAATGACTATTTGAAAATATTGAGTCATGAATTAATTTATATCATCAGATAAGTGTTTAAACTTAAAAAAAAATCTCTCCAACCTTTTATTATGTGGATAGTTTATCATAATAAAACATACACATCATTTGATTCTATATTTTTAAAATAGAAATATGAACAAACATACATTTCTAATGAAAAATGTACACCCAGACATAATATACCACATAAGAGAACAGTTTCATTCTTCTTTTTACCCACTGTTCCATTGTAGTTTCTGGTTTTTTTTTTGTATTTTATTTCAATGCAGAAAAATACAAAGACAAGTAGGTGTCCAATTTATATTATAAAGAATAGTTAATTAGATAAGGCAATGTTATATACCCCTGGTATTATACTTTTATTTACAATGGTAAATGAAGATATGTTTTTCCATTGGCAAAATTCAGTTGTGGTCCAAATGAGTAATAAATGGTAGAATTTTCAGTAAGGTAAAATTTCAATTGCTTAATATCATATAGAAATTAAATTAATTGATTTTGACAAATTCATTGATCAATAAATATATCCATATACACATTATGGGGTTTGTATTCATCATAATTATATAAATAAAATCCCAAATTTTAACAATGGAATATTTTATATCTTACTTCAATATGACAAACTTTGATGAGGTTTTTTCTTCTTTTATAATACATGTTGCTGTTTCCCTTGGAATATCATTAACAAACTGCCCCAAATTGCATGGGCAGACAGTTTAAATTTTTATTCTTCCATTGTTTTAGAAATTAATCACTTTTAAAATAAAATAGATAAGGTTTTAAGACAAATGTAAAAGCATCATCTAAGCAATGACAAAAGTTATAAAAAGTAGTGTTAAAGTGTTTCAGTTTTATTTACAACTACTTTTTGCTGATGTTAATGTTACTAAGGTAACTAACTGTTCAATCATACTCAATAGTCACTGTTTAATGCATAAAATTGTTTTTACAGCAAATAAAAATGAAGACATTTTTAAAAAAACATTTGATACAATAAAAAAATCCTGTTTTATAATTTCAATATTATTTTTCATTTTCAACCAAAACCAAAAAACTCACATGACTTTTCTATAACTTCTAATGAAGATACATATTTTTAAATATATCTTTAATAATATATTCCAATAAACAAATAAATAAACAAAATATATAAAATATTTAATTTTGTTGTAAGTTGTTATTTTATGCTTTAGTTAATTATTTTCCAGCATCTATTTATTTATTCACTTATTTATCTTTGTCCCTAAAATTGATGATAACAAATTTATAATTTGATGATATTTAATAAATGATATTATTTTCAAATATTAGATAGCCATAGTTATCTAATTAAAATTTATAATTCAATATATATATATATATATATATATATATATATATATATATATATATATATATAAAATATATATATATATATATATATATATATAGAGAGAGAGAGAGAGAGAGAGAGAGAGAGAGTAACATTCTGGATAGGTCCCAGAAATATTGATTGTAATTATATAGCACTGTATCAGTAACAGCTGATTGCATCTTACTAAAAAAATGAAATAACCTGAAATTAAAAATTTTTTTTATTAGTGACCTAAAACTATGTTTAAAAGCACTTACAGGTATAATTCAAAGGTTTTGAGACATTTAATATTTTTCTTAAATGAGTAGTTAATGATAAAAAGGGGGTGTCTTGTAACAGAAATTGTCAGTTTACTTTAAGTTGGTCCAAGTTTGTTTTATTTGTCTGCAGAACAATATTGATAATTGTTTAGGTAATTTTCTGGTATATTGGCTTCAATATTTCAATCCATAGTAGAAATAGTGCAGTATGTTTGACTCATCATAGAAACTTTCCTTATAGTCAGATTGGTTGTGGTACCTGTAGTACAGTATTTATGGATGTTCATTTATGCTTGTGCCATCTTTCAGCTTTATTTCCCATTCATGTACATCATTATACTACCAAATATCATGTCTCATAGCAAAACATTTAATTTCATAGCCATTGCTTAGATAACCAATTAAAACATAATGAAAATGAATTAATAGATCACTGGACTAGTGGATTATCAAACAACAAATACACTATTAAATATTTTATTTGCTAAAATAATTATTATTATTTTACTTTGTTATTTCATAACTACAGAATATTTTATTCTTGGTTCAATTTAATATTTTTTTTAAAAGACAAAATGATTTTTTTTTCTTTTTCAAGATAAAAAGTTTTTTGTATATTTTATAACTAATTCAGCCAATGCAATGGGCAGAGTAACCTTTGTTGTTTTTAGAGTGAATGTTTGAGTGACCATGGATTGATGGGAGAACAGATGCTTGGGTAATAATCTGGTATAAAAGGGGAATCTTTTTACAAAAAGTTGGCTTTGCTTTTCTGATTTCAACAATTCTCTCTCCATAAAAGTTTTTATTAGTACAATTTTGTTTATACAAGTTGATTCTTCCATAATCCAAGCTTGAAAGTAAAACTCTATTAATTTTCTGGATGAAAACAGCTCCAAAATTCTACTGAATATATTATTAATAAGCTTACTGTGAATTTAAATGGATTTTATGAACTGAGTAATTATTTGCCTTGTGAATGACTTTTTTAAAAAAATTTGGAAGAAATGCTTAAATAAGTCTAATGAATTGAATAATAAATTATTGCTCTACTTATGCCATAATAAGTATTTATTGCCATACTGAAGATTTCTCATATGTAATATTGCCAGCAGTTTGATTAGGTATTGCTAAAAACATTGAAATGCTAGTAATTGGATCCAATTAATATCATTTACCTTTCTGCATTGTTATGTGTTTATCCATATTTATAATTATACAAATGGTCATCATCATTAGAACCTGATCCAGATGTGTCATCTACAGACTATAAATGAACTTTTTGTTCCACTGAAGAAAAAAAATCTTTAGTGATTTTTATTTTTTTTGATAGATAGGTAGATTAATTATTTGTCTTATATTTTTTTTTATTATTTAATTATTATTTTTTTAAGAACATCTCACAAAAGTATAATATGGATAAATATTATACAGGGTAATTAGTACTATTTTAATATTTATTGTATACATTTATCTCTATATGTGAGGTAGCAATAGAAATATTGGTTTGCTATTAGGAGTTAACAGCTCATTTTTTGAAAGAGGTCATTACATAAAATTTATTGTTTATCTTTGCATTTTTATGAGGTTATAAAGTTTATTTCTTAATAATTATTTTACTCCAAATTTAAAGATTTGTTGTTTATCCCAAACCAGATGTTTTGCTTTAATTTGTGGGCTAATGCTAAATACACTAAAGAGTTATTTTTTCTTGCTTGTTTAATAATAATTATTATATTTCCAAGTTAAAATATTATACTTGTCAGAAAGAAGAGACTTATTCATTATTTCTTTTATAACTTGGTAATTAATGTTGTTACAGTATTTCTTATCAAATATGATTTAAAATTATTTATATGTTATTATGCTTATGTACTGGTCTGTTATTTAATCCAGTTATATAATGTTTGAATTGAAAATAGAAATAATTTAATTCCCATTGGTTTCCCATGATGAAATGTGCCAAAATTCAGTGGAAAGCTTAAGGATTTACTTAAGAGTGAATTTATTATTTTTATGTTTAGATTGGAATGTATCTAGTGGCTATGCAGAAGGAATTGTTTATATTATATATTGTATTGTCAGGGATTGAGAAAATTCTCCCTTAATTTATTTGAATCTTTGTCATTAGTGGATTATGTATTGCATTGTCAGGGATTGAGAGAGAGCTCTCTCTTAGCTTGTTGAAATATTTGTCAGAAGTGAATTAGATCCTCCATATTAAGTAGCTGTATTTTATTAATTATAGTATGAGAAGCCAAGCAGTGTATTTTTCTTATTTTTTGATGAGAAGTTCATGTCCACACCAATTTATTTTAAGCCTTAGAAATTAGGCTTGGGAGTCACTGTGTATTGTTTTAAGTGATTAGAGTGAAGAAAGTCTTTTTATCCCTCATGTATTTGTGTGCAATGCATTTCCGTCTTTTATTTATAGCCAAGTGTTACCATAGTTTGGTGATAAAAAAATAAAATAAAAGTACAATTGATTTTTCTCACAGAACAGCTGAAGTAGTATTAGTGTTAAAGCTTGGTTGACTATTGTCATCATCCGTATTATGACATTTATCCCAATTTCATAAGTAAACTGATTGGATTTAGTTATATTAATTATTTTATAACAGATAGCATAATTCAGACACATGCTTAAAATATTATTAATTCAGAAGGTATGAAGAAAATTCATCATTAATATATAACTTTAATTATTGTTTCAAATCATATTAATTATTTAGATTTTATATCATCAACTCTCATAATGTTTTATTCTCATTTGAATGAACAAACAAAAGAAAACAAAGTGTAGTCATATAATAGAATTATTCATTCAATTTGTGAACAATAGCTTGACCTTTTACTCATAGATTTAAACCCTCTCATATTATTTTGATGTGCATTTGAAGTAAAATGGCAATAATTTTAGTTTCACATTTTATAAATTTTAGTGGCAGCACTTAATAAAGTTTTATTTTTTCTAGTCTTATCATAATTGACTGATAGCTTGAGTATCTTTTATAAATAAAATACCAAAAAGTTAATTTTATACTTGGTTATCTTAGTGTAGTATAATGTTTCTTTGTCATATATTTATCAGAATTAACTGATAGCTTGAGCAAATTTTGTAAATAAAATATCAAGAAGTTTAGTTTCATGGGTATACTGTTTCATGTAATTATTTTAGTACTAGCATTATAATGTTTTTATAAGTTTATCAGAATGCACTGATATCTGGCATATGTTAAAACAAAATACAGAAAGTTTATTTTAATGTAATTTATTGTCATATATACTATTTAACCATTAATGTTAGAATTATTCCCAAAATATGTATACACATAAACTAGCAAATCAAATGTTTATTTAACCATCTTGTAATAATTATTTTATTTATTCAAAAGCTTTGACTAGAATTCTTCTTTGACATGCATTCATGTTCTATATTTCCTCACATGCACACACACTTGCATATCCGATATGATATGATTGCACTATTCCATAATTTAATGGCAAACATATACAGATCTGATGATGTTGCTTTCCTTGATCCAAACACTATATGAAATGTTGATTAGTTAATGATTCTCTGAAAATTTTATTACTCAGTTATTATTTAGATGATGAATTGAAATCAAAATTTATTACTCAGTTATTATTTAGATGATGAATTAAAATCAAAATGCATCTATTTCTTTCATCATCTAACTATGACTTTTATTAGAATAATGCTTAATTTGTGTCATTACTTTTATAGTAGTAATTAGTAGTTGTTGAAAAGTATAGATATAAAATTAAGCCATGCAATAAGTTAATTACCTGAGATATTTATATATTATTTAGATTAGACATAAATTCAATGACTTAGTTTAAATTACTGTACAACTAAAAGCTAAGTAGTGTTCTATTTTATTTTGTCTTTAATTCTAACTTACCAAATAGTACAGTTAATCAGCATTACATTTTTATTTTATCAATTTAATTTCATCACACAATAGAGGTTGTTCAATGCATGTGGATGATAGGAGGAGATGATGTGTAGACTATAACTTGTCAATTTAGATGGTAGAACTTTACCAAATTTAATATTTATTTTAGAATTTAATACATGTATTGTTTTTATTAATTATAATGTTTCCTCCCATATCTAATATACATTTTACACCCTATAGATCTCTGTGACCTCCAACTGAGCTAAGCTAAAGTAGGATAGCATTTTAAGAGTATCATTAATAATTTTAAAGTGAGATCAGATTAGTAGTTTCTATGATCAATAGAATTGGTGCCCCAGGGTATTTGTGGATAGGAAAGGTGTTGAGGGAGGGTTAATATATATATATATATATATATATATATATACACATATATCTTCCGATCTCTTTATATATATATATATATATATAAAGCCAAATTGGCACATGTATATAAAATAATTTTGTCTATAAAAAAAAAATAATAATTGATTTAAAAGGGGAGAGGAGGAGTTTTGTTTAGAAAAGATAAAACTAAAAGTGCATAAAAATTAAAAAGTGTTATTATTATAAATTAAAAGTTAAAATATAAATCTCTTTTCATTCCAGTTTATTAGAATAAATGCGTATATAAGTGTGATGGTAAATAAAAATAAATTTAAGCTTGTTAATGAGAGATATAATAAATGCATGTTAAAATCATATTGAAAAACACATGAAAATAAATATTGAAATGAAATGTATTTAAAAACACAGTGGTGAGCTACTAATTAAGGATATAAAAACAACACTTTTGAAATGGCTACTACTAATTAAACAATCTTCAAAAACATGTTGTCATAGGATTAATTACTAAAGGAATTTCAACAACACCTATTGCCAGAGGATATTAAAATGAAAACAATTCACATACATAAATAGCCAGATTTTTATTGGAGTTCAGTTTCAGCTTAGTTTTCAGTGTCAGTCTTGTTTAAATTATGTATCCAGAAACAGAAATGCAGTGCTGAATATCTTATGGAAATATACACTCTTCTTTCAGCCTTTAGTCCAACAAGATCAGCAAGACTTGCCTGTGAAATAATGTCTACTTAACAGCTCAGAAATCTTCCATCAATATTCCACTGTCTCCAAGAATAAAACCAACGAATTAGCATCAAATCTTTTCAAGAAACATCAAATCTAACTGGTTAGATATCCTTTATTTGATATACTCTGTCAGAAGCAGCTAACAACAAGCAATATCCATGTTCCAAAAATCCTAGGTAAAACACTTTATTGTTCTCATTTATATGTAGTAGCCACCGCTGTAATTCGTAAAAATTCAAGATTCAAATTATATAAACTCTATAAGCATGCATAAAATAAACTATTGATGTGTGTGTTTGTGAATGTTAGATAATTTAAATGTCAAAGATTATTTTTGCTCTTTCATAAAATATATCATAGTATGTTAACTTAAAATGTGTGTGTTATTTATAGGTTTATAAAAATGTTTATAATTCGTGTTAGTTAATAAATTGTCTTTAAAATTAAACTTTATTCGTCGGTCAATTCTTTTTACCAATTCTTTTTACTATATTTTATTGATTAAAATTAGACTGAGCTAGTTTTGGGATTGTTTGGAGCGCTGGATTATGGGCCTACTGACGAAATATGTTAGTCCGAGACTAACTGGCACCTGGAGTTTACTCTAAAACAAATAAAGTGTTTGGATAGTAGGGGTTTGAATCTAGCAGCTGAGGTGGGCCTTTGTTATTAGTTAAAGCTATCAATAATATACCCCATTTTGTTCAAAAGTGCCGATTTGTTCACGTAAAATTTATAAGTAAACAAAATTGTAAATGTATTATGGAGAAGTTTGAAACCAGCCCAAAACTTATATATGTGTAAGTGGTTTCAGTGGTTCCATCTGGTACAAATATTGTACCAGGTTTGAACCATGTGTATTTCTAACATACACTACTCGCTAGGTTTAGCTAGGTTTAAATCTTATTTATAATAAATTTATAATCTTATATTATAAATATTACATGAATGAACTGGTACATTCGAGCAGAGTGGAGAATATTATTGATAGCAGAGCTGTCAACAACACCCATGATCAGACTGAGCTATGCAACACATAACACAATCACATTTCCAAATCGTGGCCCACCTTGACTGCTGGATTCAAACCCCTACTATCCAAACACTTTATTTGTTTTGGAGTAAACTCTGGGCACCATCTAGTCTAAAACTAACATGTTTGGACAGTAGGCCCATAATCCAGTGCTTAAAAAATCCCTTAACTAGCTCAGTCTATTTTTTAATTCAATAACAATTTACTCCTTAACTAGTGGCAAAAGAATTGACCCACAAATTAAACTTTAAGTTTAAAAGACAATTTATTTTAATTAACATTTAATATACTAATTTTAAATATTTTTATAAATCTTATTTAAATGACCAAGACAATGGCTTATCATCATTTCTGGCTCACACATATATAATAGCAATATAATATATAACAAAGATTTAAATAATATTTGACATTTAAAATACAATGAAATCAGTATATACTAATGCATGAACACACACAACATTTTAAACACACACATTAATAGTTCATCTATGTATGCTATAGAGTTCATATTACTTGACTCTTGAAAACTTCAACTAATGTGATGGCTACTTTAGAAATGAGAATAAGGAAAATGTTATTACCTAGGAGTTTTAAACATGGACTTCCTCCTCCTGTTTGCTGTGAAATTTATTTTTATAGAGGACTTGTTTTCTTCCTGTTTGCTGCTTCTAGTGAGAATATTTCCAGCTGGCTGAGATGTTTTCTTGAGTTTTATTATTATTCAGTGACACTATTTTGGAGATAGTTAAATATTGATGGTGGAATTCAAGTTGTTATGCAAGCATTTTTCCACACTGGGCAAGTCACTGTTTCACTGGACTCAGGCTAGAGAAAGATGTATGTTTCTGAGGTTTTTAACACTGCATTTTTCATTCTGGATACACTGATTGATTGATTGATTTAATTTGATGCTCAATCTCAACTGCACAATCTATATTGTAATCTCAACTGCACGATCTAAACTGTAATCTCAACTGATTGTCTGATGACAAACTGGACTATTTATATTTAAGACCTGTTATCATTTTAATATCTGCCAGCAATATATGTTATCAAAATTCCTTCCTTGTTTTTTGATTGCATTCCTCAAGATAAGCTTTTAATCCTGTTGTTGGAGATGTTAATTAGCAGCCATAGTGAATGTGTTATTTTTACATCTTTAAATAATAGCCATCACTGTGTTTTTTAATGATAATTTTTATATCACTTTTTTTAATGTTTACTATGCATACATTTATTATATTTATAATCACACATATATATTTTACTATCAAACTTACATTAATTCATCATTTACGCACACATATAATTTAAAATCAATTCACTATTTAGTTTTTAAGATGACCTTTTTTTTTAACTTAAATAAAAGAGATTTCTATTTTCAATTATTTGAAAATCACCTTTTTTTAATTTGTTGTTTTTAAAACAAATCCCCTTCTCCCTTCTAATTAATTAATTGTAACTTTTATTTAAAAAAAAAACTCTTTGACTTTTAATTTTGCATTTTGAAAATAAACTGCAATAAAAAAAACTCTTAAACTTTTACATACTATTCTCTTTTAATGAATAATTTTATTTTAATAATTTTTAGACAAAATTATTATATATACCAACCATGATATTGGTACAATATATATAGTGACTTTCCAGATTGACACCATGAAGGAATGTGGGAAGTTCACATTGTGACAATGGTGGTCAGGGGTACCTGATGAGGCTCTACTATATAAAAATGAAACAGTTCTACTTCACATGACCACCATTTTTAATACTTGCTCATAACTGTTATTAAAACAGGCCAAAATCTTTAAATGTATTGCCACTCAGAGCAAGCCAGAGTAATCAATGGATGCCATAAGGTTTGTGCACAAAATCCACAAACTAGGTTATGGTTGTGCCCTTTGTCAGTGAAAAGCCTTGGATCCGAAAGCACTGAATTTAGATCTTAGCATCTAATGCAACCCTTCAGCAGCCACCTTTTATCTCTACTTAACTACAAATCCATGAGTCTTAAATTGAAATCACTATAATATTTTCAATCCAAAACTCATTATCTTATATAGTGATATAGGTCTGAATTCAGTTCAGTACTAATACATTTTGGTGTCTTTTGTTTTTCATAACCATAGTCACTATTATTTCATTAGGCAGGGTTGATTTTAAGCCAATAAATATCACATGATCACCATTTCTTCCATAACAGTTATTAAAAGAAGAAAACTCTCAATATGTATGGGCACTCAATGAAAGCCAAAGTAATCAATGGATGCCAAAAAGCTTGAGCATAAATTAAAAATCTAGTGCATACTCATCCAATATACCCAGAGTAGTTTCTGAAAGCTTGGATTGAAAATATTATAGTTCAGACCCATATGAGTATTTAAGCTACTGAGCTTAGACTAAAAATATTGTGTTTTCAATTTTATTCTCATAGTTTTGTAGTTAGGTAGACATGAAATGTGGCTGCTGAAGGGTTGCATTAGATCATAAGATCTAGGTGCAGTGCCCTCAGATCCAAGGGTTCTCACTGATGAAGGCCACAAGACAGAAACTAGTCTGCAGATAATAGATGAGTAGGCACTATATGGGGAATTTATGCACAAAATGTCTGGCATTCATTGATTAATTTGGTTGGCACAGGGTGGTACTACTGTATGGAGTGTTTTGTTTGTTTATAACAGTTATGTGCTAGCATAAGAGATGGTGATCATGTGATGTTTAGTGGTTTAACACAAATCCTGCCTAATAGGATAGTGATGGCTATGGTTGTAAAGAACCAAAGACACCAAAATGTATGGGTGCTGAACAGTGCAGACTCATATGACTAAGCAATGGAGGGTAGATTGAAAATATTGTGTTTTCAATTTCATTTTCATAGTTTTGTTGTTATGTAAAGGTAAAAGGTGGCTGCTGAAGGGTTACATTACATCCTAAGATCTAGGTGCAGTGCTCTCAGATCCAAGGCTTGTCACTGATAAAAGTCAAAAGCCTGAAACTAGTCAGAAGATATTATCTAAGGATTTTATGCAAAAGCCTTCTAACATCCATTAATTACTCTGTTTGACACAGGGTAACAATACTGAATAAAAAGTTTTCCTTCTTTAATAACAGCTATGTACTAGCATAAGAGATGATGATCATGAGATGTTTAGTGGCTTAACAACAATCCTGTCTAATAGAATAGTGGTGGCTATGGTTGTTAAAAAGCCAAAACACCAAAATGTATGGGTTCTCAACTGATTTCAGAACCATTTGACTATTTACACTATACAGCTTAGATTGACAATATTATTGTATTGTAAATTTCACTCTCATACTTTTAGAGTTAAGTAGAAATAAAAGATGGCTGCTGGAGGGTGCATTAGATTCTAAGACCTAGATGCAGTGCCCTCATATTCAAGGTACCTAAGTGATGAAAGCCCCAAGCCAGAAACTAGTCAGGGGATATTAGATGAGTAGGCACTAAATAAAGATTTTATGCATGAGCCCTCTAGCATCCATTCATTAGTCGGGTTGGCACAGTATGGCACTACTGTATAAACAGTTTTACCTGTTTAATAAGGGTTATGTGCTAGTGTAAGTGATAGGGATCTTGTGATGTTTAGTGTTTTAACACCAATCCTGCCTAATAGGATAGTGGTGGCTATGGTGATTTCAGACCCATTTGACTATTAAATCTATTGAGCTAAGATGGAAAAAATTATTTTCAAGATAATTAAAGATAAAAGGTGGCTGCTGGATGGTTGCATTAGATCCTAAGATCTAGGTGCAGTGCTCTCAGATTTAAGGCTTTTCACTGATGAAGGCCACAAATCAAAAACTAGTTGGTGGATATTAGATGAGTAGTCACTAGATGGGGATTTTATGTACAACCCTTCTGGCATCCATTGATTACTCTGATTGGCACAGGCTGGTACTACTGTATAAAAAGTTAGGTCTGATTAATAACAGTTACGTGCTAGAATAAGTGACAGTGATCATGTGATGGTTAGTGATTTAACACCAATCCTGCCTAATAGAATAGTTGTGGCTATGGTTGTTAAAGAGTTAAAGACACCAAAATGAATGGGTGCAATACAGAGCTCAGACCCATATGACAATTTAAGCTATTCAGCTTAGATTGAAAATATTATTGTGTTTTGATTTCGTTCTCATAGTTTTGTAGTTATGTAGAGATAAAGAGTGGCTGCTATAGGAATGCATTAGATCATAAGATGTAGGGTGCAGGGTTTTCAGATCCAAGGCTCCAAACTGATGAAGACCACAAGCTGGAAACAAGACTGGGATATTAGATGAGTAGTCACTAGATAAAAGCTTTATTCACAAGCTTTTTGGCATTCTTTGATTACTTTGATTGGCACAACGTGGCACTACTGTATGGAAAGTTTTGCCTCATTAATATCAGTTATGTGCTAGCATAAGAGGTCATAAGCATGTGATGTATAGTGGTTTAACACCAATCCTGCCCCACAGGATAGTGGTGGCTCTGGTTGTTAAAGAATCAAAGACAGCAAAATGTATGGCTGGTGAACTGAGTTAAAACCAATATGATTTAAGATATTGAACTTAAATTCAAAATATTTACATGGTTTCATTTTCATAGTTTTGTAATTAAGTAGAGATAAAAGATAGCTGATGAAGGGATGCATTAGAACCTAAAATCTAGGTGCAGTGCTTTTAGATTCAAGGCTTCTCACTGATGTAGGCTATAAAACTAGTCTGGGGATAATAAAAGAGTAGGCAGTAAATGGGGAATTTATGCACAAGTCCTCTGTTATCTATTAATTACTCTGTTTGGCAGAGGGTGGCACTACTCTATGGATAGTTTTGCCTGTTTAATAAGTTATGTGCTAGCCTAAAAATGGTGATCATGTGATCTTTAATGGTTTAACACTAATCCTGCCTAATAGGATAGTGGTGGTTATGGTTGAAGAGCCAAAGACACCATAATATATGTACTGAAATGATTTCAGATCCATATGGCTTTTTAAGCTATTGAGCTTAGATTCAATATATTATTAGGTTTTCAATCTCATTTTGTTTTGTAGTTAAGTAGAGATAAGAGGTGGCTGCTGGAAAGTTGCATTAGATCTTAAGATCGAGGTGCAGTGCTTTTAGATCCAAAACTTCTCACTGATGAAGTCCACAAGCCATAAACTAGTTGGGGAAGATTAGATGAGTAAACACTAGATGCGGATCTTATGCACAAGCCTTCTGGCAACCTTTGATTATTCTGGTTCTCAAAGGGTGGCTCTACTGTATCGAAAATTTTACCTGTCTAGTAACAGTTATGTGCTAGCATAAAAGACGGTGATCATGAGATGTTTAGAGGTTTAACACCAATCCTGCCTAATAGGATAGTTGTGGTTATGATTGTTAAAGTGCAAAAAATACCAAAATGTGTGGGTGCTGAACTGAGTTCAGATTTATATGGCTACTTATGCTATTGATCTTAGATTCTAAATATTATTGTGTTTTCAATTTCATTCTCATAGTTTTGTTGTTTAGTAGAGACAAAAAATCACTGCTGGAGAGTTGTGTTAGATCCTAAGATCTAGGTGCAGTGCTCTAAGCTTCAAGGTTCTACACTGATGAAGGCCACAAGCCAGAAATGAGTTTGAAAATATTACATTAGTAGTCACTAGATGGGGATTGTATGCACAAGCCTTTTGGCATCCATTGATTACTCTGGTTGGCACAGGGTGGCACTACTGTATGGAAACATTTGCATGATTATAAAAAGTTATGTGCTACCATAAAAGATGGTGATCCTGCAAAAGTTAATGCTTTAACACTAATACTGTCTAATAAGATAAAGGTAGCTATGGTTGTTAAAGAGACAAAGACAGCAAAATGTATGGTTGCTGAACTGAGATCCGACACATATGACTATATAAGCTATTGATCTTAGATTGAAAATATTGTATTTTTTTGTAAAGTAAAGATAAAAGGTGGCTGCTGCAGGGTTGTCTTAGAAGGTAAGATCTAGGTGCAATGGTCTCAGATCCAAGGCTCACCATTGCTGAAGGCCACTACACAAAAACTAGTCTTAAGATATTAGACGAGTAGGCACTAGATGAAGATTTGATGCACAAGCTTACTGGAATCCTTTGATTACTCTGATTGGCACAGGGTTGCACTACTGTATGAAGAGTTTAGCCTGTTTGTAAGTTATGTGTTACCATAAAACAGTTGTTTAACATCAATACTGCCTAATATGATTGTGGTAACTGTGGTTGTTAAAAAGCCAAAACACCAAATTATATTGGTGCTGAACTGTGTTCAGACCCACATGACTATTTAAAATATTGAGGGTAGATTGAAAATATTGTTTTCCATTTCACTGTCATAGTTTTGTAGTTAAGTAGAGATAAAAGGTGGCTGCTGGAGGGTTGCATTAGATCCTAAGATCTAGTTGTAGTGCTTTCAGATCAAAGCCTCCTCACTGATGAAGGCCACAATTCAGAAAAAAGTCTGGACATATTAGATGAGTAGGCAATAAATGAGGAATTTATGCACAAGTTTTCTGGTATTTATTGCTAGTCCTGGTTCGCACAGTGTGGCATTACTGTATGGAAACTTTTGCCTGTTTAATAACAGTTATGTGACAGCATAAGATATGATGATCATGTCATGTTTAATAGTCTAACACCAATCCTGCCTAATAGGACAGTGGTGGCTATGGTTGTTAAAGAGCCAAAGACACCAAAATATATGTGTGCTAACAGTACAGACCCATATTACTATTTAAGCTATTAGGCTTATATTGAAAATGTGTTTTCAAATTTATTCTTATATTTTTGTGTTTAAGTAGAGATTAAACATGGCTGCTGGCAGGTTACACTAGACTGAAAGATCTGAGAGCAGTGGTCTCAGATCCAAGGCTCCTCACTGATGAAGGCCACAAGCCAGAAACTAGTCTGGATATATTAGTTAAGTAGGCAGTGGGGATTTTATGCACAAGCCTTCTGGCATACATTGATTACTCTGGTTGTGTCATGGTGGCACTACTGTATGAAGAGTTTTGTCTGTTTAATAACAGTTATGTGCTAGAATAAAAGATGGTGATCATGTGATGTTTAGAGGTTTAACACCAATCCTGCCTAAAAGGCTAGTGGTGAGTATGGTTGTTAAAGAGCCAAAATACCAAAATGTATGGGTGCTGAACTTAGTCCAGAGCCATATGACTATTCAAGTTATTGAGCTTAGATTGAAAATATTATTGTCTTTTTAATTTCATTCTGTTTTGTAATAAATAGAGAAAAAGGAAGCTGCTGCAGGGTTGCATTAGATCCTAAGATCTAGGTGCAGTGACCTCAGATCCAAGGTTCCTCACTGATGAATTCCACAAGCCATAAACTAGTCTGAAGATAGTAGATGAGTTGGCACTAGATATGGATTTTATGCACAAGCCTTCTGGAACCCATTGATTATTCTTGTTGGTGCAGTGTGATACTACAGTGTGGAAAGTTTTGCCTCTTTAATAACAGTTATGTGCTAGCATAAGAGATGGTGATCATGTGATGTTTAGTGATTTCACACCAATTTTGCCTAATAACATTGTGGTGAATATAGGTGTTAAAGAGGCAAAGACAACAATATGTATGGGTGATTTGGCACTAGATATGGATTTTATGTGCAAGCCTTCTGGAACTCATTGATTATTCTTGTGGTGCAGTGTGGTACTATGGTGTGGAAAGTTTTGCCTCTTTAATAACAGTTATGTGCTCGCATAAGAAATGGTGATCATGTGATGTTTAGTGATTTAACACCAATTTCACCTAATAACATTGTGGTGGATATAGTTGTTAAAGAGTCAAAGACAACAATATGTATGGCTGCTGAACTGAGTTCCGACCAATAGAACTATTTAAGCTATTAAGCTTAGATTAAAAATATTATTGCATTTTCAATTTCATTCTCATAGCTTTTTAGTTAAGTACAGATAAAAGTTGGATGCTGGAAGGTTTCATTAGATCATAAGATCTGGGTGCAGTGCTTTCAGATCCAATGCTCCTCACTGATGAAGGCCACAAGCCAAAAACTAGTCAGGGGATATTAGATGAATTGGCAATAGATGAGGATTTTATGCACACATTTTCTGGCATCCATTGATTATTCTGGTGAGCACAAGGTTGCACTATTTTATGGAGAGTTTTGCCTGTTTAAGGAATTATGTGTTAGCATAAGATACAGTAATCATGTGATGTTTAGTGATTTAACACCAATCTTGCCTAATAAGATATTGGTGGCTATGGTTATTAAAAATCCAATGACACCAAAATTTATAAGTGCTGAACTAAGGTCAGACCCACATGGCTATTGAGCTTAGATTGAAAATAATGTGTTTTTCAATTTCATTCTCATAGTTTTGTAGTTAAGTGGAGATAAAAGATGGCTGTTGGAGAGTTATATTAGATCCTAAGATCTAGGTTCAGTGCTCTCAGATATGAAGCTTCTCACTGATAAAGGCCACAAGCCAGAGACTAGTCTGGGAAAATTATATCAGTAGTCACTAGATGGGAATTTTATGCAAATGCCTTCTGGCATCCAGTGATTTTTCTGGTTGGCAAAGAGTGGCACTACTGAATGAAAAGTTTTACACATTTATTAACAGTTATGTGCTACTAAAAGAGATGGTGATCCTGTGACATTTAGTTGTTTAACACCAATCCTGAAATTAGCATAGTGATGTCTATGGTTGCTAAAGAGACAAAGACACCAAAATGTATGAGTGCTGAACTGAGTTCAGACATATGACTATTTAAGCTATTTAGATTAAATTGAAAATATTCTATTTTCAATTGTTAAGTAAAGATACAAGGTGGCTGCTGGAGGGTTGCATTAGAACCTAAGATCTATATGTAGAGCTCCCAGATCCAAAGATCTTCACTGATGAAGGCCACAAGCCAGAAACTAGTCTAGAGATATTAGATAAGTAAACACCAGGTGGTGATTTTATGCACAATCTACTGGCATCCATTGATTTCTTTGGTTGACACAGGGTAGGACTAGTGTGGGGAGAGTTTTGACTGTTTAATAACAGTTATGTGCTAGTATAAGGGATGGTGATCATTTGATGTTTAATGGTTTAATGCCAATCATGTTTAATAGGATAATTGTCACTATAGTTGTTAAAGAGCCAAAGAACACCAAAATTTTGGGTGCTAAAGTGAGTTCAGACAATATGACTATTTAAGCTATTGAGTTTAGACTCAAAAATATTTTTCAATTTCATTCTCATATTATTGTAGTTAAGTAGAGATAAAAGGTGACTGATGGAGTGTTACATTAGATTTTATGATCTAGGTGCAGTGCTCTCAGATCCAATGGTTTTCACTGATGAGGGCCACAAGCCAAAAACTAGTTTGGAAACATTAGATGAGTAAGTATTAGATGGGAATTTTATGCGCAACTCTTTTTACATCCATTGATTTTTCTGGTTGGCACAGGGTGGCACTAATGTATGGAAAGTTTTGCATGTTTAATAAATTATATACTAGCATAAGAGATGGTGATCATATGAAGTTTAGTGGTTTAACACCAATCCTGCTTAATAAAATAGTTGTGGCTATGGTTGTTAAAAAGTTGAAGACATCAAGATGTATGAGTATTGAACTGAGTTCAGACCCATATTCTGTTTAAACTATTGAGGTTATACTGAAAATATTGTGTTTTCAATTTCATTTTCAGTTTTATAGTTGTAGGGATAAAAGGTGGCTAGTGGAGAGTTGCATTAGATCCTAAGATCAAGCTGCAGTGCTCTCAGAATCATTGCTTTTCACTGATGAAGGTCAAAAGCCAAAAACTAGTCCAGGGATATTAGATGAGTAAGCACTAGATGGGGATTTTATGCACAAGCCTTATGGCATCCATTGATTAATCTGGTTGGTACAAAGTGGCACTAATGAATAAACAGTTGTGTCTGTTTATTAACAATTATGTGCTAGCATAAGAAATGATGATCATGTGATGTTTAGTGGTTTAATGCCAATTCTGCCTAATAGAATAGTTGTGACTATGGTTGTTAAAGAGCCAAAGACACCAAAATGTATGGATGCTGAAATGAGTTCAGACCAGCAGAAATATTTAAGTTTTTGAGCTTAGATTGAAAATATTATTGTTGTGTTTTCAATTTCATTCTCATATTTTTGTAGTTAAGTAGAAATAATAGGTGGCTGCTGAAAAATTGAATAATATCCTAAGGTCTAAGTGCCACATATCAGATCCAAGGCTCATCACTGATGAAGGTTACAAACCAGAACCTAGTCTGGGGATATTAGATGAGTAGTCACTAGATGAGGATTTTATGCACAGGCATTCTGGCATCCATTGATTGCTCTGGTTAGCACAGGGTAGCACTACTCTATGAAAAATTTTGCATGTTTAATAACAGTGATGTGCTAGCATAACAGATGGTGATCATGTGATGTTTAGTGGTTTAACATCAATCCAGCCTAATAGGATAGTTGTGGCTATGGTTGTTAAACAGACAAAGACACCAAAATGTATCAGTGCTGAACTGTGTTCAGACCAATATGAATGATTAAGCTTTTGTACTTAGATTGAAAATATTATTGTGTTTTCAATTTCATTGTCATAGTTTTCTAGTGAAGTAGAGATAAAAAGTGGCTGCTGGAGGGTTAAATTAGATTCTAAAATCTAGGTGAAGTGGTTTCAGATCCAATGTTACTTACTGATGAAAACCACAATCCAGAAACTAGTCTGGAGTTATTAGATGAGTAGGCACTAATGTGGCATTTTATGCATAATCCTTCTGTTAGCCATTGATTACTATAATTCACACATGGTGGCTTTATTGTATGGAGAGTTGTGCCTGTTTAATAACAGTTATAGGCTAGCATAAGAGATAGTGATCATGTGATGTTTAATGGTTTAACACCAATCCTGCCTAATAAGATAGTGGTGGCTATGGTTATTAAAAAGCCAAAGACACCAAAATATGTGGGTGCTGAACTACATTCAGACACATATGACTATTTAAGCTATTGAGCTTAGATTGAAAATATTATTGTTTTCAATTTCATTCTGTTTTTTAGTTAAGTAGAGGTAAATCATGGCTGTTGGGGGTTGCATTAGATCCTAAGATCTAAGTGCAGTGCTCTCAGATCCAAGGCTTCTCACTGATGAAGTCCATAAGTGATTACTTATTTGGGAATATAAGATGAGTAGGGACTAGATGTGGATTTTATGTGGACATCCATTGATTACTCTGGTTAGCACAGGCTGGGACTACTCTATGGAGAGTTTTGCCTTTTGGATAACAGTTATGTGTTTGAATAAGAGATGGTAAGCATGTGATGTTTAGTGGTTTAACAGAATTCTGCCTAATAGAATATTGATCCTTATGGTTGTTAAAGAGCCAAAGACACCAAAATATATGGGTGCCAAACTGAGTTCAGACCCATCAATTTTATTCTCATATTTTTGAAGTTAAGTATGGATAAAAAATGACTTCTGGAGGGTTGCAATGAATGCTAAGATCTAGGTGCATTGCTCTCAGATTTAATTGCCATCAATGATGAAGGACACAAGCCACAAAATAATCTGGAAATATTAGATGATTTAGGGACTTGATGGGAGTTTTATGCACAATCTTCTGGCTTTCATTGATTAGTCTGTTTGGCACAGGGTGGCACTACTATATGGAGTTTTGCCTGTGTTATAACAGTTATGTGCTAGCATTAGAGATGTGATCATGTGAAGATTAGTGGATTAATGCTACCTAATAGGATAGTTGTGGCTGTTTATTAGTGAGCTAAAGACACCAAAATGTATAGGTGCTGAACTGAGTTCAGACCCATATGATTCAGCTTGGATTGAAAATATTATTGTGTTTTCAATTTCTGTTTTATATTTTTGAAGTTAAGTGGAGATAAAATGTGACTGCTGCAGGGTTGCATTAGAGCCTAAGATGTAGGTGTAGTGCTCTCAGATCCAAGTCTCCTCAATGATGAAGGCCACAAGCCAGAAACTAGTCTGTAAATATTAGATGATAAGGACCTATATAGGGATTTTACACACAAGCCTTTTTGCATCTGTTGATTAGTCTGTTGGGCACAAGGTGGCACTACTGTATGGAGAATTTTGCCTGTTTAATAATAGTTATGTGCTAGCATAAGAGATGATGGTCATGTGATGTTTAGTGGTTCAATACCAATCCTGCCTAATAGGAGGGTGATGGTTATGGTTTTTAGAGAGCCAAAGACCCCAAAATATATGCGTTCTGAACTGAATTCAGACCCATATATCTATTTAATCTATGGAGCTTCAATTGAACATATTGTGTTTTCAATTTCATTCTCATAGTTTTGCAGTTAAGTAGGGATAAAAAGTGGCTGCTGCAGGATTGCATTAGATCACAAGATCTGGGTGCAGTTCTCTCTGATCCAAGGCTCTACTGAAGAATGCCAAAAGCCAGAAACCAGTCTAGGCACCAGATGGGGATTTTATGCAGAAGCCTTCTGGCATCCATTGATTATTCTGTTTGGCACAGGGTGGCACTACTGTATTGAGAGTTTTGCCTGTTCAATAACCGTTATGTGCTAGCATAAGAGATGGGTCATCATGTGATGTTTAATGGTTTAACACCATTTCTGCCTAATAGAATAGTGATCACTATGGTTGTTAAAGAGCGAAACATATTAAAATGTATGGGTGCTGAACTGAGTTCACATAACTATTTAAGTTATTGAGCTTAGATTAACAATATTATGTCTTAAATTTTATTTCCATAGTTTTGTAGTTGAGATAAAAGGTAGCTGATGAAGGGTTGCCTTAGATCCTAAGATTTAGGTGGTACTCTCAGATCCAAGGCTCCTCACTGATGAAGGCCACAAGCTAGAAACTAGTCTGGGGATTTTAGATGCATTGGTACTTGGTGGGGATTTATACACAAGCCTTCTTTCTTTCATTGCTTACTCTTGTTGGCATAGGGTGGCACTACTGTATGAAGTTTTGCCTGTTTAATGACAGTTATGTGCTAGCATAAGTGATGGATCCTCATGTGGTGTTTAGTGGTTTAACACCAATCCTGCTTAATAGGATAGTGATGGCTATGGTTGTTAAAGAATCAAAGACAGCAAAATGTATGGGTGATGAACTGATTTCAGACCCATATAACTATTTAAGCTATTGAGCTTAGATTGAAAATATTAGTGTTTTCAATTTCATTCTCATAGTTTTGTAGTTAAAAGGTGGCTGCTGGAGGGTTGCATTAGATTTTAAGATCTAGGTGTAGTTTTGTCAGATCCAAGGCTCCTCACTGATGAAGGCCACAAGCCAGAAACTAGTCTGGGTATAATAGATGAGTAGGCACTAAATGGGGATTTTATGCACAAGCCTTCTGGCATCCTACTCTGGTTGGCACAGTATGGCACTACTGTATAAAGAGTTTTGCCTCTTTTATTCACAATGTTGCCAATAGAAAACATAGTAATTCCTTCATGACATGTTCACACTGTATTTCAATCAATCTCAAATCTCTAGTGTAATAATGTTCAGTAGGTTTATTTATTTATTTCATTGTGAGCTGCTTGCTTATTATCAAATCATTTTTTATCTCTATCTTTGGTTACTGTCACTAATTCAAGTAACTAAGTTCAATTTTTAGTAATAACAAATTGTTTATAATCTTGGGAAGTCAAGCTAGCAGTTGGAACATATACTTTTGAAAACTGTATTTGGTTCACTTCAAAATAATGTCTTTATGAATCATTTTCAGATTCTAATGTTGAAAAGGCAGTTATGAAATCTACAATTTTTTTTTTTTTTTTGCCTTTTAAAGCAGGGCAAAATTTAGAAAATTTGACGTCTTTTACTTTATGAATCATCTAGTAATTTCTTTTTTTAACCAACAGACTTTTGTTCTCTTGAATATCTGTCTGGATTGATAACTAAAAATTGGAAAAATGTATTTCATCGTTACAGATAAATTTCGATCAGTGCAATTTTACTCAATGCATTGATCTATCATTATTTTATATAACAATGGCAAATAAATAGTTTGTCCTTTCTCAAACTCATGCACTGATTTTATATTGCACTTTTTAAATTCATCCCGTGTATAGAATTTTTTACAATTAACCAAAAATTTTAGTTTTTTTTCCTCCAAATTAATTTTCATACTACTAAAATTCTACAAGTCATATTCAAAATAAAAATGTATTTATATTATGATTCATTAAATAAAAATTTCTGAGGTACTAATATTACAGATTGAAGACATAGAATATTGCTCTAGAATAAAGGAGTTTACACGAGGCTGTTGATATGAAATCTTCATAACAATACATAGTGTTCTTTTGTTTGTTATATATTAAGATATCATCCATTAAACAGAGAATCCTATTCTTTATAAATAATATTCTGGTATGAATCCTCTATACCTTTTTAAAAATAAAAGGAATTATTAGTAGCACATTGACAATGCAATAAATCACATTTTTTCTAGGATAATAGAAAATATTTTTGCACTTCTCATGCAGGAGTAATTTTCAAGCATATGCGCACCATAATACCATTATTTCCTTGGAGATTTCTATTCTCACTCTATCAAAGTTTTGGATTGCAATATAGTGATCTATATGACAATTTTTTTAGCACTTGCATAATCAGTATCCGATTTTATACCACCAAACACCACATGATCATTTCTAATGCTTGCTCATAACTGGTTTAAAAAAACTGTAATTAACCAATAAATTTTCTATTGAGACAATCTATGAAGGAATATGAAAATATATAAAAATCATCCATTAAAGATTGATTACCTAAGATTTTAAATAGTATGAAAAAGAATTAATAACAATATAAGAAAATATAATTTATATTAGCAAGAACAACTATAGAAGAAAAGTATCAAAAGTCTAAAACAATATTATGGTATTGGTAAATAACTTATTTTTGCAATAAGATAAAATGATGAAACTATTACTAAAAAGAAATGTGGTATCGTGAAATGGTATGGTACAGTTCTACAAATAATTATATAGCAATAAAGAACCTATAATTACATCTGAATTGTTCAGGATTTTAAACAAAAAAGACATGTAAATAAATCTGTCAAGAAAGGAAAAGCTCCAGGTAATGGTGAAATTTTGATTTATGTCTTGAAAGAAGCAGTTGAAGAAATGAAAAAATATCACTATAATTACATCTGAATTGTTCAGGATTTTAAACAAAAAAGACATGTAAATAAATCTGTCAAGAAAGGAAAAGCTCCAGGTAATGGTGAAATTTTGATTTATGTCTTGAAAGAAGCAGTTGAAGAAATAAAAAAAATTATTGGTAAAGTTGCATGGAAAGTATCTAAATGATAAAAATTTCAGCTAATTGTAAAAATGCAGTACTATTTAAAGTGGATAAAAAAAGATAAAACTAGATTTAAAAATGGCTTTAGCACAGTCATTCACATCAAAGTATTGAGAGAAGCTTTGGAAGAACTATTAAATATAATTTACCATAATGCTTTGAATTTTTAGAATATGAAAAGGCTTTTGATTATATAAGTATTTCTTCTGAAATTAAAACATTGGATCAAGATATTAACCTATATCCAAAATATTTTTTTAGCAATTTTACAAGTATTTTGTGGATTAAAATAGGAAATTAAGAAATAAAAGTAAATTTAAGTCATCTCAATTACAAATACTTTAATCAAATTAATACAGATGGAAACAGAATACATGAAATTAATCATAGAATTAATTTTGGATCTCAGTAATTTTGATAAAGATAATATTAAAAATGTACACATGTCTTTGGAATAAAAGGTTTTTAATATTTTACTAGATTAAGACACTTAACACAAGAGCATTTCAATTTTCAAACCACACAATGAAGTGTGGAAAAATTTGTTAGAAGTAACAAGAAATTAAAAATAAAATACATTGACAAAATCAAACAGGTATTACTGACATCACCATTGAAATAATTAAGATATTGAAATGTAGGTGACTGGACATATTTTTAGGAAACATGATTGATTGACTGTAAAATCTTAAATTCCATGACTTGGAAAAGACCTAGAAAGAGACTATTATAAAATGAATAGATGAAATAAGGAAGTGTTCTGGATTGATATGAAGAGCTAGAGATCAGAGAAAGTGGATTAAACTTGTTCATCCTGCAGGGGTTCAATAATGATTAAAAATAGTGATGCAGCAAATCCAACATTTAAGTAGGTAAAAGATTTTAAATAATTTAAGAACTGGTTGTTCCAATTCATTTTCAAATAAAATTCAAAATCAGCCTTCATTTAACTTTGAAAATGAAATGAATTGTCTTACTCTTCTGCACCTAAATAATCTAAATGTTTGATAATTATATATATATGTTAAAAATATTTATTAAGCAATATAATGGTTTTGTTGCCTAAATTTTTATATTTTCTCTCCAATTTTAATGTTAGTCTATCATTTTCATCTAGTTGTTTTCAGCTAAATTACTACTGGAAAAATTTGATGTTTTCCATTACTTTTTAACATCTTCCTGTCTCAAATTTAACTATGCAAAATATACTGGTTTCACAGATTTAATATTTTTTGCAATTTTGGCTATTAGTTTGAATAATATAAAAAGACCAAAAAGTGAATGCTAAATCGACTAATTCAGCTTTAAATCCCAGATTGATAGTTCTGAAAATGAGGATTTTATAGCACCATATTACCTAGTGATTACTGATTGCTCAAATTTACACAAGATAGACCTAGAGTTGAAAGTAAAAAAAAAACAGTCTTGGAAATATGATAAAGTCACATGGTTGTTATACTATAAGTCGGTGCTAGATGCACATTCTGGCTTCAGTAATTAAAAATAAAACTGGTATTACAGCATCATTTGTTGTTCAGTACTAATCTTATTCTAGAATGACGAGAACTGTTCTTTGAAGCATGAGCCAGTCATATCATCAAAAAGTATATTGAGCAATGTTTTCATAACATAAAATTTTTTTCTCTAATAATTTACAATTAAGTATTTTCATTTTTACAAATAAGGAGAAATTAAAACCACATTTATTACATAATGAATAGAGGTCAAGAAAAACAGATCTTAAACTGCGGAATTTCGAAGATTAAATACGAACAGAGACTTTCTTTCTTCTCTAAATGCAAGGATTATAACGTCATACCCAACTCCTGTTTGGTGAAAATTAATAGAACAATTTACAATAATGTTAAAATTAGAAATGATTTGCAGAAACAACTTTTGGCACACATGCAGTGACGCTTTCAAAAAGCAAACAATTAGATGGAACAAAATGACAACGAACTACGTAATCCCCCAGTGGATGCAAGATAAATTGCGTAAAACTGAGAGATTTCAAATATTAAAATTTGAAAATAAAATACATTTCTTATCTATTAAACAAAATAAAAACCACCGCGGCATTAACATAGACGCGTTCGTTAATAAAACTTCAACTACTCCGCCATACGAAATCAAGAAAATATTATCGCTCGGACCTAAATATGTAGGAGGAAGTTGGACATCCCCTAAGCGCGAATTAATAGCAGACATCGAAGCATCTCTCATTAATAACACACAAAGAGACGCTATTATCACAGACATAGCTAAATTACTAAATAACAATTTCGTTGATAGAAAAGACGAAGCATGGAATAAAAGTGTATTAAATACTAAACAATATTTTAAAACACACAACATCATTTGTCTCAAAGAAGACAAAGGCAATCGCTTTGTTTTATTAAACAACACCGATTACAAAAATAAAATGCATGACCAAATTAAAATATTAAAGTTGGTACATGATAACACTTTTAACATCAAAATCGACCGAGATAAATTTATTAATGGTGTGCTTCGAACTTTCAAGGACAAAGGGATCACTAAATCCGAGTATTACAGGATTTATCCTTCTGCCACTAGACCTCCCCGAATGTTTGCCAATTCAAAACAACATAAACCAGGCGAACCGCTCAGATTAATGATGGATTTCGCTGGCGTGCACTATTTCGATACAGCCAAATTGGTTAATCAATTGATTATAGATTACCTTACTTTTGGCTCATACACAATAAATTCATCTTTTCAATTCATTTCCAGAATTAAAAACGTTCAAATCTCTCACAACTCTGTTATGGCCACGATGGATGTGAAAGAATTATATGGATCAATCAATAGAAAAGCATCCATCCAAATTATACATGAAGAGTTGCTGCGAATATCTTGTCCTAACGAGAGAATTAAATTCATTATGGCTTTCTTGACATGGCTTGACTCCCATATTTTCACTCTTTTCGAAGATAAATGGTACACAATGCAAGATGGTTGGCCCATGGGCCTCCCTATCAGTGGCGTCTTATCCAGTATATACTTAAATAAATATGAACAATCCATTATTCCAAAATATTTCAACACTAACCCAGACTTCATATATATACGATATGTAGATGATATTTTCATTATAGCATCTAAAAATAATATTTTAAATATACAACGCGAATTACAAAGCACAACTAAACTATTTTTCTCTATCATATATGAAAACAATAACGAACTCAAATATCTTGATCTTTCCTTGTCAAGAGACCGCCACGCAATAGATTACAAAATGCTTGTTAAACCATTTGAAATCCGTAGCTGCATCCATCCTAATTCTAAATCACCCGCATCGCACAAATTCGCAGGTCTTAAAGCATTTCTGTTTAGAAACCATCATTTGTGTAAATATGAAGCACATAGGAAGGAAAATGTAAACAATTACATTAAAGACCTACTAGCAGCAGGATTCAAATACAAAACTATTAGGAGGAAAGTCATGAAATTTAACAGCACAATAGATGATAAATTGCCTCGCACCAATCTACCCAGAATAACGGTCCCCTACATCCCTAAAATATCCAATAAACTAACGAAAACCTTAAGCAACAAATTCAGCATAATATTCAGAACTCCACCCAACACTAATAGGTTGATCAATAACTCCAAAGATTACATTGATCCAGCGCTAACCCCACATGTGGTGTACTCCATTTCCTGCCCCCAGGCCGGATGCCATGCCACATATTATGGGGAAACGAAAGCCACAATTAACACTAGGTTGGCTCAACATCGGTACACCTTCAATAGAGCCCAAACGAACAGCAGTACATCTTCTGCATTTTTTGAACATACTAAACAATCAGGGCACAATTTCATACCCACTAACCCCGTTATTTTATGCTCAGAACCAAACGACTACAGGAGAAAGATAAAAGAGGCATTCTACATTAACAGAGACATCCATGCAATCAACAGAAGAGACACGTGCTTCGACATTTCGAAAAAATGGGCTACTTAACAGTAACTCATTTGAATATTCTCATTTACATATATCAAGTACATTTTCACGAAGGCTATGAGTATGAGGCACGGTTCCTCGAAAACGTTCAGCCAAATTTATTACTAACTATATTTTTTCTCTAATAATTTACAATTAAGTATTTTCATTTTTACAAATAAGGAGAAATTAAAACCACATTTATAAAATATAAAAGGATATCTCTTAAAGCTAAATGAAGTTTCTATATTTTACATATTTTCCTCCCAATTAGCTAAATTGTTTATGGAATTTATTTTTTCCATATCATTTTTCAGACCTGGAGATTTATATATATCACAATGTATTACAAAACTTTAAGTACATTTATTTTATCCTTTTTCTAAAAGGTTCTAAAAATTAAAACTAATAATCTTTGATATAAAAAAATACCTTGTCCTTTTCTAAAATATTTGATACTGCTTTTGTATATTTTGGTAACATTTCCTATTTTCGAATAGTTCAAAACTTGCTATTCTAGTTTTGCTAGTCTATGGAAATCAGAAAATTCTAATCTTATCAAATTCATTTTTTGCCTTCACCCACCATTACTGTCCTCAATTGCTTTTTAAATAGATTGGGCATATTGAAATGCTTTTTCATTTTTTTGATTTCTAAAAACTTATTATCTTGCTTATAATTTTTATCATTGTTTCATGAAACTTATTTTCTTAAATGTTATACTTCTATATATCCTTGACTCGTTTTTTTTTAAATATGAAACTTTTGACAGAAGGTTTAGGTCAAATTTGAGAAACACTCTAATATGATTAACATTATTTGATAAATTGAAGTAGCTATGATTCTAGATCTAAAGTAGTGTCAAATTATATTCCTCATTGCAGAAATTTGTTTACTTTTCATTTCTGTGCAAACATTTTATTAGACTTTGAAATAATAGATTAATCTGGTAATAAGTGTTTTAAATCCATTATTTTAATTTTACAAAAAATGCTTATATAGTGTGCACGTGTATTTGCTGCTTAAATAACTAATACAATTAAAAATTCAATGGAGTCTTCAATATATAAACAAAAAAGTTCACTTTACAGTAGCTGAAAAACCTAATATATTTTTTTTCCTCTTAACTATTCTACCCATTGGACACAATACACTACAGATATTCAAACTTCTGAGTTTTTACTCTAATTATTTTCATATTTACAAATATTTCTAAACACTAAAAGAGTAATATTTAATTAGTTTTATTGTAACTGCACATTTTAAATTTATAAATTTTTGTCAAATATTATACACCACTCAAAACATATTTTAAGCATTTAAAATACCTATGTAATTAAGAAATTCTTTATGTAGATTTTTAAAATGTAATAATTAATGTACTAAGCAAGTAACTAGGCAAATTTGTAGAATTCAAAAACATGAAAAACTAAGACCTAATGTCCCAGTTTTTAGGTTTTTTTTCTAGCAGTGCCAGGTATTTAAAAGCAACCCATAAGTTAGTAGAAATATTTCTATATAATAGTATTTTCCTGCACTGTTTTTCATTATATAACATGATTGGAATTATTATCATTATTTAAATTATATGGACACAAATTATGATCCATTCTTTTCTTTTTTAAAAAACTAATTACCCCCCCCCCATTTTCCACTTACATCTTGTTGACTTTTAGATTATTTTCAAATGTGATTTAATCAAGTATCTATTAAATGTATATTTTTTAAAAAAATGCTAAAAATGCTCAATTAAAATTGTTCCACAACATCATACTTGTGTATTGATACATTATATGCAAATAATATATACACAATAGCAATAAGTAATGGAATTCCTTGCCACAGAATAAATATTTGGGAACCTTCAAAAACTAAATCATTGTTTATATTTATGGTTCCCCATCATATAAACACAGTGACAATATTCTGCAATTATTCCATATGAATCCATCATTCTAACTGGATAACTTGAATAGATTTTTGATAATTCTATTCTTCAGTAAATAAGCTTGTTATTGTAACAGTCAGAAAACGTGTGACTCATTAACATAGTGCAGAATTTGACCACCACATAGAACTGCAGCATCATCTAGGTAGCGAAGCCACCCGGAGTACTAAGTTTGAACATAGTTTATCGGTTCCACAATACAATCTACGAAACAATGCATCTGATGCAACATTAGTAAACATTTCTTTAGGCATGGTTGTCAGGGATATGCAAGAGATTCATGATTTTATTTTCAAGTTAGCCAATAATCAAACTAATATTAATTAAACATTCATATTTACATAATCGAGGAAATATTATATAGAATGGGTATTGAATAAATAAAACGTAACTGCAGACGTATAGTTTAAAATTATTTATTGAAACATTTTAATAAAAAAAAATCATTTACTAATAATATTTTATAGATTTAAAGTTTCAGTAGCAGGATTTGCGATACTATTATATATTAAAGAATACATTTATTTATTTAGACATTATTTTATATTTAAGACCTAAGTTATGGTGTTTCTGATACTATAATGTTTACAAAAGAAATACATTTATTTGAAGGCGTAATCTAGCTACCTAAAATTCTCAAGCAAGTATTTCTAATGCATGCCTTTAGGGATTTATACCTTTGCAATGCAAGAGTCTAAAGTAAGATTTATAAGAGTAGTGGCGGACATATATTTATTTAATTAAAAATATTTATTTATAACTAAGGGCAAACATTTATTTGAGAGTGAATTATGAAGATAATGCAGGGATGGAGTAATACATAGAATAATAAAGTTAGTTAAAGAAAACACGTGGTATGCTAGAA
Organism: Epiperipatus broadwayi; assembly: GCA_028023455.1. Lineage (NCBI taxonomy): Eukaryota > Metazoa > Onychophora > Udeonychophora > Euonychophora > Peripatidae > Epiperipatus > Epiperipatus broadwayi. The sequence goes on from JAQFVV010000188.1 coordinate 1,301,751, forward strand.
AGGTGATATGGAATGGCAGTATATTGAAACTGCAAAACCGTGAATGAGTTTATAAGAATGACGGGCTGGTGTTTTCCATCGACCCAAAGAAGTAAGGTGTCACATAAGCATAACCAGGGACAAGCAGTTCATGCCGAAATTGCCTGCTGGCTGCATGATGGTCGTCAAGCCCTATGGGAGCATTTATTATGTCCGCTTGTGTAGGACGACTGGGGTTAATTTCAACCCTATAGAATCCGGAATATTCATGGCTTGTAATGGGTCATCGCGTCTCTAAATGTAGTACATGTATAATGTACAGACAATCCTGTCAAGACTTAAATATATTTTCTAACTCGGCCCTACATTATCAACATTTAATAAAGAACGTTGGCGACTCTCAAAGAAATGCAAATATTATGGAATTATTAATTAAGATTTAATAAATATAAAACATATATAAACTAGGTGATTATTACAACTAATACGCCAGCCATTTGCGAAGTAGTAGACCCCTGCATTACAATAAATGAAGCATTGAATGTGTGTCGATTTATATCAAAATTAAGTTATTTATGAAAGTAAATATTAATGAAAATTTGACATGCATTCACTGTTTCAAGCGATCATAGATTTAAACTTAAAAAATTATGAGCATGTGATAATTATGTGATAAAATGTAGATTTTAGAAATACATACCCAAGAAAGATAGTGAGGTAAGCTAGATTATTAGAGAAATTTACACAATAAATTAATTATTAAATTTTAGTTTTACAAATGATAATTTTACATTTTATAAGTTATATAAGTAGTATGAAGAATGAGCTATAGCATATTAGTAGAGTACTCTAGAGAATTTGGACACAGGTAGCTGTTTTATGAGAAGTTTTCCAATTTCATTGGTTAGTAGCAAATTGTTCATGATTAGCAGTTCTTTCCTATATTTAGGTGGTCAATTTAATTTAACAGCAGCAGCAGCTTTTTCATTATTTTAGGCAGCAGATCTTCATGGTTGAATTTATGAAGGGCAATGGAAGGCTTGGCATCCGATAGGCCATCTCCAGATGGAGAATAGTCTGGGCACTTTTACTTGGTCATACCATGGCAGGAACAATTTATTTAATATTTTGGAAACTCTCAACTGATCGAGAGCAGAGCTAAAGTTAAAGTGCCTGTTTCTAGCAAGTCTAAGATGGCCTCTTTTCTTAGATCTTATCTTTCACATTTTTGTCATAGTTTATTTTTGGATTCCACTTAATCTGCCCTGAGGATAATCAATGCTTTTTTTGTTAATTCTAATTATAAAGAAATCTGCCTTTCTATTGTTTACTTTTACATTACATTTTAGGGAATTTTTCTTTTAATTAATCTATTATCTCTCACTGACTGATGCTTTTAAAATTTCAAAGACAAAAAGGGAACATACGATTATTTTTACTTTTAATTAAATATTACATCAGATTTCTAAAATTATTATTAAATGAAATTTAAACAAAGCAATAAATAAATGGATTTTACAATTTAAAATAAATGGTTAAAATATATATATTTTTTATAACTAAAAGAAATCTAAATTATATTATTTATCTTTATTTATTGCCTTAAATTTGAGATCGAAATGTGTGCATGTTTATGGTGAATTCTACATATATCTACACATTTTTAATATTGCTACACACACAATTCGATACCAAAAAGTTTAAATTTGGGTGGGATAGACCAGTGAGTGAGAGACGATAGAAAAAGGTGAAACTTAAGATTTGAATACGAATCTTACTGTTTCATTATAAACAGACATATCTCATAGTTGACTTGGATATGATTGTCAGTGTTTTGGCAGCAGGCTTCAATATGTACATACTTCTTATTTTTGTATATAAAGATGCTAGATTTTTTCCAGACATTTTCCCTCAAATTAATACTGGAACAAGACAAAGCTGATTTTCATATGTATTCAGGATTAGAAAGATTTTCTAACTTCATTAAAAGATCATGTGGAACAATTTCTGCAACAAAACTCTATAGTTCAAATCACTACTTCAATGATAATTCAAAATTTGTTATTTGATATCACTTTTTTTTAGATAGCTTAATTATTAACAAGTATCATAAAGACTTCAATCAAGATAAAAATTCATTACATATTTCATTTTTTTCTTTTACTATGTGGTCCAGTTTGTATTTATACTGACATAGGTAGAATGTGCAGTTAAAATTCCACTTATAAAGGTATAAAGATAATGAATGCAATAATCATAGGGATCTGGAAATTGTTATTAAAACAGATTAAACATCTAGGGTGATCAAATCAAGTTGGATTTACTGTTGAATCTATAAAAAAAATGATGAATCTTCGTAAGTCCATTTTTATCACAATTCTTTAATGATTTGCTGAAAATCAGGTACTAATTAATGATAGTACTGTATATGTTTTTCAGCATTTCTTAAACAAGGCAAAACTCTTCATATAGTAGTGCACCCTGTGCCAACCAGAGTAATCAATGGATGCCAGAAGGCTTGTGCATAAAATCCCTATCTAGGGCCTACTCATCCAATATTTCCAGACTAGTTTTTGGCTTGTGGCCTTCATCAGTGAAGAGTCTTGGATCTGAGAGCACTGCATCTATATCTTAGGATCTAATGTAACCCTCCAGCAGCCATGTTTTATCTCTACTTAACTACAAAACTCTGAGAATGAAATTGAACACAATAATATTTTCAATCTAAGCTCAGTAGCTTATATAGTCATATGGGTCTGAACTCAGTTTAGCACCCATATATCTTGGTATCTTTGGCTCTTTAACAACCATAGCCACCACAAGCCTATTAGGCAGGATTGGTGTTAAACTACTAAACATTACACGATCATCAACTCTTATATTAGCACATAATTGCTATTAAACAAGACAAAACTTTCCATACAGTAGTGCCACTCTGTGCCAACCAGAGTAATCAATGAATGTCAGAAGGCCACAAGCCAAAAACTAGTCTGGGAATATTGGATGAGTAGGCCCTAGATAGGGATTTTATGCACAAGCCTTCTGGAATCCATTGATTAGTCTGGTTGGCTCAGGTTAGCACTACTTTATGGAGAGTTTTGCCTTGTTTAATAACAATTGTGTGCTAATATAAGAGATGGTGTTCATGTGATGTTTAGTGGTTTAACATCAATCCTGCCTAATAGGATAGTTTTGGCTATGGTTGTTAAAGAGCCAAAGATACCAAAATATATGGGTGCTGAACTTCAGATCCATATGACTATATAAGCTATTGAGCTTAGATTAAAAATATTATTGTTTTCAATTTCATTCTTATAGTTTTGTAGTTAAGTAGAGAGAAAAGATGGCTGCTGGAGGGTTGCATTAGATCCTAAGATCTATGTGCAGTGCTCTCAGATCTAAGGCACCTACTTTTATGTTTTTTTACAAAATAATGCCACAGAAAATGTTAAAACACTAAACATCACATGGCCACCCTCTCTTATATTAGCATATAATTGTTATTAAACAAGGAAAAACTCTCCATATAGTAGTGCCACCCTATGCCAAGCAGAGTAATCAATGGATGCCAGAAGGCTTGTGCATATTTTATTGAAATCATTTGAACCTTCTTGAATTTTACAATATTTATTTTGGAAATATGGTTTGAACATTATGTAACATAGTAAGAATTTCTTTGTGATGTTAGTAGTATTTAGAATGTGGAAAATGGAGGATAATGGTCTAGGAAATTAGTTGCAAAATGAAATCCTGGGTGCTAGGAATATTGAGGGAAAATATTATATGTGAAACATATTGTTATAAATTAAGAAGTTGAATACAGGTAACAAAGTTATGTATAGTTAGTACATGGGCAGTTGCATTCTTTCCATAGTTCAATAAGAGTTCAAGTAGAAGCCATGACTGGAATTTAGGGTGACATGATAAATATGTGACCTTAAGCACTGTAATAACATTTCATATTCATTTGAGTTATTATTGTATTCATATACCTCACTATAATCACTATTAATTGCCACTGGATATTACATTGTAAATAATAGTTTAAAAGTTGGTTAGAATACTAACTGAACTGTAGGAAGTTGTCAATGTTTGTGAATGCAAAAGGAGAGAGACAATTTATCACAATGGATATTTAATTATTTATTGTTTATAGAGAAAGAAAAAATGATTTGATATTCCTAGAGATATATGAATAATAGAGATTATTAGACTCAAATATTTCCTGCATATTTTGTTTGATTGTGAGAAATAATGATGAAACATAATATCTGAATACTATTATGGTAATAGATTCTAAAATGGATAAATATAGCATGTTCAAGCAATATGATTCTTTAATATAATTTGAATTTTCTGTAAGAAGAGTGAACTTATAGAAGAATAAAGTTATACAATTATTTAAAATATTTTAAAAATAGTTTTTATAAAGTGATGATTAAAGTTATTTCAATAACTATATTTTTCTTTATTTAAATTTACATTGGAATGTTAAAATATACCAGAAAGGTAAAGATAAATGCTTTACTTATATATAACCAATGTGCCTAATCTTTTTAATATAATGTTATATATTAAATTCTGAATAAGTGCTAATTTTAATTTAAATTTTATAGTTAATAGGCATAACTATAATTATAATTACTTTCCAAAAAGATAAGGCATATTAATATTTAAATAAATTGTATTTAGTTATTGTTTTATTAAGTAATAACCTGTATTCTTTATAGCAGAGGACTCTTTTGCCATTAATCGTAAGGATGCATGTTTTGTGATATCTAAAAGATGGTCTTAGTGACTCATTTGCATATAATTTGCATATCAGATTTATTTATATAATGATTTCAAAGAAAGGATCATAACTGGCTATGAATATGAGAAGTACATCTTCTTGAAAGTGCTCAACCATTTAATTTAATTTTCAATTTGTTGTTATAACTTTACGTTGGAAGTGTGAAAGCACGATTTAATATTATTATTTTATTATGATAATGACAATAGAATATCATCTTAATGATAGAAAATAATAATATTACTACTATAATGTATCATATATTGTATTTTATACATCAAATAATTAGCTATTTAATGATTATTTATTTTATCATGTTTTCTTATGAAAATATTTTAATTTAATTAATTTTCTTTTATATTGTAAATACTTTAAATTTTATAAATTTATATTGTTGTACATTGTTAGATAATAACAAAATTGTTAATATTTTGGAATTCATATTGTCTCAAGAATTTCTTTGTTTGATGTGTCCGAATGTTTATTGAATCTTCATATTCACACATATGAATTATAAAAATTATTTGGATCATTATTGCACATGATTAACAAAAAAATATTATTATTATTACAGAAGATCTTATTATTGGTGAATATAAAAATTATACAATGCCAATTTTAAAATATTTAATATTGCAGTTATATTAAGAATATAATGCTTTTCTGTAAATATTACATAAGAAATAAAAGATTTATATGAGATTTTTTTACCTTTATTGAAGAGTAGTAGTCTAACAGATGTATGATTTTAAGAATCTTTAAAATATTTTAGTTGCTTGTTGTAGTTTTGTGAGAGTAGTAGAATATATGTAAAATCCCTCATTATATTTAACTACATGATATTAATTAATTTATTATTATTATTAGGAGATGAACCTGAGATGTTAAATGATTACAGAGTTATATGAAATGATAATGGATAAAAATTTTACTTGTTAAATTTTAATATTATTTTTATAAAAGAATAGTAATTGATTTATTGCTTTCATAATAAATTTCATAACTTGTTAAGATTTATTTTATGTGTGTTATGAGCCATGAGAGTATTACAAGGTAGTATTTTATGAATTACGTAGGGGTATTATTCTTATACCATTGACAGTATATTTTTTGGGATACTTCCTCAATGTTAAACCAACATTGTACCATGCTAAATGTCTTGCACAAAGTGTCATAATTTATATTAGTGTTTTAATCAAACAATATTTTAGTAGTAAATAATGAACTAATCTTAGTTTAAAATGTTAGTATAATAAATGAGCTGGGAATATAATTTGAACCTAAATATTTAATTTATGTGTTTTTTTATTTTCTTAGTTTATTATTTAAATAAGATAAAATATTTTAAATGTTAATTTTATTAGATATAATATGTTTAACATATTCTGAGCCAGTCAAAGTATTGTTGTTTTAATACATATTATTCTTATTAGAGTGGGAGCAGGAGAGTGTTCAAATGTTAGCAAGGGTACAATATATATATATATTCAAAACAATACAATAATTAATACAGTAAAAAATATTTTAAAAACAAATATATACCATAATTTAATAGAAGTACTTTCAACTATCTATGTAGTTGTTATCAACTAGATTCAAATTGTAATACAAAAAACCCATTACAAATGCATACAAATCACCTTCAGTATTTTTTGCTCGTAATGTAACACGTAATTATGATTTTGAAGCTATGTTAATAAAAAAATGAAAAGCAACATTTGATAAATAGACAGGCTGCCAATATAAAAATTAATGAATGGTGGGAAAATTGATGTATGACATAAATTCTTTTTGTATATATTTGTAATGGTTTTTTGTAATACAATTTGAATCTAGTTAATAACTGTAATGGTTTTTTGTAATACAATTTGAATCTAGTTGATAACCACTACATAGATAGTTGAAAGTACTTCTATTAAATTATGTATATATTTGTTTTTAAAATATTTTTTACTGTATTAATTATTGTATTGTTTTGAATAATTATATATATTTTATTATAATTGGAATACAGACATTGATTAATAATTTATATATATATATATCATTAAAAACCAGTCAACACTTAGACAAACCCAATATCAATAACAATCAACAATTTCAAACTGTTGTCAAGGCAACCTCCTTTTAGCAATAAAGGTGAAATCCCACCTTTATTAGTAGTCCAAGATACTTATATAGACACTAAAAATTGCAACTTGATCACAGAGATTGAAATTATTGTTGCTAAAATATTAAATTAATCTCTTCAAATAGGTAAATATAACCTATTCTGAATGCAGACTAATAAATAATCAATTATAACCTTACAAACTACAATTATAAATTTTAAATTACACCCAAAGTATTACTTAAATAATAAGTGTAATAATGCTCAAGAATAAATAGGCTTGTAAGTAATCATTAAAAACCAGTCATCAACATTTACACAATTTTAATATATATATATTTGAAAATACAGTACACCTGGGTCTTGTTTTACGCGATAGATAGGTTCCTCAGAAAACATGCACAAACAAAATCGCGCAAAAATAGATGTAACTTACATTGAAAAGGGGGGGATGTGGTCTGTAGTTTTTCAAAATTCATGTAAAAGCAAAGCACCAATGTAAAATTACTTTAAAATTCGCGCAAAAAAAAAAATAAGGAAATAAAATATGACTAATAAAAAATTTCAAATTTGAAAAAAATTGATACAAGACAAACTTTTTTTAACTATAATATTTAATTTTATTCAAAATAATATATTTTTATGCATAATTTACAGTACAGTAATTTACATTTTTTTATACACGTTTTATTATTATGATTTTCTGGTGACAACATAATTAGTAATTAATCTTTGAGATGATGATTTTATTAATTGTTTACAAAGCTCACAATATCCAGACATGCAACCATTTAGCTCTCGTTGGAATTTAAGAGCATGTTAATAATTAGTGTCATTAATAAGAAAATAATAATTGATTACGTTCTTTTTTAAAAAGCAAAAACAATATGATTTAAAATGCAAAATTAACACGCACAATGTTTGAACAAATTTACATTATAATCTTATGAAATTTAATATGTGTATACATAAAATGTGGAAATCATGATTTTAATTTCATTATTGTACAAAATCTTACTATTATAAAGCACTGAAAATATTGAAATTTCTAAGATGAAAGTCGAATTCCAATAATGTGCTATTACTTTCAATATAATGTAAGTGCATGAAATTTATTATTTAAAGTAATAGCGCATTATCAGAAATCGACTTCCGGTGAAACACGAATTGTGTAACTTCAAAATCATGTTAAATAAGTCCGCGTAAAAAGAGACCCAGGTGTACTTAAAAGTTTATAAAAAAATATATGTATAACTGTCACTTAGAAGTGGTTTCAACTAACTTGTGACAAAGCTACAAGTTAGTTGAAAGCGCTTCTAAATGACGGTTATACATATATTTTTTTTATAAACTTTTAAATACTGTATTTTCAAATATTTATTTATAAATTTACGTATATTATTTTGAAAAAATACAGACATTGATTTGTAATATTATATATATATATATATTGTAATGCTACTGAGCAGTGCTCATTAAAATTGTTTTTACAATTAGTAAAAAAATATAAAAAAATTTCATAAGCAATGTAAAATTTAAAATTGATAATAAATAATAAAATTATTGCAGAATAATTTATCCATAAATGAGTAAAAACATTTCATTTGAAAATTAATAAATTTATACAAGTCTAAAGAGTTTTATTATTATTAGTTTAAATAAAATGCACTTTGGTAAAAAAAAAAAAAAAGAAATAATCTACTAAAGTTAGGGAGTGAGTGGGAAGGGGGAGAAAATTAACTTAAAAACTTTAAAAGGCAGCTCGCAGCCAGAAGACATTAACTCATCTACAGCTGACTCGGACAATGATGACAAAAACAACAAACAACCAGCAAGCCATGCTACTAACTTGAGAAAAAAGAGAGAAAAAAGAACAAAACTAGCTCAATCACTCAGCGCATGCATGCATGCATGCATGTATGCATCACAGTGAAGATAAACACAATTCCAAACCCTACTTAAGCTCCAAAATACCTGTTCCAACTCAACTGGCAATGGTGTCACATGACCCTGACAAACCACTGAGTGAAAATCAGAATTTTATGTCAATAATTTCCCCTATGTGATGTACTAATCACAGCTTAGTAAACATAACCTACAAATCTCTATAACAACTCAACATGCTTATTAAATTGGCCAGAATAATTATAAGGGGTTTTAACTCTCTGGGCCATGTCTTTGCACTTAAAAGATGGCTAGACAAAACAGACCTCCACATAGTCTGTCTTTCCAAAACTAAATTACATATAAACTCAAATTACCAAATAACTCAACTGATGCAACAATATGGTCTATTTCATTATGTACCCTCAAACACAGCATCTTCTGGAGTTGCTTTTATAATCAATAAGAACCTGACCTACACTCTTTCAGAACATTACACCTTAGCAATGATCTATTAGTCATTAAGTTCACTTTTGGAAATATGGCAATAAATATCATTTACTTGTACATCAGAAATGACGCTTACTCAGCACAAGTAGTAATCAATAAAATCAATTCTCTTCTCTCTTCAGATGCCTCCCCTATTGTTTTTTTTGGTGACTTCAACATGAGTTACAATAACTTTAACAAAAACATCTTCACTTAATTAATAGAGTCCTGTTGTGTGGAAAGGGGTTTTTCCCTCCTGGATCATTCTCCTTCTACACACTGCAAAAGAAATCCCTAATTGACCTTCTCTATTATTCACCTGAACTTCACTTTGACATATGTGCCAAGCTTCAATTGGTTCCCTTCACTGATCATTTAGCTCTTCTAATTTCACTTTATATAGATCCCACCATCGCATTTCATATAGATTATACACCTACCATTACACTACTCAACAAAGCAGCAACTCCAGAACTCATCTTCTCTGAAGCATATATCTTGTTCCAAAAAATCAAAATTCTTACTTTGCCTCTACTACAGGCTTGATCATCTTTCACCGGTATATTGAGCTCACTCATAGACTCATACACAAAGAAAAACAAAGGTCCAAATCAACTATTAAAATATTTGGATGCCATAAACAACAGGTTAAAATCTCTACACCATATTGACATTCATCCCCAAGATATTTTGGAGCTAAAAACTCAATACCATAGCAAGAAAAAGGTTCTCACACATTACATTGCTACTAAAAGGTTCAAAATCTTCTTGGCCAACCAGCATAGCTGGACCCACAGCTACATTTTCTGGGCAATTGGTTTAGTGGCCAGACTCACACCTACTTCATTGTCAGTAGATCAGGGTTGCCTCAGTAGCCCAGCAATGCTTGCAAAGATTTATGAACACTCTCAGGCCAGGTTACAGAATTTATAAATTTAAAATTGGAAACATCTGGAATCACTTGGAAGATGGGGTCGCTCATGATATCAGTGAAAATCAGATAATCCAAAAGCTTATGGCCTATCCAGAGAGTGTTCATCCGGGACTCCATGGAATTCCGAGATTTGTACTTGTCCACCTGAGACATTTCACAGCCCCCATTGTACTGCAGATGATAGATGTTCTTGCAAGAGAGTTTCAAAACATTCCAGACCTGTACCCTGTGGCCCTTGTTCCTTTCCTAAAAAAGCCCATCAATCCCTCTACCCTATCCAACATAAGGCCCATTTCCATGATTCCCCTCCTAATTAAGATCATTGAGGCCATAGTCAAGGACAAAATCCAAGATCAACTCTATACACACATCATGCCATATCAATTTGCACATAAGGGCTCTTCCACCATGGATGCTGCACAGCATTTTATTCTTCTGGTAGAACACCTCAGACTGCACAAAAAATCCAAGCCTATAGTTATTCAACTTGACTTTGCCTTGGCTTTTGACTCTGTTATATCTACTGTCCTACTCCAGACTCTCCTGATTATCAAGTCCCTGTCATCTATACCAAAATTATTGGTAATCTGCTTTTGAACAGATCTGTCTTTATGTCACTGGATGGAAGACTGTCCAATGATTTCAGACCTCATCTTTCCATTCCCCCGGGATTGCCACTTGCCACTCTCTGCTTCATTGCCTATATAAATCCTATGCTCAGAGAGATAAAGTGCAGACTCCCTGGAATTTTCATGCCAGCCCTGAAACATCATGTACAACACATAACCTATGTTGACGATGTCACCATCTGCCTCCCCGATAAAACTCACCTTCCAACATTCACACAAATCATTGATAAATATTCAAAGAAACTAAATCTGAACATCAACTATAGCAAGTCCTCCATGTGGAAAATCAGCACTGGCACAGTGATTCTGTCAGTCTTTACAGCTGAGCCACAACTCTTCCTCAGTTTTCCTATGGCCAAGTCCAGACTTGCTATGGCAAAAGATAACCAACACTCCATCTTGGAAAAACTAGCAAAGTGGTTCGATCTTTATCCTGAATCTCTTTCCCTGCCGGGAAAAGTATCCCTTCTCAACATGCTGGTGTTTCCAAGATTGAATTATTATCTTCCCATAATTAAACCTACTAAAGCATTTCAGTCGTCAATGAACTCACTGTGTTCAAAGCTCATGTGTAGTGGAAAGACTGTTGCCATCAGCATCTGTAAGATGCAAATGCCCAGAGAGTTAAATGGACTTGGATTGCACTCTGTTTCAACAATCTATTTACAGAAGGCAATTGCAGTTCTGCATGCAATTCACTTAAAACAGCCAGAACTAAACCTAGCCACTCCAGTGGAACCTACAGACACATTACCACCTCTTGCTAGCAGATGAGCCACAATTATTTGGTTACATGTCACTAAGCTGACAAATCTATCTAAAATCTCCCTTGAAGGTAAAATAACCTACTGGCAGGCCTATAATCTCAGATTTCAAAACCAGACTGCCCTCCTGACCACATTGAACATAGACAATAAACTATTGCTTAAAAAATTGAACTAGTTTGTTGAACCAAAATACGTAGATTTTATTTTAAAGCTCAACATCTCATCCTTACCCACTAACCATTTCTTAGTATGGAAAAGAGGATTCACCAAAATCAATCCTCAATTCCAGCTATGTAATACTGTCAATGAAACCATCCAACATTTACTTTATAATTGTCCATTTCTTTTCCAAATCAGAAACTTCATCACAGAGAAAATTACATCTGACATCAGAGAAGCCTTAAATATCCAGAATGCCATCCATCAAGACAGGAATTTTTTCTCTTATCCGATTCTCTGTCTTCCTTACCTTTGCAGTCTGGTTGACCAGATGTGAATGTGTTTTCCATCATTCAGGATCTTGTCACAGAGACCTTTATAGGTCTTGTCAAGAGCATAAGTGCCAGGGACTGGCTGCTTGCACCAGAATTGTTATACAAAGAGACTTGGTCCATGATTGATCTATCAAGCATTTGATCTTATGAACTTTTGCAATTAGTCATGCAGTATACCATGTATGAAAACAGTATCATGAAACCATGTAAACTTTGTTAATAAAATTTTTTGTTTTAAAAAAAAAAGAGTTAAAAGTATGACAGCTTAAAATATAAATCTTTTAGGTAAAGATATTCTTATTTGATTTAAAGAAATAAAAGGTAATCTTAAAAAAAAACTAAATAACGAGTTGATTTTAAACATGTACATGTGTAAATAGTGAATGATTGTAAAAATAAAAAAGTATAGTAAAATGTGTGCATGTTGATAAAATGATATGTGAAAGTTAAAAATTAAAAAACAGACTCAGCAATGGCTACTAATTAAAAAAATTCACAAACCATGAAATGTAGCAATGGCTACCAACCAAAAACAGGATTAAAATCTTATCAAAGGAATGTCATCAAAAACTGGATGAATTTTAACAACAGATATAGCTGGTGAATATAAAACTAATTAACAAAATGATAACAAATCATCATATAAATAGTGGAATTCACAATCAAATCAGTCAGTCAAAGAAACTTAATCAGTTTACAATCAGTTTTACAAACAGTCTTCAGAGTCAGTGTTTTATGACAATGCAGTGTTATCATCATTGAAAACATACAGCCAGACTCTAGCCTTAGTCTGATAGAACATCACTAACCAGCCCAATAAAAGTGATGCCTGCTTAATAACTTGAAAAACTACCAGATATTTAGCTGTCTTAAAGAATAGTACCACAAAATAGTAAGCATAGGAACCTCCACAAAACCTTAATTCCAACAGATTGGAAAGATTTTCATGTGAAGCATCAACTATCAAGAAGACAATGTCCAAAATCCTATGGGTAATGAATAATCTTTCTTATTCCATTTCTGATAGTAATGTAGCCATTGCTAATCTTGAAGCCTCCCAGAGTCAGTTGGTAAATGTACTCTATAACCACATAAATGAACTATTGATGTGCATGTTTTGAATGCTTATAATTATTTTAATGCTGAATTATATTGCTATTGTATATCTTATTATAATATGTGAGGTTAGTATGAGTCATTGTTTGATTTAATTAAGATTTCATAGAAGTAGTTTAAAATTTACAATAATAAATATTTGGTCAGCTAATAAATTATCTTTATACTTAATATTTGTTGGTCAATTCTTTTACCACTAATTGAAGCAGTAATGCATTATATTCCTTTTGATTGAGCTAGTTGGGATATCTTAGGTGCTGAATTAGTTTTCCAATCATTCAAAGTGTGTCATTTATCATTGGGTAACTGACTGGTGCCCAGAGTTTACTCTGAAACAAAAAAGTGTTTTCAATGATAGGTGTTGAATTCTGCAGCTGAAAAGATCTGCATTCTTCATACATGATCACAGTTATATATTTTATATATAGCTCTGGCTTGGTCACAGGTGCCCTCTGGGCATTATTCATCTCTGCCTAAGGGGCCATGGTGGTGCAATATTTAAATTGCCTTGGTGTAGATCAAATATATTAAGAATAAATAATTGTATCACATATTTGTATAAAAGTTTTACGATATTGTTTCCCAAATTATTTTATTAAAGAGTCAAAGTGCATGTTAGACTTGGTTGTTACTATTTTGATCTATTAACACCCCACCCAGTTTATTTGGTTTTTCCCAATGTGGAACCAGAACCATCATATGACTAAGTAATCATATGTCAAATGGAATTAAAAAATAGGTTTTTAAAGAAACGCTAAATTGCATAAGCATAATTAAGAGTTTTAAAGTAGTATAATTTAAATAAAGAATTGACTGAAACTATTTTTTCTTCTTTAAATGAAAAGAGAGAATTAAAGACAGATGGATATTTTTGGCGGAGTTAAGGAATTGAAAATGGGTAGAGAAAAAGGTCAAGGGGGTGGAGTCGGTTGTATGTTCCGTTTAACAAAATAAATAAACAGTTTGTATTTAAATTTAGTGGAATAGAAATTTTGTTTTGAAAATGGCAGGAAAAAAAGAAGAGAGTGAGATACAGAAGATGATGAAAATGATGGTTAATGTGATGAAAGAAATACAAGAGTTCAAAGCAGAAATGAAGGAAGAAATTAATCAGGTCAAAGTAGAAATGATTAAAGAAATGAAGGCAATGAGGGCTGAAATAATGGGGAATGTAGAGAGGAACCAGATAACTATAGAAGCCATAGAGTTAGATTTAATTAAAGAAAGTCAGGAAGTTGAAAAGTAAGTTGAGGTAGTAAGACATGTAAGTGAAAGGAAGGATGAAGTAGAAAGCGTAGATCAAGAGATAACAGAACAAGATAGTGTTAAGTATAGCAAGTCGGAAATGAAAGTAATAAAAATAGAAGATAACGTAAAAGAGTTTTCACAAGGAAATAAAAAGGTTAATGTAAATGTTCATTTTAAACATAGATTTAAAACAAAGAGAAAGAGCAGAAGAAAATATTCTCACTTTAAAGAACTATGGAGTTTTTCTAAGTATATAAATTTTCTGGTGTACGAGGCAGAAAATAGGATGGAATGGAGAAGAGATAAGGTAACAAATAAGTGAGGGATAGACAAAGGGAGAAAGTTGATTTACAATATAGAGTTAGTAAAAAGAAAGAAAAAAACTGCCTGTCAAAGTTTAGGAGTTAGTAAATAGATGGAGTAATAAATGGAAACAATAAGGACTGGAAGTGGACTATGAGTTAAATATAATTATTTTGACGTAGGTGATAAACTTGAATCTGAAAATTTTTCTAACTGAAACTAAAATAATAAAGTTAAAAAAAAAGGAAATGTTACGTAAAATAATAACAATGAGGCTTCATTGGATAAAAGATTTTTTTGTCATCCACATATTAATAAAGAAAAGTTTGTAAATAAATAGGTCAAATTAATAGTTTAAAGTAATGTTTGTAGGATTAAGTAAATGAATAAAATAAAGAAAACGTATATAATAAAATCGAGTTAAATAAATAACTAAAATATCTGTAGATAAACAATAATGTAACATAATAAAAATGAAATAGTTTTTTTTTCTTTGAATACATGCATGTTAATAACAGCAAGTTAAAGAAATGGTTTAAAAATAATATTGTAAGATTAATATAAATAAATAATATAAAGGAAATGCAAATCTAAGTTTAAGTTATGAGTCTATAAAAAATTGTAATTAATTGAAAGGAGGGTAGCAAGCATAGAAATAAGTTTTAGAAGTTAAAGCTGCTGGCTGGATGAAATCAGCACCTGTAATGGACTGTCATGGATTACTTCTCAGGGGAGGGTCCCCATTCTCTTTACAAATGCACACTGGACAACCAGAGTAAGTCACGAATCACTTCTTCAAAGGAGAGTCCCCATATTTCATATCATTCCTATTTCATTTCCAATATGTAAGTTGAATTGGACAGTAGGGGTGAATTCTCCCATTCACAGTGACCCTTTCTTTTCAAGGTCCAGTAGAAACCCAGCATATGAAGCTTCATGTCAAATATGAGTAAGTCAGTGTAAGCCAGCAACTCTGTGTCCACATCATTTAAATTCCCTGTATCACAAAAATAGTGCTGTCCCAGAGGTCATTATCTAGTATTTGATCATTGGAAGCAATGTTGTTAGCCTAAAAGGAAGAAAAGCATAGTCAAAACAGATTGCCCTCGGCATGTATAGTTTTAGATAAAGAAAGTAAACTTAGAGAAATAAAAATTCATGTAAATATTTCAGATTTAATAACTAAAGTTGTCAGAGATAAAATGGTCAAGAGATGCATTTTACTCTCAAATGGAGGGCAGTGTAATGTAACAGTATTGAGCAGTGCTCATTAAAATTGTGTTTACAATTAATAAAAAAAATATATAAAAATTCATAAATAATGTAAAATTTAAAAATGATAATAAATAATAAAATTATTGCAGAATAATTTATTCATAAATGAGTAAAAACATCTTGTTTGAAAATAAATAAATTTATACAAGTCTAAAGAGTTTTATTATTATTAGTTTAAATATAATGCACTTCACTAAAAAAAAGAAATAATCTATAAAAGTTAGGGAGTGATGGAAGGGGGAGAAAATTAACTAAAAATTTTAAAACATAGTTAAGAGTTAAAAGTATGACAGCTTAAAATATAAATCTTTTAGGTAAAGATACTCTTTTATTTGATTTTTAAAAAAAAGTAATCTTTAAAAAAAACTAAATAACAAATTGATTTTAAACAAATACATGTGTAAATAGCAAATGATTGTAAAAATAAAGAAGTATAGTAAAATGTGTGCATGTTGATAAAATGATATATGAAAGTTAAAAATTAAAAAACTGACTCAACAATGGCTACTAATTAAAAAAAATTCACAAACAACAGAATTTAGCAATGGTTACCAACTGAAAACAGAATTAAAATCTTATCAAAGGAATATAATCAAAAACAGTGGACAAATTTTAACAACAGATATAGCTGGCAGATATAAAACTAATTAACAAAGTGACAACAGGTCAACATATAAATAGTGGAGTTCACAATCAAATCAGTCAAAGAGATTCAATAGTTTACAATCAGATTTACAATCAGTCTTCAGAGTCAGTGTTTTTATGACAATGCAGTGTTAACCATTATCAAAAACATATGGCCAGACCATAGCCTTAGTCTGATGGAACATTGTCAACCAAGTTATTTAGCTATCTTAAAGAATAGTGTCACAAAATAGTAAGCATAAGAGCCTATACAAAACCTCAAATCCAACCGGTTGGAAAGATTTTCATGAGAAGCATCAACCAGCAAGAAGTCAATGTCCAAAATCCTTTAGGTAATGAATAACTTTTTTTATTTCATTTCTGATAGTAATGTAGCCATTGCTAATCTTGAAGTCTCCCATAGTCAGTTAATAAATGAACTCTATAACAACAGAAATGAACTATTGATGTGTGTTTTGAATATTTATAATTATTTTAATGCTGAATTATATTGCTATTGTATATCTTATTATAATATGTGTGTGCCTAAGGTTAGTATAAAGTCATTGTTTGATTTAATTAAGATTTTATAGAAGTAGTTTAAAATGTACAATAATAAATATTTGGTCAGCAAATAAATTATCTTTAAACTTAATATTTGTTTGTCAATTCTTTTACCACTAATTGAAGCAATAATGCATTATATTCCTTTTGATTGAGCTAGTTGGGATATCTTAGGTGCTGAATTAGTTTGCCAATCATTCAAAGTGTGTCATTTATCGTTGGGTAACTGACTGGTGCCCAGAGTTTACTCTGAAACAAAAAAGTGCTTTCAATGATAGGTGTTGAATTCTGCCGCTGAGAAGATCTGCATCCTTTATATATGATCACAGTTATATATTTTATATATAGCTCTGGCTTGGTCACATGTGCCCTCTGTGCATTATTCTTCTCTGCCTAAGGGGCCATGGTGATGCAATATTTAAATTGCCCTGGTGTAGATCAAATATATTAAGAATAAATAATTGTACCAAATTTTTGTATAAATGTTTTACAATATTGTTTCACAGGTTATTTTATTAAAGAGTCAAAGTGCATGTTAGATTTGGTTGTTACTATTTCATTCTATTAACATGCCACCTGGTTCAATATATATATATATATATTAAAAGGAGGTTGCTTTGACAACAGTATGAAATTGTTGATTGTTATTGATATTAAAATTGTCTAAATATTGACTGGCTTTTAATGATATATATATATATATCCATTTGTAGATTTTACTTCATATATTTATATATTGCTATGAAGGTTTCATTTTGTGGTCATCATCAGGCAAAGAAAATAATCAAATAACAAGTGTATAGTATATGATTAGTGATTATCTAATAATATATAGAAACCCATTTACTAACTTATCCATAAAAACTGGATAAAATAATAGGAATTATATTCCAAAGCCATTTATAATTAAATGATATAGTATGTGAGGGAAATTATATTTTAATATTCAAACAATTTAGAAAAAAATAAGTTTCACATTCTCTGAGATTTGGTAAAGAATATAAACCTTTCACTTTTTCAAGAATGTTCCACAAAAGTTTTAATGAATTAAGTTGGGGTATGGAAGGTCATAAAAAATGTATAAAAATACTTTCATGTTTTAAAAAATATTTGAACATATAAGAATTGGAGCTTTTTTTTATTTTTAAAGATAACACTGTAGTTTGAGAACATTTTCACTTCATAATGTACCTATCACAAAAATATTCAAATACTCTGCAGAATAGTGCCTAAACAAAAAATTTACACAAAATGGTTGCATAGATTATTGCAATTACAACACTATGTTTGACAATTATGAAAAGACAATTACTTGACACATTTTTTCTATTGTTTTTCAGCTATAAATTTTTTCAGTAGTACAAAAAATGGAAACAGTCACTTGTATGGCCAATTGTTAGATTTGTGGCATTACTATTTCTGTGTTGTAACACTAACATTATAAAAACTGCAATTTCAAAGTGCCAATTCAAGCACAAATATTTTGTCTATGAATTTCACAGCATGTATTTAAACCTTGTAGCCATTTCTTGCTGTGATTATGATGTATTGGATATAGCATTTCTTTTTAGCAATTATCATCATTTCTGAATAAACATGGTTATCCAGTCACACTTGGCTCTAGCAGGTTTTGCATCTTCAGAGTAAGTAGTCATTATTATTTAAACTTTTAATCTTGAAATATTATATTTTATCAATTTTAAATACTATTGCTTCAAATTAATTAACCCACAATTGTTTTACTTTAAATTTAAACAGATATAAACTTTTTTTTTACAAATTATATATTGTTAATTTATGCTACATGAATTCTTACATATTTATATTTTATTCTTTTTATATAAATGTGATCTTGCATGGTTTAGTGCAGTAGTAGATTGATAGACTCCAAAGATAAAAGTTTTTGAAATGACAATTAATCTGTCACTTCTGGTGCTTAATAGTCACATGATCTTCTGAGTGATGGATCATGTGATTTTGTATTGATGATTCAGGGTGTAGAATGCTTATTTGGTGTGCAGTAACTCAACTTGTTTTCTGGACAATTTCTGAGTGCTTTTGCAGAATTTAGCATAATAGTAGAGTTATACACTGACAAGTTAAACATTCCTAGATTAAACTCAATCCATTACTTCTATTATTTAAATATTCAATAATCCTCTGAGTAACTAATCATTTAATTATTTGTCCTGTTGAATATAGAGAAGTGGCAGCATAAATGACTCAAGAGCTAAAGGATTTTGGATCAGATCTTTAATGTTAACACACAGAGCCTTTCAGAGAAAATGTAAGACCCAGGATAACTAATCTTTTAGAGAACCTTCAAAATTTAAAATAAGAATGTAGGGGGGAGAGAGAGAGAGAAAGAAAATGAGAAATTTTACTTACAAGGCTGAAAACAGGACTCTGGGAGCAGTTAGTTATGAGTTGTAGAAACAAGCAAGCAGATCAGATTCAGGTAGCACTTGGATAGGATATATTTACTATCGCATTGTTAGTATTGTAAAACACTGTTAGCACACAACTGACCTGAGACTATTAGTTCTTCTGGTCACTGAGCATTGCAGTTGCTTTCATTGCAGAGTTATAAAATTGGTGCCTCATTTCTAAACTAGCTTACATTTTTGATTCATGGTATGCCATCTTGGAAATGTTTTTTACAAATATATTTTGGGGGAATTTAACTGTAAAATTGAGGCCATTTTATGAGCATAACACCGCTTTGTCTTCTCCAATATTTTTGTTTAACATATTGAGTTTCCAAGCTGAGGCCCAGGGAAGATCCCCCTCCTGTCCCCCTCTGATTGGACTTGCCCACACATCAGATGTGTTTCCTGAGTAACAAATCAATCAATTATTTATTTACATATTTTTAGACTTTAATAATAGATTTACCATCCAAGGCTAAATGGCTATAAATAATAGCTAACAAATCTATTTCTAAAAATAGCTTTATTTTACCTTTTTATGCAGTAATATTATAATATTAAAGAATTACAATCTGTAGAAATTGGGTAAAACTTTGAAGTTTAAAAGAATTTGCTGCAGTTAATAATATTTCAAGAAGGTGTAGCAATGATTACCAGGGTTAAATTCATAGTGTAAGAAAATCAATACATTGACAGATATTCTACACATTAGGTAGAAATATTATCCATGTACTACAATAATCCACAACTTTTTTCTCTTCTCAGAATATGAAGTACTGATAATGGCTTAAGAATGCAAAAGAAATCATGTTTAATAATTAAAAATAGTTTAACATCTATTATAAACAACTATATGAATGTTACTGTAGTTTTTTTAAAATAAGATATAATAAATTAATGTTGGCAAATAATGGCAAACTACCTCCAATGATAATCAAGTAATTCCAATGATTTTAGTATTATTCAATTGTCTAGTTAATATATCCATCTTGGAGCTAATATATATATATATTATTATCACAGTTTTCTATCCATCTTGGAGCTAATATATATATATATTATTATCACAGTTTTCTAATTTACACATTGCTTGTGAGAACATAGAAGTGTGGATACTATCACAGTCACCTGACAATCCAGTTTAATCTAGTTGAATCTTGAAGATTTTTTCACATTTCAAAAAGTCCTGGGATTTATTTTCATTGTCAATTCAAGTGATTGCTTAATATTCTCATCAAAAGGAATATCTAACTAGGAATGGAAAAAAACTCATATTCTCATCATCCAAGAATTGATTACCACAGTGAATATTAACTTTTTCATAAACCATCTATTGGGTGTTTGGACTTACAATAAGCTATGTAAAGGCCTTTTAACCTTTATCTATGTCTCTATAAAGAGATGGATATTATAGATTGTATCAGTAGTAAAAATGAGAACTGATAAACCAATCTTTGCAGACAATAGAAAAATGAAATTTAATCTGTTGCAGCTAAGAATATAAATTGGAAAACTGTTTATTGTGTGAGTGCATATATCTATTGTCATTCTTTAACAGCCCTTATACCAATTATCTATTATTATTGTTTAACTAGACAAAATTTAATTAATTCATACGGCAATTTGCCAAATAAAGATAATTTTCACTTCAAATTTTGTCTGTCCTAGAGGTTTTTTTAATTAGTTGAAGAAAAGTATGGTAATTAAAATGTAAAATAAATGATTGTTTTACTGAATTCAGAATAATATGATTATTTTTAAGGTAGGATTTTATTGAACTTTTTTATTTATATTCCACACACGTTATACTGATACAATGTAATTTATTTATATTGCTATAATGTAAATATATCTTTTCACATAATTAATAGAATGTGTGTTAGATATGTATAAACAATTTAGTTGTATGATAAGATATATTTATGTGTTTGTATATTAAACCACTAGTATGCAACCCATGGGTTGTGACTCCTGACTCCTCAGGGAGTCGTGCAAAATTGTTGGATGTCGAATTTTTAAGACATTCCCTTAAGTTATGGGACTTTTTTTTGGAAAGAATTTAATTTTAAGAAATAGATAGCCGGATATATAAGGGCCAGGGTCGGTAGCTTCGACTGGCCAAAATGATTGAGGTTCGAGTATGAGTTATTGCACTCAACAACTAAAAGTATTTTTATAATAAAATACACGAACACGGCAGAAGTTAATATGTTTATATATATACCCGAGGGTCAATACATGAATACAAATTATTACATGATCACCATCTCTATACTAGCACATAATTGTTGTAAACAAGGGCAAAACTCTCCATACAGTAGTGCCACCCTGTGCTAAACAGAGTAATCAATGGATGCCAGAAGGCTTGTGCATAAAATCCCTATCTAGTGCCTACTCACCCAATATCCCCACTAGATAGGGATTTTATGCACAAGCCTTCTGGCATCCATTGATTACTCTGTTTAGCACATGGTGGCACTACTGTATGGAGAGTTTTGCCTTTGAATACAAATTATTATATAAATAAAAACTGATTAATACTTTATTATACATCACTATATTCTGTGTTAGTACATTATATATTAAGGCATGTAGGCTTACATTAATTAATATTAAGATCTATACGATCTGTAATTGTCCCTAGATCTATCTACCTTGGCCTATTCGGAGGTGGACCTCTCCGCAAGACGAGCTGAAAGTGAAACGCATCCATCTTTCAAACTTCACTTCGTAAGACTGACCTAGTTTGTTCCCGCCGTCCTGGGTGTTAGACAGTTTATTTCCATTGGTCATCACACGAGATTCAAAGTGGCCAGTTTGGTTATCTCTGACTAGTCAGTTATGTATTCCACTACTTCGATATTAACTTATGATTACTAATTATTTATAATCTAATTAATCTTTACTTCCTTTAATCAGTAACCATTATTATCTCATTTTACTATCTTAGTCATTAATGTGAATGCATACACGCACATACTTAAATATTTTGTAATAATTACATTATTATATTGCGTGTATATGTGAATACACACACATACATAGCAGTAAGTATATCATTTCAAATTGTATGTGCTTAATAATAAATATTAAGCAATCTAAATTTCTATAATAATTTAAACTACCATTGTTTTTTATGATTATCTGTCTGTGCGTATACAATATATTGTGAATAAATATGTACAGATTATTTTAATATTAAAATTATTTTTTATATTCTTCTACTATGATATCATTATAGTAAATTAAACTGAATAAAATCTAAACATTTACATACAAATTAGAAAGTTGAAATCAACGAACTTCCATGCAATCGGATAAGGGAAATATGGGTGATTAAAAATGTTTACCGCTAAAAGGTAAATGACACAAAGTTAAACCTTGACTGCAAAAGAAGTTAGTTGCGGGATTACGATTAAGGAATTAATAAATCATGTGTGCAGTGCAAGTACTAAAAATGAAGTTTTGAAAAGTTTTTTGTTTTTGTAAACGAAAATAGTTAATGTCCAAAGACATTTGAATTACTAGAAGAAAGTTATTTCTCAAAGGACTCTATAAATTGGTTATAATATATGCATGCTTGTGTTTAAAGAAACTTTTGAATTGGAAACACACATGTACAAAATGGTTTACTTCTTGTGGGTTAAATTATGGGGACTGTTTTAATTAATGGATTATCAAATTTACTAATTTATTTTTTTTTACATTATTATTCTTATTGTCAATAAATATTTATTATTTAATCACTGAGCTTATTTGTTAGTTATTTTGCCACTGCCTGATTGGCATTTTAGATACTCTCAAGACATAACAGAAATACATAAGTTGACAATTGTAAAAAAAAAATGGAAATAAGCATTAATAAAATGGCTACAGTTGGATACTTTTGAAGAACCAGTGTAAAAATAGAGAATGGTCAGTATTAAATAGGACTGTTTATGAATTTAACATAAATGACATTGCTTCATGGAAGAAATATGTCAAATATGTAGAATATTACATGCTCATAAACAAAATATATGGCAAGCATCTGAAAGTATCTATGCTTTTATTTTTGTGGGTCAGAATGTCATATAGCTAGAACATAGGCTTATTTATCCTAAAAGCCAGTGATACTCCCATATAAAGATGTCATTGAGAAATTAAATGAATATTTTACTCCAGGAATATCAAAATGGATTGCACAGTTAAAGTTGTGAAATAGAAAATACCTCATGAGAATTATGTTAACTGTGACTTAATATTAGGAATTTTAGCTAAAGACTATGAGTTTTGCCCTGAAATTATTAACATGTTAGTAGAATAATTTCTCTATGGCATGATGGATGAGAATTTTTAAAAGATGTTATTGGGTGATTCAAGCCGAAGTTGGATCATGCAAGAAACTATGCTGAATAGCACATCATAATATGCATTGCATAAAAATTAGAGAAAAACTCTCTTGCAGTGCAAAAAATAACCAAAAAAAAAAACTTACTCCAGACCCCAATAGAAAGAAAAAGATGAAATGTGCTAATATAGTGATAAACCTGGACATTTGCAAAATAACTGCAAATACAAAAATAAAATGTGTAGAAATTGTGCAAAAATAGAACATTTAGCAACCTTCTTTGTTTTAAGGAATGAAGAATGGTTGATAAGAAAATATCAGATTACAAATAATAAGGAAGGGATAATTAATAAGAGTGTAAACATAAAGAAGTTTAATGACAATAAAGTGATCATATATTACTGGTTATGAATATTTGCAGCCAAATAGTAATAATAGAAGTGGACAGTGAGCAAACTTGCCATTGATATTTAATCAAGTTTGGATAAAAATCAGCAAAATCTATATTAAAATCTCTACACTCGAAAATATGAACAGGATTTTTATGGGCATTAATAGAAACAAAATAAGTATATGTGGAAAAGTTGTTGTACTAGTAAAATTAAAATTTGAGAGTAAAATTTATTTCATATATAGTACATAACAATTTTAGTCTATTGCTTGGAAAAAACTGCTTTTGGTGATTACAAATTCATGTCAAGATCATAAAAATAGTTGAAATAGAAAATCTAAAATAGAAAAGATATCTGGGATTGTTCTAGTCTGAATCAATGGAGCTAAGAACATGACTGGTGAATGTAGAATTGATTAAAGTGCACAACCTACTATTTCTAAATGTTGCAATGTGCCATTTGATTTGAAAGATAAATTAAAGAAAACACTTGATGTTATGGTTTCTAAAGTCTTAACATCAACTAAACATTTCATCTTTAGCCACAGCAGTGGTAAGAAAAATGAAGCCAAATGGAAACTTGAAATAGTGTGATGATTATAAAATTATGGTGAACAAACATACTAATAAACATTTGTGACTGCTCCAAGTGTATGAAAGTTCTAAAAACTACTTATTCTATATAGACCTAAAGGTTGCACTTTGTCAGATTCCAGTAACAGAAAAGACATTAGAAATGTTGACATTGACTATTCATAAAAGATTATATTAAGTGCCATAAATTAATTTATGATATCACAGTAGCATCAAATATTTTCCGTGTGAAAGTAACATTTTTTTCAAATCGGTGGATGGTATGATTCTCTATTTCAATGACATTTTGGTTATTATTAAAATAGAGTCAGAATTAAAAAAGTAAGTAGAGACAGTCTCCTCAAAGTTGAATGAAAGTGAGAGCTAAAATAAATATTAATAAATGTATTTAGTCCACTAAGATAATAAAGTTTCTCAGATATAAATGCACATGGAAGATATACTAATCGAGACAAAATCAAGACATTAAAAACTGCTAAGCAGCCTAGAAACAAAACATTTTCAGGTGTTTTAGGGTTTTAAATTTTTATGAAAGTTTTTGAAAAGAGAAGTTGCACAGGTCACCATTGTACCACCTTTGGAAAAAAAACATATTGGACATGAAACAATGAAAAGACCTGACAAACAGTTGTTACATTGCCATAGCAATTTAGATGCTATAATAATAACAGATATGACAGAGTACAGTGTTGGAGTTATTATTTCCCATATGTGTTGTAGATGCACATGTCCATTAGCCTATGCCTCAAGTGGATTGTTAGCAGCTGACAAAAATTACAACCATATTGACAAAGTAGTTTTTGCTATTAAGAAATTCTATGAATATATTTACAGGTGAATATTTCAAATGTGCATACATTATTGCCTGCTAATTAGAATATTCAGTGCTGGGACAAAAATTCCTGAACACTCAATCAATGCATGCTATGCTGGATTAATATCTTGTCAAGTTTTATAAGCCAAAAAAAAAAAAAACAATTGGCCATACTGTTGATTTGTTTCAGCTGAATTTAAGAAAAAAGGAATATGGCATAAGCAAAAGTAAATACATAGACATATTAAACTCCATAGCACTTAAGAGTTCAGTTATAACTAAGAGAACTAAGCAACATAAAACATACATTCCACTAATGAAGTGGATTAAATATGGATAACTTTAAAACTTGTCCTATGAATTTGAAAAGTATAAGATAGTCTTTCATTCTGCAATGAATGTGTTTTTATGACAGATCAAAAGTTGAAATCATATGTTGGATCTTCTTCATCAAAGTCATTCTGGAATTTTGACTAAAGTTTTGGCCCAATTTTAAGTATAGTAGTCAAATTTAAGTGATGATGTTGAACTAATAGCTAAATAATGCACTAGCTGTCAACAAACTATCAAAATGCTGCACAAACAGTTAGAAACTTGGAGAAAGTCTTAATCCTTTAGGCATGGATTCATTTAAATTATATGGGATCCTTAAATGATACATAATACTGATATTAGGTAATTCATTCTTTCATTGGATGAAATACAGATTAGTAAAAAACATGAGCACCATAAGATGCTTAAGTAAATATTTGCTACTCATGGGTATCTGGAAATCATAGAAATGGATAATGAAACTGGCTTTATAAATTTAAAAATCTTTTACAGGATAAAGGGATTAAGTATATTCTTATTCCACCTTATCACAACAAGAGTAGAGGAATAGCTGAGAAAGCAGTACAATATTTAAAAAATGTGTTGAAAAAGTTAGTCTAAAAAATATACCAGAAGTGTTAGTGGACATTTATCTGGAGTGTAGCAACAAATAAAACTCCAGCAAAGTTTTAAATGTGTCATTTGTTCTGTACTTATTTATCTAAGTTATTGTTGCCCATATAATGAAAAAAAAAGTTACAATTGTAAAAAAATTTAATTAGAGGAAAGCGTATCAATGCACAATATTTTCAAAAGTAAATAAATGTCCATCATAATATTGAGAACATTATCAAAACAATTGAGACTTGTAAAATTAGAAAATGGGGGGGGGGGAGAGACGACAAGATGATATATAAATTATCTTTACCCTGATTTTGATGAATTATTGCTGGACATTTATGAAAATCTGTTAATGAAAAAAGTAAGAAAAAAGATACTTTATTAAATGATCAAAATAATGACTGGAATTAATTTCAATTACAGGAAAAAGGAAAAGCTTTTACAGATTGAAAAACAGAGTGTAACTACTTTGATGGAGAAAATAGAAAGTTCTATTACCAAAATTTATTGTATACACTAAAGCAGTCGATGTATAGTATAGTCATATCGAGCTTCATGCTTCGCTATCCATAGTAATTTCCTGTGGGGCCTCCAATTCAGACCTCACTATGTATATATGCCATTTCACCCACACACTGTATGTATAATAATCAAAGAAAACCATAAAAATGAAAATATTTAGTAAAATAAAACAGCAGTGTGTGTGTGGTATGGATAAATAAACAAAGCAATAATCTTAGTAATATTATTGCTGAAAATTATACATTTTCTTTATATAGTTTTAACTACATATTTATATATATTTTAATTGAAATTTTGGAATTTAAAAAAAAAAAAAGAAAAATGGGGAAGGCTCAAAATACTTTTGAAATAGTTGCTAAGCTGAAATGATCTTTATCTTTATTCAGATTATTTTCACTAATTAAAAGTATAAAATTTAATTGAAATTCTGAGGAATTCCTTTTGCTAATTCTTTTAGTAAATCTGTACAAAAATCTAAAATATCTAAAATGATATTTTGAGTCTTATCTGTTAAAAGATTTTTTAAATTAAAATCAAGACATTACAGGGATATCTGCAGGCAAGTGAAACCATATTCTTGGGAATGGAAAAGAGTATAAAGTGGCCTATAAAACAAAAGAATTATTATTCATTCCTTCAGTAAGAAAATTTTCATTCACAGATTGATATAGTCAGTAATTTTTTATAATTAAACTTTAAGAAATCAGCACAAATTTCAGAACATGAACTTCGAGTAGAAAAAAACCAGCACCCCTCTCTGCACCTCTCGAAGACTGTCTACCCCATGCTGCTGCAATGTTCTGTTCAGAGGACCAAGTGCACTAGATGACCATATGAATGCCATCTCTGACTGCTGCCTGTCATGTTGTATCTGCCTGATAAACTGGAAGCACTGGAGAAGGTGGATATATCCACATGCATTTCCCATAGATCTGAAAGTAACCTCACTTCATGTAGAGTTGTCTTTAAATTCCTTGTATGTAATGAAACTCTCACATTTCCTTTATGTACTGGTTTATAAGTTTCTGTTCAATTTGCTTTTAAACTCTCTCTGTAATCTCTACTATTATAACATAAACTTAACTTAGCTTTTCATGCTTAATTCTTATATATAGCTTTGTGCAGCTCCATTAAATATTTTAGCTTATTTTTTATGTATGTACATAAGTTATTTTCCTTTATATGCCAATACCACCCAATCTCATGAGTCTGAAAAGGGGTATTGTTTTTTTTTTATTTGATTTAATTGGAAAAGAAGCAGGGATTCATCTAAAATTTATTAATAAAGTTTTGCTCATTTTAAATCCAGTATTTGGTTTTATTTTAAATCCTTTATGCTTGAATTTTATTTAAAATCTATCATTGTGGATGAGTGCTGATTAATTTATTGCTTAGAATTTCTTTTCATTTAAAGATTGTTAACTTGAATATTATGACCACCCCTTTTTTACCATTGCCTGGAGGGTTAATTCTTTTAATTAAGACATATATGGGAATCAAGTTAAATACAATTTTATTAGTTTAGCATAAGAAAAAAAGTGATTATTCATGATAACTTGCTAAATACTTGTTGTTCAACAGATTATTGTGCAGAGGTTAGACTATTTCCATGATTTAAACTTATCCATTGAGTATAATATGTCTAATAACATTGCTGGCATACCTCTTATTTTATTATGTTATTTTATCTCTTTCATTCCTATGTCATTTGGGTACTTTGGAAGTCTGAAGCTGCCCACTTACCTTTTTTCAAATCATTTGTAATCAGAAGTATACCCTACTTTCTGTGGAATGCAAGGTGTGGGGATTTTATAGTGCTGTGGTTGATGATACAGCTGGCACCCAGTCTTGAAATCCAACCTCTTCAGTCAGTATTTCTCCACTAAAATATGCAAACATACCAACCCTGAGTCAGTTTCAAATATTCTTTTTTTAAAATGATAAAATATCCAAAACCACCATAATAGCCGGATTTTTTTTTATTGTGTTCTAGTGTCATTACTCTTATTAATTTCATTACTGTCTATCTAACCTTTGTTAGTCACAGTGATTTGCTGAATATGGATAACTTATCCATAAAATATATAATAAATCTCAATCTTTCAATGTGCTGACTTTAAAATGCTTTTTTTTAAGAGAGGGATCAATTCCCATAAATCAATTCATGTTGAATGTCAAATTTTAGTGATTGTATATCTATCTTATCCCCACAATTGGAATGCACTGTTTATCCATTATGTATCCATTCCAAGGACATTATTTCCAAAACAAGGCTAGTAAAATATCTATAATGAGTTTTATATTGTACATAAATGATTAAGACTGCCAAATGTTTACTGCTAAATTATAAAAATCTTTTATGTAATTCATCAGCCAAATCTGTTTCCATCTTTTATATTGTTTTATGCATCCACTACATTATGTCTGTAAATATCTTTAAATTGGCATATTAACCACCGCACAAGCTATAACTCACTAAATAAAATAATATCCATTAAATAATTAAGAAAAGGTTAGTTTATAAAAGCAAATCTCCATTTTTGTAAATATATAACATCATACCAAAACTGGAAAATACTTTTGTAACATATTTATGCATTTGCTTAATATTCTATTTATTATATATAGTTCATGTAAACCCTAGTTTGAATTTTTATGTTCTTTTAGTTAATAGTTTAGAATTAATAAAGATAACTGTAATAAATGTATTTTCTGGGCTACTCTTTGCTATGATCATCATCACCTTTTCGATCTTATGCCTACCATCATATTTAGGAATGTTGTTCATAAGGTCAGAGTCTCGAAGAATAGGCAAATAGGTTAGAATCCAGGATTGCTCCTGAGCTGTATATTTCGAAGCATGATTGGATTCAAGGTACTTTTGCTTGGACTTCTAGTCTTGTTGCATGAGTAGACTTTCAACTGGTACAATGCAGATCTCCTGTAAACTTAGAGGCTATATATGTCATTCAATCCAATGGTTTTAGAGTAGGGGTAAGAGCATAATGTCTGTGCCAATAAAATATACTATAAATAAAGATTTATTTTTTGTAAAAATATTCAGATTAGTTCAATATTAAAATTATTTCCCTTTAAAACTGCTCTAGAAAATCTACGGTACCATTACTATAGCAAATTAAATTGAATAAAGTTTGTATGTAAATCTCAACATTTACATACAAATTAGAGTTGAAATCAATAAACTCCCACACTGTCAAATGTGGTAAATATTAGATAATAGATAGAAAGACTTAGAACTAAAAGGTATGACCACATGAAGAATTTAGTAGCATGCATTGTATATGAAAATAGTAATTGTTTGAAAAATATTTGCATTACTAGAATATACTTATTTCTTAAAGTTGGTTGTTAATATATGCATGTATGTGTTTAAAAAGAAATTTGAATTGGAGATACAAATGTATAAATTGGTTTACTCCTTACATGTAAAAATGTCTATATAAATTGATGGATTATCAAATTTCTACTTTTTTATATTATTATTATTATTGTTAATAAATATCTTTTATGTAATTACTGTGCATGATTGTTATTTATTGTATCACTACATTACTGGAATTTTGGATACTTTCAGGACATAGAAGTATACTAAAGCAGGTTATGTGATGTATGTGATGCCCTATGACTTTTCCTTATATGGAGTCAGGAATTTCTCAGCCACTATACCCAGAGAAACCTATTAACCACTGTACTTTCCCTTTCCATTTGCCACTCTAAGTTTTTACCATATTCTTCTCTATCCATCCCATTTCCACAACATAATCTTTGTCAACTCCGTGGCCTTTATATCTAAATCCCTCTTATCTTTTCCAAACCCAGCATAAAAACCAAGAACCCACTTTCTGTATAATCATTTTGTTTATATTTACTCTTATTTGTATTCTTTCTGCTTTCATGCATTTACACAGTTAACAAATGCCCAATATTTTCTATGCCTTCATTATACAACTTGCAGACTAAATCACCCACATTTTGTGTATATTCCCTTAGTTGCTAAAGATCCTGTTTGAGCCTTAAACAGTAAATTATTTTCCTTGCTATTATCATAAATTAATTAATTAGTACCCAATATTCCATTTACTTCTATATATATTTAAACTACTTTTACTCTCCATACTAGTTCTCCGTCTCTCCAACTCTTTATTCTTTATTAATACATCTATTCTTCTATCCCAAAACTTGCCACTACAATACTTAACAATTCTCCTAACACAATCATTCTATCTTTTGTATAAGTATACTGTAACAGTAGCTGGGTTCAAATAGGGTTACTAAAGGAAGAAAAAGACACTAATGATTACAAAAGAGTGTTTATTGTGTTGTTATTACAGATTGAATTAATAGATACGAGAAAATTTATAGATATACATTCGAACCCTATTACAAAAGAATGTGAATGAAATACATTAACCACTTAAAGATGTGAATATATACATATATATTTATTACGTGTTGTTGTGATGTTGCGTAGAATTAATTACTAACAGATAGATTTGTATGTGAAGATGAAGAGGAACGTTTATGTGCGAAGTTGTATTTTTATATTTTTGTTTTATATATTTTGTTGTTTATCACTTTAAGTTATAGTTATTGAAATAATGTCATCAGTAGTGCATGTTTCTTAATGAACGCAAATTAAATATAGGGCTGGAGAGTAATAAAAAGAGTTGCAAGTTGTGCCAAAGGCGATTTCTGTTGATTACACTTGTCATCAGAATTCCAAGAACTGGCCACTAAGTATTTTGGGACAATGGAAACCTGATCCTGCTAAAAGAATTTCTGAGATAATGGTCATTAGTGTATGGATAGACAAAAAAGGTGAGGTGAAAGAGAGATAAAAGAACTATATACTTTTTTTGATTTTGTAGTGATTCGGAAAAGTGACCATTAGAAAGAAAGAAGCAGGGAAAGTAAATTTTAATAAAATGATTTTATTAATTAATAAAATTTAATAAGAATGGACTCCATCAAAATGCTGGGGTAAAAGAATCTTATGGATTCGTTAAACCAGTCCAGTGTACAGCTATTTTATGACCTGCCTGACCTTTATATATGGAGATTCTAGTCATCTATTTCAAGTAAGTGAAATGATCATGGAACTCTAAACAGCAAGAAATTTTATGCACTCAATTTTACAATCATCTACCTAAACTCTAGGATGGATTATTATATGTAAAAATGTTATGGAATCTTTCGTCATCTTCCAAACCAACAATTCTCATTAGGACAATCACCATTGTAATACTGTAAGCTTATAGATCATCTGCCTTAAACACATGAACATTCGCCCTCAAATGAGGTAACTATGACTTTTCTTTCTATATATTAAAAGAAAATATAATAATAAATTAAGAAATATGCACTTTGCCTCAACTTAAAAAAGAATTATAGAAAATAGATTAAATTATTTAATAAATACAACTCTGATGCATAGTTACACTCTTTCGTGAATGTGTATACTTATATTATATATACATGTATCAGAATGACTGGATCATACGATTGAGTTATTAGTATATATGTGTATTAATAAATATTAGAATTTTAAGCTATAATTTGTGTATTTATTTGAATTACGAGATTCTTATAATTACTGGATTATTATTTATA
The DNA here is from genome assembly GCA_028023455.1 of Epiperipatus broadwayi. Taxonomy (NCBI): domain Eukaryota; kingdom Metazoa; phylum Onychophora; class Udeonychophora; order Euonychophora; family Peripatidae; genus Epiperipatus; species Epiperipatus broadwayi. The sequence continues at coordinate 1,334,603 of JAQFVV010000188.1, forward strand.
AAAGCTTACTGATATTCATGACCATATATCTCTAAAAAAATAAAATAATAAGATTTGTAGGGCAGATGAGAAAATTATAAAAATATATAAATGACGTTTCTTTCTAAAATAACTTAGGCTCCATTCTACTCATAGACATTGTCTCCCAGACCTTGAGACTGAGCTAGTCTGGATAAGGCACCCAAAAAGGATCCACTGGATCTTTTCTTTTGTTTTCAAGGGGTATAATTCTTATTCATTGGTAAGATTGGCACTTGAGGTCAGACTTGTTCGAGGCTCATAAATATACCTAATCAAAGCACGGGCAATAACCTGTTCTCACTTAAATTCTTAGAATAGGATCACAGGTAGAGTATTAAAATACTGACATAAATTCTTTATCCAAATCTTTTGCATATTGCATTACCTTTCTCACCCATCTTGTTACCTGCCCTCTGCTCATAACCCAATTAAATACTATTTTGGTTATTCTCTTATTATCCTTAAATTGTAATCTACTGAACATTTTTATTTTGCTTTTTGCATCTCTCATATAAAACCATCCCATTTCTACTTGAATTTCATTCTTTGCCATCTACACAGGTACATCTAATGCATGTCTTCCTACTTCTCATTGTTTTCTTTCTAAGTAATCTAACACCTGTTTACTAACACATAATGCATCATTATCATATGTTAATCTTGCTACTGCCATTCCGATATACTTCTAGCTACATCATTATTATTATTAATTTCTTTGCCAGGACCTTTTTTTTTTGCTTCATTTATCAATTTTTTCTCTCTTTCATCCAAGCAATTTCTCTGATTACTGAAGACAATTCCCAAATAGTTATGTATGTTCACCACACTTAACTTCATATCCCCAAATAAAAATTCTTCATCTTCCCTTTCCCCAGTATTAATGATCATTACTTTTGATTTTTCTTCATTAAATTTAATCCCCATTTCTTTACCAATCCTTACACATGTCCTCAGCATAACTTCCATATCTTTTCTTCTTTCTGTGTACAAGAAATCATCTGCAAATAAAAGACCAGATAATGTATATACTCCTTTGCCACCAATTAATGGTATTCTATCCTTCTTTCTAGTCTTTTTATTGTTCTCACCATTTCTCTTAAATACAAAAAAAAAGTGACGTAAGGCATCTTTGCCTTACTTTCAGCCTATTTTTAACTTTAACTGATTCTGTATGTCCTAATTCATACATATAATAATTATTTTCATAAAATCTCTTAATAATATCCACTAAAATTCCATCCATTCCCAAATTTACTAAAATTATCCATAATCTATTACTATTTATTCTATTATGTGCTTTCTCTATATCTATAAAAACCATATATAATTGCTGTATTTATATATTGGACTACTTCCATCATCTAATTTGAGTAATATAACTATTTAACTTTATTTAAATATTCCAAATACACCTTTACCCCACTTAGTGATTGTCTACTTAGTGATATTTTGTAATAGCGATCATCATCAATTTGTACCCACTACTTCGATGTACAATCGATTATTCGCTATAACAATTGGGAAAAATTTTTTTTAAAAATTTTTGGCAGCCATCTTGAATTTTGCGTCACTGATGATGTCCTCTGCTATATTAAATTCATTTTATCCAAAAGCAAAAGTATATTATTGTAATATGTATACAGGTAATGACTTTGCTGTAATTGTATACACATACAATATTTTATTCATAAAACCCTTAAAATATCTATAATTACTTTATCTATAATACTGTATACATCATATATAATAAATAACACAGCAAATGTTCATCCACTTTTTCTTTTAAAATACTTATATATGTTCTACAATAATATCAACAAATTAAAAATCCTTCTCCTTTTTCTTTTCAAAAACATTATTTTCTTATCTCAATACTGAACATATACAATATATATATTTATATAATACAAAAACTCCAACGTTTCAATGTTGATTTGTAATTAAATAATGTAAAAGAAAGAGTAATAAAATGTGTAGCAGTGGGAGAGAGATATCCTTGAAAATGATCGTATGAAGATAAACAGTTGAAACAGAGTTTTGTATTATATAAATACTGTATATACAGTATGTATATGTGTTCTGTATTGAGATAAGAAAATAAAGGTTTTGAAAAGAAAAAGGAGGATTTTTAATTTGTTGATAATACTGTATACAAATACTCCAATATATAAATACAGTACAAGACAAATAAAATACCATTATCACAAACTTTCAGGAAAACACTAAATATGAATATTAAACTGCATGTGTGTGTTTTAAATACGATATATTATTTTTAGAACACCTGGATAATTATGTAAAAATAGTTATTGATTTTATAACTTCATTAATAAACATGTTGTTTACACTCAAGAGATTTCAAATCAAAAGAAAAACATTTTAAAACGATGTCGAATTAGAAAAGTTTAAAAAAAAAACAAATTGCATTTAATTAAAAATCTTTCTACTCAAACAAGAGGGGGGGCATTATTACATTACTAAAAATATACAGTAAGAAAAATAAACCTACCTGTATGTTCTAGAAAATTAGAAGTTAGATTTTTACTTTGAAAATAAGTTGATTTTTTTTTTCTATATGTTCAATTAAATAATTAATAATTAAACATTGTTTTTTAATTTGAATAATTTCACATAAGTAATAAAATAAATGTATAGTAGTAATATATACTGTAATACATTTTTTTAAAAAAAGCACTTCAGTATAGATTTTTTTTTCATTACGATGAAAAACTTCTGTGGAAGAATATAAAAACTTTTAAATTCAAATTTAGTTTCATGGCTGTTCTGTACTTTTTAAAGTGAAAATATGCATTTTTTTCCTAGTGATATAAAACTTTTCTTTTTAGATACCGTATTTAGTCATCATTATCATGAAAAAATCAAGAAAATCTTTGAGCTTGGAAATCAATGTGATATTTTACGTCACTGGAACTGACCAATTTTTTCCCCATAGACCTCCATTATAATTACGTATTTTGTCTACGATATTCTTGCTTAACGATGAGTTTTGGAGGACCAATTCCCATCACTAAGCAGGGTAAAGGTGTACATTCAACTATTACTAATAGCATATCAAATAGATTAGTATATGCACAATGTTTTGAGAGGTATTATTCTCCCCTCTTTTTCGGGGGTTGCTGACCTGACCAGTGACAGTACTACTTTGGGAATTGATACTGAATCCTTAGATTTTTGAGTATTGAATTTTTAAGGTAACGCTCTAACCAACTGAGCCATCTGTTGGTTAGAGCATTATCTTAAAAATTTTCAATACTCAAGAATCTAAGGTTCCAGGTTCAATTCCTAAGCTAGTACTGTCACTGGTCAGGTCAGAAACACCTGAAGAAGAGGAAAAAATAATACCTCTTGCAATGTTGTGCATAAACTAACCTGTTTGATGTGATATTACTAACAGGTGAACTTATTTGGAATATTTAAATAAAAGTAAATTGTTCTAAAGACATTCAATATTCATATTAGATGTTGGAAGTAGTCCAATATATAAATACAATTAAAACACCATCATCACAAACCTTCAGGAAAACACAATATACAACTGTCTACCTTATTTCTCCTCATATCTATATGTTGCGTAACTACAAATAAACTATCTCCTATATGCCTATCCGATTGAAACCCTCCTTACATTTCTTCCACTATTTATTTTATTCCCATCCATTTTGCAACCATTCCAGTCACTATATATGTGAAAACTTTATGTAATATTGATGTTACCACTATTGGTCTATAATTGCTTAACTTTCTACGATTCTTATATTTTTCTTTAAATAATAGCCTTACTCTTGTATTTCTCCAACTATCCAAAAAATATCTCTTCTGTGCCATCTTTATTAAAACATGACAATAGGTTTAATGTTGCTTTCTATGTCTTAAATTCGTTACCATTTCTGCTGCCCATTCATCCAAACCTCTTGCCTTTCAACTTTTCATTTTTTCCTGCCTCATTCAGTTCATTTTCTGTAAACCTAATATTTCCATTACTATTATATGCTTTCATGTTTGTTATCACTCGGTCCTTCACATCTAACATCATTTCTATATCCATTACATACTTATTTAAGATTGTCTCTAATTCTTCTCTAGATCTACACTCTATTCCCTCATCAGCTAGCAATATTATTTCTCTCTCCCCTATATCCTTTCCTTTAATATCTTTCCAAAAATTTTTACTCCCATCTCTTCCACTTTTATTAATATCCTCCAACAATTTACTATTTAATTTCATTCTCTCTATATAATTATCTATTTTAGCCAATTTCTTTTTTTTAAATATTTTTCCCATTTAACATTAACATTTTTTTCACTTTATTTGTTCTTAATAGCATATTTATATTTTCTACATGCTTTCACTAACTCTCACTTTTCTATTACTTTTATTCTTCTGAATATTTCACCTAAAACCCCGTTTGCCACTTATTTTACTTTACCACACCACTCCTTATATTCATCCCCAACTAATTCTTATATGGTTTCTTCAACTTTTATATTCTTCTAACTTATTCTTATCATTCACTCTCCATCACATCTTTCATTATTCTTTCTACTTTTATTATTATTTTCCATCACATTACTAGCCATTTTTATTATAAAGAAATTATGATCACTATTACATATTCTCTCTTCATTATCAAACACTTCAATTTTCTGTATTTTATTCATTCCCTTTTTCTCTACTAATACATAATCTAATTTGTGAAATATATTAATTCCAGATCATGTGTATTATCCCTTATAAATATTTGATAAATTTCCAATGCTCAAATTCACTCTGACAAAAATTCTTCAAAATCTGTCTTTTCTCATTATCTGCATTATGAATTTTTTCAATATGCCCCATTCATATCCCCTATAGCCATAATTCTCTTCACCTTTTCTTTGACACTCTGAATGTCCTTAATTATACATTCATATATGTGATCACTCATTTCTTATCTTCCAACCTTATCTCAAACCACAAATGTTCTTGACATTTAACAGTAGTTAAATATTTTTTGACATAATTTCTATACCATTGCCTTTTTTCTTTTCTATTTACGCCCTGCTTCCAGTATAGGTTCTTCTTCTCTTAGATATGTTTCCACTACTACTAGTATCTCAACCTTTTTATTTTTAACTGCTTTATTTAGTTCCAGCCACATTTCTGGTCTTCTACCACCTTGCCTATGCAAATATCCAATTTTAACAATTTCTTCTTTCCTAACTACTATTTTATAAATTCTATTGATTCTCTCTTCACGATTACTTTTTACATAACCTGATTGCCATTAATTTTACAGAGCCTTTCCTTCTCCACATCTACATTTATATCTAAATCAGCTACCTTTTATTTATTTCTTACACCCTGTCCATTCTGCTATTTTCTGATAAAACAACTTCCCCCTTTATAAGTTTCCCAAACTATATTCTTTATAAATCAAACTCCCTAATAATTCACTTTTTGGTTTTGCTAAGTACAATCCATATTTACTATATAACTCCCTCTTACTAATAAAAAAAAAAATCATACATCCACAAACATAACATTTCTCTCACACATTTTTTTCAATCTCTCATTTATAGAACGTGCCCTATCTAACATATATTTATTTTAAAATCTTAGTAATAATCCAATTGTTCCTACTCTTTCTTTAATCTTACTCAAACTCCTAATCAATTTTATGTACTTATCCATTATTCTTTCTGATGGCTCTGACAAATTATGTCTCTACCATAACATACACATCTCTACTACCATGTTTCTTTACCTTATCTGTAACATCTCTAATTCTACTTCCAGGCAGATATATTCTTACATACCTGTTTCTATCTCCACATTCTCTAAGTAGCAAATCTCCTAACAATACTCTCTCAAAGTTCTTTTCTCTACTTCATTTGTAACTTTCTCTTCCATCTTCTGGAATTTCTTATCTACTTTTTCCTTATCATTCCTATTCAATAATTCTTTTATCTGCTCACACTTCATCTCTAATGATTTTAGTTTTGCTTCTACATCTTTTATTTCTTCCCCCTATCTTATTTATTTTTTTGGCTAACCATACCCATTGCACTATCTATTTTTTCATCCATATCTCTTGTCACTACCCTAAAAATCCTCAACTACATTTTTCTCCATTTCTCTTGACTTTCTCTTTAAGCTATTTACACTTAGAAACCACTTTTTCACCTCTTTTTATCACAAATTTTACACTGTCTACATAACCATAAACCTGTTATATACTTTCTAGTCTTATTTAAGCATTTCAAATAATAAACCTCATCACACACTATACAATCTACCATCTCATCACACATCATACAATCTACCACAGCATGCCTAATTCCTTTCTGACCATTATATATGCATTGTTATGTGATGTGATGCATTGTGACCTCCTATATGAGTCAGGAATCTCTCAGCAACTATGCCCAAAAAACCACTTTCCATTCCCCACACTAAGTTTTTCATTTCCACAACATAATCTTTGTCAACTCCATGATCTTCATATCTAAACCCCTCCTTATCTTTTTCCAAATCAAGCCTAAAAACCCCAAGAACTCACTTTCTGTATAATCAATTTGTTTATATTTATTCTTCCACAACTTCATTATTTTTATCCACTCTGCTTTCAGGCATTTACATTCAATTAACAGCTGCCTAATATTTTATATGCCTTCATTAGACAACTTGCAGAGTAAATCACCCACATTTTTCCATTTATATTCCTTTGTTGATAAAGATCCCATTCGAGCCTTAAACAGTAAACTACTTTCCTTGCTATTATCATAAATAAACTCACACCCAATATTCTGTTTACTTCTATATATATTTCAATTCTTTTTACTCTCCATACTACTTCTCCATCTCTCCAACTCCCTATTCTTTATTAATGCATCTATTCTTCTATCTTATTCCTTACCCCTATAACACTCAATAATTCTAACACAATCATGCCACCTTTTATATAAGTATACTGACATAAATTCTTTATCCAAATCTTCTGCATACTGCATCACCTTTTTCATCCATCTTATTGCCTTCCTTTTATTCATAACCCAATTAAATACTATTTTGGCTATTCTTTTATTATCCATAAACCACAATCTACTGAACATTTTTATTTTGCTTTTTGCATCTGTCATAAAAAACTTGACCATCCTATTTCTCATTGAATTGCCTCCTTTGTCATCCACACATCTGCATCTAATGCATGTCTTCATACTTCTCTTTCTAAGTAATTTAATGACTCTTTACTAACACCTAATGCATTGTTACCATATGTTAACCCTGCTACTGCCACTCCCATATAATTCTAGCTACATCATATTTATTATATAAGAACACTGTTAATTTATTTATCAATCTCTTTATTTTCTTTACTTCATTTATCAATTTTTTTCTCCCATTCATCCAAGCAATTTCTCTGATTACTTTAGAAGATTCCCATATAGTTACATCTATTCACCACACCTAATTTTATATTCCCCAATAAAAAATTCTTTGTCTTCTCTTTCCCTGGTATTAATCATCATTACTTTTGCTTTTTCTTCACTAAATTTAATCCACATCTCTTTACTCATCTTGCACATGTCCTCAGAATAACTTCCATATCTTTCCTTCTTTCTGCGCACAAAAAGACATCATCTGCAAATAAAAGACCCAACAATGTATATACTCCCTTGCCATATATTAATAGTATCCTATTCCTCTTTCTAGTCTTTCTATTGCTCTCTCCATTTCTCTCAAATGCAACAAAAAAAATAGTGTACCAGTCAAAATCGTGTGTTCATTCAAGGAGACCTAGAATCCAAGTAAAATATAGCAATCTAGCATGTGCAAGATACATGGGTCTGGAACAGTACTAAATGCTAACCTATTTGCCTGTGCTCCTGGGTCTCTGACTATATGGACAATGCTTTTGAGGATACTAGTGAGCTTTCATTTACTTCAAACCTGGCAATGAGAACAGGGTGAGCAAAGAGACTTGGGAATTAATAATATTCAAATAATCAGCTAGTGATTATTACAAAATATAATACTTAAAGAGAGGTGCAGGCTATTGCTTAATATATTAATAATCAGATCCATAATGTTGTTCAAGACAGTGTTAAACAAAGGAATTAATTAATAATATTAATAAAATCTTTCTTTCAATTAGAAATTATTTAACTTAATCAAATAGTTAATACTAGAGATTCAGGCAATGAATGACAAATGCGATAATACAGAGAAATGATATAATATAAATTTTATTAACTAATTAAATATGGTAATAATAAAATAGATGTGTAGAATGTCTGTACAGTGGTAGTTACTAATTTGATTATGGTTTAATTTACAATCACGCACTTTATGGATTAAGTCAATAAATCATTGAATTTACATAAATACATAAAATCTTTGTGTTATTACATAAAGTTAGTTAGTGCAATTATTTCATATATAAAACAAGAGTAGTTTGTGTGGTTGCTCATATATATATGATGGTGCAGTTAATATGCCAAGAGTCAAATAAATTAATTAGCTAATCAATAATACCTTGTAGCTTAATCCTCATTTAATATATAAATTCACACTAATGAGTTTTATTAGTCATTACATATATATGAATAAGAGTTTATGATATGTGATTTGAAAGGTGTGCAATATTTCGGAGATCACTCAGATGTGTGGGAGTAAAATAACTCAGCTTAAAAGAAGCTATAATTCATAACCTGACTTAGAAAATTAAATCGAATGGATGGCAAATGAAATGCAATTATGACTGGCAGAGAGCATTGCAGGTAGATAGACAACTCAATAATAAATAATAAAGGTGGTATCACATTATTGCTCACAATCACATATAGAGAGGCATCACTTAAGATACTCTTGAGTGGCTTTGTCATATTTGTATAAAAGGAGTATGCCTGCATGATAGCCAAGGTCATATCTCTGAAGAACAGTGGCACACATTGCATGTTGGGATGGTTCATCTGTATATTTTCCATACACTTATTCATTGTAGGTGCCTGGAGAAGATCCTGAGTAAAAAAATGCATCTACTTTGAGAGGGATAACAAAGAGTGAGATTGGTCATTTGGAACATCTCAAAATACATGACAAAGCAAGAAAATCATAAATGACTGCAGTGATGCCCCATAATGCCCAAAGTATATACATAGTTTGTGTTACTAATGACCATGGTAAATTAATAAACACCTTATTATTATGCAGTGCTCTTCTGCATAATAAAATGCTTAAACACAAACCAACCTGGGCACTTAACTAAGGATTAATAACATGCAAATAAGAGGTCAGAGTTTAAAACTAAAAGGGAATAAATTGCTCTCTCCCACACCTCCAAAATATCTCACATTTCTACAAGCGATCATTGCACAGATAACTTACCTTACTTACACAATAAAATCATTAAACAACTTTAATGATTAGATGAGGGATAATTTTCAGTTAGAGATAACAATTACACATAAATATTAAGACCTTCCGATCACTTAAAGACTAAATTATCATAAAATAATTGGTATAAAACTGAATAAGCTTATAACAATGAACTTTAAAGGAAATTTACATCTCCATAATTTAATAGGAGGAAACTATTGGTAGTGGATTTAAATTAACTCACTAGATTGAATACCTTCTTGGCATACCAAAATGAATTAGAATAATAAAATAAGAGAAAATCAAATTAATTCTAAATTGCCGCACCAAAACAAGAATTTATATAACATTAGAATAAGTTTCACAGACCTTATTAACATTTATACAACAGCTTTAAAAATTTAAGTAAATGAAAGAAAGGTGCACAATACAGTTTAGAATCAGAATAATTTATCAATTAAGAGTTCATTAGCTGACAGCAATATAGACGTTATCTTGGACTTGAGGACATGATTATGTTGGTAATCAGTGGATCATGATCATAAGCTGACTTGGGTTTGAAACGTATTGGTAGAGATTCGAAATTCACTTTCAGGCAAACATATCACTGAACAGTCCACATATTTGGTCTAGATGTTCCAGACCATGGCATAGTGAGCTGGATAAGCTTCCCAGAGGTATGGGGAAGCAGATGATCTCCTTTACCCCACCATGATTTGCTACACAGTGCAAACTTGCATGAAGTATATGATATCCAAATAGAGCAAAGAATAACAAAAAGCCAAAAAAAAAATTAGCTATTTATATATAAGCAAATATTTAAAGAATGCTGGCCACTGCCTCAAAGTCAGACACTTATTTGAGATTCAAAGTTTATCTCATTTTCATATATGGTAATGAAAAAGACCAGAACATTGATTAAACAAAATAATTAAAGAATCTCTGGCACCTATAACCTTCCACGCATCTTATAGAATGACACAATGGCAAACAAAATTTTAAGACTGACTGATTGCATTGTTTCACTCTTAAATATCAGTTCACTTTTAGACAAACTATTAGTAATGACAATTTTACTTTTATACAAATTATTTCTTGCAAAATATAAAAATTACATATATATTATAAATAGGTTAGAAAGTTATTGAAATAAAATTACAAATTTTTATAACTTTCAAATGTTAATTTTCATACACACATACACGTGTGCAAGTTGAATGGGCAGACAAACTAAATGTTTGTGTATCCATACATCTCCATATATACTATTTCCTATTAAATTCATATATAATTCAGGTTCAAACCAGTTCTAGTGCTTATATAATCAGCACTAGATGAAGTGCAAATCTGCAGAACAGATTTCCAGCTTCAATAGTGACATAGGACAACCTTGCCTTAGTTCCACCCCCTTTTTAACTTTAACTAATTCTATATTCCCTAATTGAATGTATAGTAATTATATGGGTGTAACTCCCTCAGAGAATCATCCAGAATTTTTAAGAAATTCTTGAAAGTTTGAGAAGTTTTTTTTTTTAAAAAAAATTAATTTTAAATAAATAAAAATCACATGAAAATCAATTGTTTTTGTATGTATTTTTTTTCTAAGAATACAATTTGTTACAAAAATTTCATTTCAAATTATATGTGCTTAATAAAAAATATTAGGAAATATAAATGTGTATTATGCTGAATATTCTTACATATTCATGATTTAGGTATGATATTTTTTTTTTTCAAGGAGGGGAGTTGCGAGTGTAAAAACATTGCTCACTACTGTATTAGAGCACTGAAGAAGAATTTTAGATAGTCATTATTAATATAAAAAGATAATTTGAGAAATTGCATGGGGATAGAGCAAATAAAAATAAAGCGCTCATCTTGCAAATATTTCTGAAAATAAGATTGGGTCTTATATTAATTTTCATTCCCAAAGACAACAAAGGGTTTATTTTCAAGGGATGTCTTATTTTTCCATGTACAAAAGTCTACATTTATTCAAATACAAAAATATACATTTATTCAAGTACTTCTCTTTTGAGAAAGCTTTAAGATTCTTACCCTGGAAGCCCATGACAATTTTTTCCATGCACACTGGAATAGCTTTCTTTTTGCACCCATCTTGTTTGGGGATCAAACTATTCTATTTAAATTTACCATAAATCAAGGGTTAATCGAAGACTTGTAAGATAGGAGTGGACAACAAAAATGGTTAGAGTTAAGATTGATAATTTAACTTAAGCCAAACTTTGATTAGCATAATCACTTCTGTTATTTAAAATCTTTTAGGGAGAAAAAAATGTTTAAGAAAGAGTTAAGATTGATGAGTAATGTAAGCAAAACTTTGATTATTAAAATGAATTCTGTTATTTAACTCTTTTAGGAAGAAAAAGTGTTTAAAAAATTAAACTAATTTTTCTTGTATTTTGAATATTTAAAAGCTTATATTTATTCTTTAGTATGATAATTGCAACTCATCTATAGCAAACTTTGGATTCAAACCAACCAAAAGAATAAGATTGACTTAAATGTGGTTTTAGTGCAGTGATTTATATCCAAGTATTGAAAGAAGTTGTAAAAAAGACTAATGAATATGATTTATCATTATGCTTTTGGATTTTCCGATTATAAAAAGCATTTGATTCTACACACATTTTCATAATAATTAAAACTTTGGATCATCAAGATGTAAATTCATGATATATCATATTCTAAATGTTATTCATCAAAATGCAACAGCAAAGCTTAGCTTATTTGATGACATTATAATTAATGCCAAGAAGATTGCATGACAGAATTCCAAATATTTTATTAGAAGTTTTATAAAAACGTATTTTGTGGATCAAAAGGGAAATAAAGATATGTGAATATTACTTAAGTCATCTAGATTTTGTAGATGATGTCATTGTTTTTGCAACTAATACTTGAGAATTTCAGGAAAATTTGCAATAGATTAGGATAAAAGTAAAAAAAACAGGATTGAAGATAAATGCTAAGAAGAATTAGGTTCAGTGGTTTTCTCTGTAGAAAATAAAGATATATAATCAAGAAATAGTAATAGTTAACAGCTATAAATATCTTGATCAGATTCTTAGTATAGATGAAAACATAATGGATGCAAATAATAATGGAATTCAATTTTAATATTAAAATGAAATATGCTTATGTTTTGAACCTGAGATTGAAACACTTAATAGAAAAACAATATGCTGATACCAAACTAATCAAAGAAATATACAAATGTATATATTTGGAATAACAAGATGGGAAAGAACAATTAGGTTTCAATGGAATCATTGAAAGAATTAAAAAACTGAAATAGAGCAGGGGTGGATATATTGCTAGAAGAGTTGATAGTAGATGAAGAATTCAAGTCTTAAACAAAACCCTAAATTTGTAAAAGACTTAAAAGGAAAACAAATAAAGAAATTTGTTGATATAATGTAAAGAAGACAGATTATGAATCAAAGAAATTGAATTAGACTTGGAGAGACATTTTTTTACCTTGGATCAGTAATAGTTTAAAATAATATATATATATATATATATATATATATATATATATATATATATATATATATATATATATATATATATATATATATATATATATATATATATATATATAAACACACACAAGAAGTAACTAAGTTTTCAATGAGATAAACTCTCTCAAAAGATAAATGACACCACCTGTCTCTTAACATTTATTGTTATTTATGCTTAGTTTATTTACATAATTTTAAATGGAATGAAATTATATATATATAATCAAATATTAAAGAATAGACAATATATAAGCTTTGTTTGTATGGATATTAAGTTTGCTATGCTAATTTTAATTGGACATAAAATATCGCTTGATACAAAATCAAATGATAAGACTTCATCATCAACAACAATAGTTTGCCATTGATTGCCAATACATTAACAACATTTATTCTAGCAATTTAAAATGTAGAATTAATTAAGCCCTTGATATCATTATGATATATTATATTATAACGGTTGACAGAACCTCCCTAACCTAATCTGCCATACCAGAGCACCACTAGCTATAGGAACATAGAAAATTTATATAGTAGGAAGATACGCACAGGAGAAGTTACTCTTTTATCGAACCAAAAGCCCCAGTCACTAGCTCAGGGAGAAGCTGAGCTTAAAATATCACTCTGAATGCTAAAATTTCTAATTCTTAATTTTAAATATTATTGAGTTACTGCCAAAATTAATTCAACAAAACATTTTATTTATAATGCACACGCACATTTAAAAAAAAAATTCTGAAAATTAAATTAACTAGTGAATATATTTGATTTGAATTATATGCACAGATGAAAGCATTTAATTGATTTAATACAATTTTTAATATTTTACTAAGCGTGAATATGCTACATAGATTGCACATATAACCAACCCAATCCCTTTTAACTTTAGGCTAATATCTCACATTTAAACCAACACTAGCTTATGATATACCAATGTGACCAATGCAAAATGAGATTATTAGCATAAGACAATCATGCTAACAGGAATTTACATCTGTAGCATTATATCATTTGAGAAATAAAGAAATATAGTGGTAAGGAATGAGCATCTTCCCCATGATCATTAATAAATTTCACCAACAGACAGGAATGATCCATTGCCCAGTTGGTGATACAAAAAAATGAAATTGCTCTGTAAATGGGAATTAGCATTCTTTGCCAGCTTATTGTCCCAACCAGAGGGTAAGAAAATCAATGGCATAGGAAATACATCTACAACCATTGACAATGTGATGGGTCATACTTTTGGGTCATACATTCAGGTGGGCATTATGCCCTGTAAGGGAATGAGTATCCAATGCACCTACTCAGATTACATTGACATAAACTATCCATAAATCTATCCACCAGCACCGAATTAACTATAAAACAACCCAAAATTAACACACCTTAAACTAACATATTACAAATCTATGCAGCCATTTACGCTTATTTTAAATTATTAATTTTAAAAAAATTTACAAGAATGGAAATATTAAACACATATATAAAAAAATATAAATAATTTAAAATTTTAATCAGATAAGAGAGAGATTTCTTTTAAAAGTTAAGTGATACTTAAAATACTTGAAAAGTTTGCATTATATAATTAATGTTCACATTTCATTTAAAACAAAAGTTTATACTTTCCAATGCTGTAGGTAAAGTCCATCTTTGCAATCCTTGATGCATCACACAATTCAAAGTTCTTTCCATTTCATATTGTTCTAGGTAAAGACAATTCTGTTGCTGGCCAGTTTCCAGGAACCATCATACTCTGGAGGCTGCCTCAGTTGGTGCAAATGTGGGAAACGTAATTTATTGCATGATACCTACATTTTGGAGATCCGCAATACACTTATAAATGTATTTAAATAAGATACAATTAGCATAAGCAATCCCAATCTAAGTCTCAACTTCAAAGTTTTCTTTTTATATTTTTGTGAATTCTTATCATCAAATTCCAGGATTGATCTTGTCTGGCTTGGTGCTGTTCTTATTGGCGATAATGACTTTTCTCTGTGGACCAGCCATGTGTTTATTTCCATCGTTATTTGCTAGCCTGCTTTAGAGCAGGAACTCAAAATTTTATTATTAGTATTTTTTCTAATTTATCTCTTATCTGACTTTATGCTCAAAAGCCTGTTTGCTATTACATCAATATGGAAAATCATTTACATTCTAAGATTAAAAATAACTAATTAACAAAGGCAAAACTCTCCATACAGTAGTGCCACCCTGTGCCAAACAGCACAGGGTGGGACTACTGTAGGGAGAGTTTTTGCCTTTGTTTACAACAATTGTGCTTGTATAGAGATGGTGATCATGTGATGTTTAGTGGTCTAACTAATTAGCAACTTTTTTTTCTTTTATATTAAAACAATTTTGTTTTTAGATTTTAATCTTTAAATAATTATATAATTAGTTTGCCATCTGTGCATTATATATATTAATTTAAATAAAATTATTAAATTCTCTTTTTATATACATATTTCTACCTGAGGTGATTTTATATTTTTTTCCACTTTTATCTGAAAGTGATGTAATGGCATATACTTATACAGTTACAATAAATATTCCATTTTTAAATAGTTTTGATAGTTAAAGGTAAAATTCTGGACATCTACTATATATATAATTTAGCATAATTGTATGTTGTGAATAAGGAATTAGTTCAGCAACAAAATGTTGATTAGAAAAATTATGTAACAAAATTCATTAATTAAGGGGAGGTAGAAATTATTGCATGCATTCTTCCAATTAACAATGTTAAAAATCTAAATATACAAGTCATGAATTCCAACATTAATAATAAAAATAGATTAATACATAAATCGCATCAGAATAATATGATGTCAAAGGGAGGGGAAGAAAGAAGCAACTAAACATTTTTATGTTTAGTTAAAAATTGAACATATAATTAATTCAAATTTTGAATCATGAGAAAATTATAATTTCGCAGATTAATTTGATTTATCATATTAAAAATATACATAATTTTTGAATAATTATTACAAAAGTTGAGTTCCATTTTTAATATAATTATTTTAATACAGGTATTTAGTACACTTTATGCTTAAATAAATACAATTATAACGTATTTTAAATTTTTATACTTCGATTTATTAATATTAAACTTTCTAAACTTCCAATTTTAATATCAAACACTTCAGTTAAATACTTTAGCAATTATTACTAATCATTTATTAAATTAAATATTTATCTCTACCTCCAAAAGATATTGACGTAACGCAGTCGGTGATTGTTATTGGTTATTTTTTTTAACAAAGAAAAAAGTTATATAATTAAATTTCATATTTAAAATAGCATTTATTTCCGTGTTAAAAGGAAAATGTATCTCTAATAATATAATAAATATATGCATAGCAATTATGTTATCTCACTTTCAACATTTTAAAGTGTTATCCATTCTTATTGTGTACATGTATATTAAATGTTACGCAGACAATAATAAGATTACGAGGATTATGATTGCTATCGAAAAACTGATAAATTTTTATGAAAAGTATTACCGCGAATTTAATTTGGATGGAATTTTCGGGTTGCGTATTATTGAAGGTAAATATAGATGTTTTCTTTTCAATATCATTAATGAATAAGAAGTTTTTAAAAATGTTACTGCATGTCTCTCTACCTAATTCTATAAAGTTAATTAAACAACTACTAATAAAACCACGCAAATCTGTTTTCAACTGTTTCGCCTAAAGAAAAAATTCTTAATAGAGGCATATGCTATTATTATACTTTTTATTGTACTTATATTTAATTTATTTAAATAATTTTTTTATTTACATTTTCATTATAGTACAAAATACTTAAAAACGTACATATTTTACAAAGATCGGAAATATTAATAATAATTAGAACAAAAATAAAAGATTTTAATAATAATTTACTATGGTGAAGGTGTGTAAATTCTTACCTTTTCCCTCCAGTGTTTCTGTTGATAAATAAGATCATATTCCATATTTATTTATTTATTTTCTCATGTGTCATAGCATCAGCCGGGAAGCGAACCCGGGACAACTGCTTGTAAAGCAGCAGTCGCTGACCTCTCGACCACCAATGCTTGACTGTTATTTATTTTTAATTAGTAATAGTGCCGAAAATGCAATTTCGCAAAAATATTTATATGCTAACGAAACCAGAGTATTTAAGGCTGTATTTACTAAGAACAGATATTCTTTTTGATACTGGATCCAAAACTGACAAATCCTTAATACAAAATTCGATTCAAGGACTGAATCTCACGTCAATTAGTTCTTACTAGAGATAATCACGAGCTAAAGTGGAATGATGGGGGAAAATAGCGTTTTTGACTAATAGTGATATTCCTTATTTTCATTTAAGTTAAAAAAAAACGCTTTTTAAAAAATAAAAAAAATTTACACGTGATTAACTTTTTTTTTTTCTGTTGATAATATCTAAGGGATTCGAACTCAGACTTTCGCACAACCCTCAACTCTCCATGCCATCTCATATTGCTGCCCCATCTGATCACACACATGTTGAAAAGATAAATAATCACCAATATACGTATTTCATGCTAAACCAGCAATCATCAGTTGGTCCAGATTACCATCACACATATATACAATCAGTGCTCAGTTTTATATTAAGATAACCAATCTTCATACTTTAATGGACAGGCTTCAAACTACTTCAACACACAACTCTTCAGCAGTCCATTTCATTGAAAATCTGATGGTGGAACATTCAAAGCCCACATTGGTGCCAAGGTTTCCATCCTATCCATGTTTGTGTTAGTCATTCTGACCCTGATGATGAGAAAATTTATTTTTAAAAGCTTGCATTTTTGTGTTTAGGGTTAATATTTTGATATGTTTCCCCTCAGTTCACTTTTTCCAAAAAGTCTGTCAGATCATCATATAAAGATATTAATTATATCCAATTTTGATTGAGATTTTACCAAGAAAAAAAATCATATTTCATCTTTTATTTTTAGAATCTTGCCTCTGAATAGCCATCTTATTTCTATGTGATATATAAGATTTTTAATTGGGTCCATAAAGAAGCTTGCATTAGTGATATTATGAATATTTTATTATATGATTCTTCTATATGTTTAAATACCCAGATATATCTGTGGATAATGCAATGGACATGTCTTATAATTTGGAAAACTCTTTTTAATTTTCGTACAAGTCCTGAAATTGTTGACAGTTATGGTTATAGATCCATCAATGCAAACCTCAGTGCTCTTTTGCCATTCAAACTCATTTTCACTTAAAAAAAATAATATTTTCAAATATATCTCTTCTTTTTTTTTCCATATGTCATAGCATCGGCCAGGACGTGAACCCACACCCGTCTGCAACCAACTATTTGCTTGCAAGGCAGGTGCGCTTGACTATATATCTCTTCTTTTAGTTAGATTTCTATAAAACAACAAATCTTCATGAATATGCTAATTATACAAATATGTGATAAAAACGTTTACCTTAGCATCATTTATGTCAGTTAACCCATCAAATTGTATGAGAAATGCAATACTTTGCTTGACTCATGATAACAATGTAGTCATGATATTATCACCAGTGCTATCTATCCTTCTTTTAACACAAGAATTTTTTTTAATATTTGATATTTGGAGCTATGAATAGTTTCTTAAATTTTTATTGTTGTTGATAAGACAAAATATTTACTAATTGTATAAGGTTTTTTTAAATAATTAATGAAACAATTTTCAAAAAAAGTTTTCACTAATTTGGCATTTAATATAATATGCTTTAAAAAAAATTTAGTTTCCTGTTTTGTTCTTTTCTTTCAAAAAATTTAATTATCTTACTTTAAATTTACTGAGCACATATCTAAGTGGCAACATCATTGAATAACTGATTCTGGAAGATTACACACAAAGGCTTATGCGAATCATTATATGGAAGCACAAATTCATGTTTAAAGTAAAAAGAATCATATTTATGAATTTTTTCACCTGACATTTTCTATCTATTGTCATCTGCTGTTGAAACATATTAGAACTGTTTTGCCATAAAATATATGCACTGCCACTTGCAATGTAGATTTTTTTGATTTCTGCACTGTCTTTGACTGACAGATCTCCACAAAAACATTGTTTTTATTAGCTACTGAATCATTCTGATTGGGGTTAAATTTTTAATGAATTATCAACAAAGATGAAACTATCACATCACCACCATTTCTTATGCTTACACAATCTGTTAAAGCAGTAGAACTTTGTTCATTCAATATTGCCATCTAGTGCAAGCCATAGTAATCAATGAATGTTAGAAGGTTTGTGCATAAAAATCCATATCTAATGGCTTCCAATATCCCCAGACTAATTTCTTGCTTATGGTTTTTGTCATTGAGGGATTTTGGATCTGAGACCAATGCATCTAGATCTTTGAAGCTAATGCACTCCTCCACCAATCACTTTTTATCTTTTTAGTTAACTATAAAGCTATGAGTCTAAACTGAAAACACAATAATGTTTTCAATCCAAGATAATTTGCTTGTATAATCATGCAGATCAGAAATCTGTTCAGTATCTACAAACATTAGTACCTTTGGTTTTTTAATAATCATAGTCACTAACATCTTTTGGCTAAGATTTATATTAAACCAGTAA
The DNA here is from genome assembly GCA_028023455.1 of Epiperipatus broadwayi. Taxonomy (NCBI): domain Eukaryota; kingdom Metazoa; phylum Onychophora; class Udeonychophora; order Euonychophora; family Peripatidae; genus Epiperipatus; species Epiperipatus broadwayi. Next base: position 1,354,161 of record JAQFVV010000188.1, read on the forward strand.
GACATCATGTGACCATCATTTTTTAAGCTTATGCAATCTGTTAAAACAGTAACTTAGTCCATATATTGACAAAGTTAAAAGATTGAAATGAAGCTGGACTGACTACATAGCTAGAAGAGATGATGAATAATTGAATTTTTAAATTGAATACCAAGAGATTGTGATAAGAGACATATGTGAGATAGATGAAAGTGATGAAAAAGTTTACTGATTTGATGTAAAAAGGATAAGCTATGGATAGGAAAAATTATCTTATAGAGATCTTTATCCTGAAATAGATAGATAGTGATTGAAAATGTTTACGATAAGGTTCATTAAATATTCTTTTAAGTTGAATTGTGTACAAGGAAAGACAAAACACTTTGCATGAAATTCAATTGATGTATGATCATGATTGCTATTATGACTATGTATGATTGCTGATGCTGTATTAACAATATATGTAAATACCTATATATTGTAACAGGATGGGGTGATAGGAGTGAATCTGAGGTGATGGCAAATCATCATCATCACCAAGTAAATACAATACAAAATTAATAATTTACAAAAGTATATATAAGTAATAATAAAGATATTGAATGAGATATTATCACAAAATATATAAGTAAGATTTATTTAAGAGGAGTATGAGATCAAGATAACTCAGAGATCAGCCAGTTACTCCTTAGAGTAGCTAAAATAACTATACATCAATCATATATCAATGGCATTATAAAAGTAATATAAGTCACCAAAGTAAAGATAAGTAATACTCAAAATAAGCCATTCATCATCATGAATGATCAACAATTAAAATAAATCAGTACAATAAATCAACAGTTCTTGTGGCTGCATTTGAACAATAAAAAACATAAATCAACAGACAATCTGGTGACTGGATTGGAAATGGGTCTTCTGTAGACCAGGCTAACTATTTAGCCTTTGCCAGCTTGGGCAATTATTTAAACATAACTTGGATGCACCAACTTAGTGCCCATCTATCAGAATATATAATAATCAGAAATCCTAAGAATCAAAACAATAATGCTGGGACATTAAAACATGCTGATCATCATCAATGCTCTGGCCACATAGTACCATTAATGTACTGGCCAACTATAACTTAACTTCTAATAAGACTAAACTAAAATTAAAGATACTGCATGGGTTTTAAAGAGTACTCTCTTTTGTACCAGCCAGGATGATGATTGATCATCTGTGCATGCCCCAAAGCAGTAAATACACATCACCATTCATATATTCATCCCATGCTCAAATCTATCTCAGAGAACATAAGCTCTATTACTGTACGTGACAAAGAGATAATGGAAACAATTTTTAACAATTGAATACAAGTTTATTAACAACAATAAAAAATGAAATTAAGATCTTATAGGATAAGGGTTCTGATTTTGAATAGTATACAAAATTATATACACTACTAAAGTTATTACATTGATTTACAATATTTCTTAATAAGTATCTATAAATGCATACATATATTCATACACAGATGTGTGCTTTATAATATACAATGAAAACATTTCAATTAACAAAATAATTATCTAAAAAAATGATTAAATTTTATATATGTGTTATACTTGACAAGGATTGGTATTTGCAATACAATTGGCAGATATCTGCACACATACACACACATACACGTGTGTGCATGAAATTTCTGAACTTATTTAACTTGTTATATAAAAATAATAAATGCTTCAACTTTTTTGCTTTTTTAATAAACGATTTTAAACTAATATTTTATATATATCTATTAGTTATAAAATGTCATTTTACTAATGAAATCATTTAAAATTTCATTATCATTGATAATGCTACTCACCACCAGCTGTATAAACATTTATCTGTGCTTCTCTGCCTTTAGATACATCAGCATATATATAATTACTTCTTCAGCAAGCTAGAAGATTTTTCTTGGTGAGACTGCTCATTTATCATCGGTATAGTCCAGGTAAGGGTTGTTCTGCAGTTGATTCCACTTAGACTAGGATTTAGTAATCTTCAGGTCAGCAAGCTATTTTGTCCTCATTTATTCAGGCTATTGATTCAGAAGTGACCCAACCCAGCTTCAAGTAAATCAAAACTCCTGTGAAGGAAAATAGTAGCAGCTTCTAGATCAACTGTTCTCCCTTCAATTATTTCAGTTCCTAGTGACTATTCTGCCAATTCTCTGAAACAGCCAACAACAAACAGAATCTATCCATTTTGGTCAGCTAAAAACCAACTGCTGCAAACTTAAGCTGCAACAAAATATGATAACCGACTTTGCAGCTAACCAGCTTTTACAAAAACTACTATCCAGACTGCAGCTGATATTTTTATCAACCCTTTTATAGAATCATCTGAGGTGATAACAATACCTTGATTGAAAACAGAGTTGTTGTTTTTTTATCTCTCTAACACCTTTGGAAAACAATCTTGAAATTTTTGTCAAAATATGATATATGTATTTTCACTTAGGAGATTTCTAATAAATAGAAATTTTGTTTAATTAATTAAAAAATTTCAAAATACCATACTTGTTTTTAAATTTCAAAATCAGAATAATAATACAATATTTATATTTATTCAGACCTTTTAAAAGTTTAATTCATAAAACAATGTTTATTTTAAATCTGAGTTATTATTTACTATTTTTTTATTTCTGTGAATGTAGAAAATATCTATTATAATTTTTGTTTGCGTTTATTTCTACTTTTTCTTTAATTTATTTATATGTGTGTGTGTGCACACACTATATTATTGTGTGCTATGTAACCCAACTGGTTACAATATATATATACTGTAGACATATAATCATTCTTTTAAGTCAAACTCCTAAATATTATTGTATAAATACATAGTAAGTTAAATAGTTTTTTCCCATCTTGGCAATAAGATTAGCACATAAGCTACAGCTAGATATTTTACTTTTATATACATTACAATTGTATCAAATATTAAATGAACTACCTTTTCTCTATATCTTTTTATTTTCTTCTTTACTATAATGCATTCAATCACTTAGTATAGAACCTACTTGCCATGAATTCTCAATGCATCATCTTTCTTTATAAAGTATAACAATAAAATAGTGTCTTTGCACAACCAATATTACCAGAATTCACTGTTTATGAGAATTTGTATAATGTGATTATTACATGATGGTATGGGGAAAAGCATTGTTACTGGTAGAGAAAAATCTGGGCTATTTGACATGTCATGGTCTTTTGAATAATTTATTGGAGATTTTATGATAATAGACATCAAAATGCATTATAAATGTGATATTTAATTTGAATTGATTAGAATAAAGGCTTTTTCTGCTCCAGGATGTACTGTATGCTGAATCTCCAAAACACCAATAGTAATTAATATTTAAAGAAAGTCAGATGCTTTCAGTGATGGAAGAAAATACTCAGCAACTGTCAGCTTATATCTAAATATTAGGTTATAGCACAGATATCAATGTATTACTGCTTTTACAATTTATAACACAGGATATTTCATTGTATTAAAATTAGTTGCATATAAATCATTATTTTGTTAAATTTATTATAGAGAAATATGACATGGATGATTTAGTATTAGAAAATATGTATTTAAAAATATTGTACAATATTCAAAAAAATTATTAGCAAAATATAAGATTAATCAAAATGTTCTTCCACTAATGCTGATTATTTAAAAACCCATCTTAATTGGATTGGGCATATAAAATGAAGAAATAGTAATAGACTTCATATGATAAATATAAACATACACTTTTTCAAAGAGACTGACTCCATTTATAGCATAAAGAATTATCGCTGATACCCTCTACAAAAATGCAGTACAGTTACTTCTATTGAAACTATTTAGTTTTATTATAAAATTCTAGAACATGGTCACATAATCTTTTTATCCAAGTTGTGAATGGATTTGGAATTGAATATAAAACTATATTGTTAAAAAGATTTAAATATAACAATATTTTGCAGTTTTCACTAATAATTTTTATTTGGTGCCTTTATTAGAATTTACATTTAATCATAACATTATAAAAGTATATAAAAAAGGGATCATAGGATAGTGAAATAATTCTCCACATCTCTGTTTTTACATTGGATAAGAGTAGAGAGGAAGCTTACTATCAATGGATTAAATGTAAATAATAAACAAAGCATCAGCAACAAATAATCAACAATACTCAAAAAATACCAAACTATTAGCATCAAGTTAATCAACAATAATTCTTTGTGACTAGATTTAAAAGACATATATTATAACATCACATGGTCACCATTTTATATGCTTAATTATGCTATTAATGAGTACTAAACTCTCCATACACTAGTGCCACCAAGTGCAAGCCTTCATAATCAATAGGTGCAGGAAGGTTTGTGCATACATCCCCAGAATAGTTTCTAGCTTGTGGCATTTATCAATGAGGAGCCTTGGATTGAGACCACTGCATGTAGTCCTTATGGTGTTTTCATCTTGGGCTCCAAGCTTTATAAATAGATAACTGCTAGAGCATTGCATTGTATCCTAAGGTCTATGTGTAATGCTCTCAATCCAAATCCCCTCACTGATGAAAGCCCAAACTAGAAACTAGTCTGGTGATGTTGGATAATAAGCACTAGATGGGGATTTTTGCACAAATTTTCCTGCATCCATTTATTACAAAGGCTTGCAATTGGTATCACTACTGTATGGAGAGTTTAGTACTTATAACATATTAAGATAATCATCTAGTTAATGCCAAATAGGGGGTTAATATAAAATCAATCGCTAAAATCTCTGCTGCATGCATATACATAGGGATTATTGTACTAATGCTGATCATCATCAATGTTCATGACTATCTGTATCTGAGTGTACTAGTCTTAATAAACAATGAATTTTAAAGATGACCTTCATTACATTTGCACCATGTAAATAATTCTAAAGAGAATTATATAGTTGTCTATGTACAGTAAATTCCATATACTATTAGTCCATAGCTAAAATTTTGGAATATTTAAACTATGCTAGAATTAATTAACTTCATTGGAAAATGAAAGCTCTGGTAAACAGTCTACACTACAAACAAATTATTCTGATTTTATCTATTGATAAATATCAAATGATATTTTCAAAGATGGGGAAAAAATATATAATAAAAAATTATAATTTAACATGATTTAAATTTACAGAAACACATAAATTGTTAACTAATATTAAAGTCAAATACATGTACATGTGTATATTTTGTAATATAAAATTTTCCAATCATTAATTCTATTGACTAATATTATATGGTAATAGTATGTATATTGAATCTTACCATTTGATGGTGCTGTTTTTTGCCCAATGTACATCAATATACCGATTCATGGTCCGTCTGTTTGCTTACATAATATTACCATAAAAGTTTTTTGTTTTTTTCAACCATTTTTTTTTCCAGTCCATCTGTTTGGTTTACATAATATTATGGTAAACCAAAGCATTTTTTTTTCACCTGTTTTTTTTTTCATTTTTTTAAGAAACAAACACTTTGTTTTTAGATGGTGTAGGGGTGTTGGTTTGCTTTTAAATTATCAAATAATGGTCTGTCAGTTTCTTTACATAATATTACAGTAAACCAAATTTTTTTTTTCACCTGGTTTTTTTTTTTGTTTCATTTATTTAATAAACAAACACTTTGTTTTTAGATGGTGTAGGGTGTTGGTTTGCTTTTAAATTATCGACTAATGGTCCATCGGTTTCTTTAAATAATACTATGGTAACTTTTTTTTTTAACTTTCTTTACCTAAAAGTCATAGAGTTTTTTTTTATTAACAAACACTTTGTTTTTAGATGGTGGAGGGGGTTTGGTTTGCTTTTAAATTATCATCTTTTTTTTTTGTTTTGATGTTTTTATTTGCTGAAAGACTTAAACAATTCCTTTTGAATAAACCAACACTTGCTTTTTAGAGGGTGGAGGTGGAGGGGAGGGGTTGTTTTGATTTTTTAATTGTTATCCTTTTTTTAAAATTTATTAGGAGGCTTTTTTTAAAAATATTTATGTTACAGAAATCTTTATATGATAGCGAAAAGTTCTTCCTTAATTTTTTGACCTTTTTAAAAAAGATATAAACAATTCATTTTTAAAGAACACTTTATTTAAGAAGTGAAAGGGGTGGTGGGGAAGATTTGTTTTGATTTTAATTATCAACTTCTTTTTGATTTTCATTTTGAACATTTATATTACCGCACAGTTCTTTACTATTATTTATTTTGGCTTTTTGAATAAATTCTTAAACACTTCCTTTATAATAAAATATTACCTACCTACTTTATAATAATGTGAACAACAAAAACAACAACTGTTTCCCATGAAATAATTTATTGAATAAAAAGTAAATGAAACTTTGGACAAGTTGTGACTGAAACAAGTAAAAAAACACCATTGGGGGGGGGGGGAATAAAAAAAACAGCTGCCAAAAATAATATGCAAATAAAATAACAAAACCAAAAAACAATCACTTTGACATGCTCATCTCACTTAGTATGGCCTGGAAGAGGTCCTGTTCTTTGTGCAGACATTGCCACAGTAAGTCAGCTAGGTAATTGTCAAAGGTTGTCTTGGCTGCGTCATGCTGTTTCTTCTTCCACCACTTCAAAACTCCCCACAGTCTCTGGATGTTCTGTATGCAGGCACCTGTGGCAGGGCCTGCAGTCTCCAGGTCAGATGTTCTATAGCCTTTCCAGAAATCATGGTAGATGGCGTTTGTGGGCTGGATATTGTCACAGATGGCCTAGAGGAGTATAGCTGCAGAGTGAGAGGATACCACCACAGTGAAAAATTTACTCATTTCATGCACACACCACCAAACAGCCATTGTTGGGACAACATCCATCCCTGGTAGTTCTTCCTCCTACTGAAGAGGGTCTCATCTACTTCCACAATCTTGTCTGGATCCCCCATTTGAGTTCAGGGGCATGAGACAAGACTCTCCCAGCAAAGCTCATGCAGACCAGTATTCCAGTGGATGAGGATGCTTCTGGAGAAGTCCAGTTCCTCCACACAGTGGTCCATGATCAGTTCATCATGACTCCAATAATATATGAGCCTCCACCTTTGAACCAACTTCCCATATGCAGACCACAGGTATGCTTGCAAGAGTGGCAATAGAATTCCCAGATTGTGTAATTGACTAAAAGCATGTTTTTCCACAAGTTCATACCTTCGCATCCTGCAGGATTTTCTCTTTCTGGAAAAACACAATAGTGACAACTTTTGTGGCTGGCAATTCACTCATCTTCAACTAAATTTGACAACTTTCAGATGACATTTTACTGTTCTCACATGGATTCATGCATAAACATGCATTTGTGCATAAAATTGGAAAAATTCTGCTGAAATCAAAAACTCTGCTGAAAAGAATAACCTTTTGAAGTTGGGTACAGTTCAAAACCATAGGAAAACATGGGTGATGTTTCTTAATATGTAATGCTAATTCCAGTATGCTTTCTAAAAAATTTCTGACAATGAATTTTTGGAGAGTTTTACCTCTTTCAATATGGCCACCATCAAATCAGACCATAGCAAGAGTTCAATAGTGCTTATTTGAGGAATATTGTTGCAATGCAATGGGCATAGTACTTTGTTATGGAATTTTTACATCGCCCTCAGGTGGCCTGTTACAGCTCAAACAACACCTATTGTAGTGTCAGCCATAAGTTAAGGCTGATAAAATGGTATGGTGGTGTGTGTTGTGTGAAAAAGAACATCAAGCGGTGGGATTCAGTATACATACTATTACCCCAATTTTATATAAACAATATATAATTGATTCAGTGATAAACATATGTATATTATAATGATCCAGAAGAATAGAGTCTTAATGTATTTACACTACAGGCCGCCACTAGGCATTTGAATCTAGACTTAATATTAAAATAATAATAATAATAATAATAAAGTTTTAAAGTTATGAAAAGATTTTTTTCTACTCATAATCTAAATGCTTGTCTGAAATTTTGCACCATTGCCTAGCTATGGTTGGACAGCTTTGTGCATGAATCATACTCCTATCTTGTATTTAGCACCATTAAAAAAAATGCAGAAGTAATAATATAAGATCTACTAAAATCTAAGAAGAATATTAATGATCCCAAAAGATAAAATGTTTATTTCACTCCTTTCTGAAAATTTTTATCTAGGCATTTAATATCTTCATAGAATAATAATTTAAATTCCTTTTTATATGAAATATTTTCTTACATATGTTTCAACCATTGGGTATAGAAGATATGTTGCAATAAATATAAATAATATTTGCATTTTCCATCAGTCAAAAATATTAGTAGCAAACATTTTATAATATAAATTATTTATTTAATACATTTATCAGCAGACATGAAGTTTATGAATTAAACTAAGTATTTTTTTTCTTTAAAGGATTAACAATTTTTTCAATAGATATTTTTCGTTTCCAGGTATATCAACTAATATAATTTTAATCTTTTAAAAAGATGTATCAGAGCTCATTACTTCCAGATAAGATCTTTTTAACATATAATTTATTTCTTGATTTGATCAATAGCAAGTCCTTTTAAAAACATAAAAGACATTCAAAAGTTATCTTCAATTTGTTTTTAAATACATCATTCTTAAAATGTAAGTCCATTTTGATTATTTTAAAGACAAATCAAATGTGAATTATTACTATCACTTATATAATAAATAGACATTCATCATACCATAAAACATTTTAAATTCAGTTTTTAAACTTAGATACAGAGACTTAATTTTCTTTTCTTTCTTTCAAATTTAACCCTATGATAAAGATTTTTAATACATCTCTGATTTTTCTTAATTAACTTTAATGAATTAGTTGCATTGCAATATGATAAAGACATTTCAAATAAATGTTCACTCACTCTAGCCATACTATGTATAAAAATTTTAAAGTTCTTACATAAATTCTCTCTGGTTTTGTTTCAGTATTTTACTTGGAATTTGATGTTTATGGTCTCAAAATTTAGATAACTATTATCATGTTCCATAGCTCAGGGAACTTTGGTGTTTAGTGAATTGTTATTTAAGTACTTATTCAATTACATTTTTCAAAAACATTTTCAAATAAAATAATAATTTAAAAGAAATTACTACTGTCCCAATATAAAAAATAAATGTAGTTATAAATTTTAAACTAAATCTGTAAAATACTGTTATCATTAAAATCACTGGAAATCTAAAATCACTGAAAATTTATAAAAATCTGTCTAAACTGACCACAACCTCTGTTTTTATACTGGTCTTATTAATCCAATGATTTTTTTGGCCAATATTGCTTGTAACAATCTGCTAATTTATGTAGCTACATCAATATCATTTTTAAAATTAAGTTTTAAAACTATGAGTCATCAATTATTAAATATCAAATTATTTAATGCCTTAAATATTAAATATTTTTATCTAAAATATTAAATATCCTTATTGAAACAATTTTTAATATTTTAATAACTTAACATTGACTTAAAATAAAAATATTACACTTAAATAAAATAATAATTTTATTCATTACTTTTCTATATTATCTCTACACTGAATATTTTCTACCCTTTATTATGTATCAAATTTTTGTTAACAAGCTAAAATTAAAGGTTTTTTTCTAACTTTCTGTAAGCTTACATATTCACACAACCACCTCTAATCATGTGATACTTTCAGCAAATTTTAAACTAATATTAAATTAACTTATCATTTTAAATATTTTAAACAAAAATAATTATCTTAAGCATATAATATAAAATATTTATCACTATAATTAAGCTATTCTACCATTATAGTATTTTAATCAAAATTAATGCTATCTTTTGGATAATTTATTGTATCATTTCATATTTAATTCATCTCAAAATAAATTCAAACTATCTAATATTTCTTTATAAGCTTCTATGTATGTTGTTTGAGTTTGAACCTCTACTACCTATAACATCAAAATTATATGCTAAAAATAACCTAAATTTTAAATTCTTTAATATAACTACTTTTCCAACCCTACCTAAACCATTATTCAAACAGACAAAACTCTCCATACAGCAGTGCCACTCAGTGCAAGCCAGAGTAATCAATGTATGCCAGAAGGCTTGTCCATAAAATCCATATCTAGTGACAAACCAGAAACTACTCTGGGGATATTGGATGAGTAAGCACTAGAAAGCTATTTTATACACTAGCTTTCTGGCATCCATTGATTACTCTGGCTTGCACTGAGTGGCACTACTGTATGGAGAGTTTTGCCTATTTTGATAATAGTTATGAGCAAGCATAAGAAATGATGATCGTATGATGTTTAGTGGTTTAATAGAGCAAGCATAAGAAATGGTGATCATGTGATGTTTAGTGGTTTAATACCTACTTAAACTATCTCTACCTATTATAAAGGGTACAATATATGTATATATTATAATAGTTCAAACTAATATGGACTACAGGAGTAATAGGAATGATCTCATCTCAAACATCACCACCAATGAGTAAGAGCAAAAATCAGTATTGAAAATAATTGAAGAATATGCAAATTACAAACATAATATCACCAGCAATAGTCATTAATAGTTAATAACAGACATCCTTTGTGTCTGGAACTAAAAGAAATACTCTGTAGAATCCAGGCTAATAATTATCTTTCCAATTTCAAATGTAGGCATATTATTAAATAGTCATCAATATTTTACCTACAGACACATTTTTTGTACTAAAATATCTGCAATAACAAATATTAAAAATGTTGGGATCATTTATATAGGTGCTAATCTTTATCAATGCTCTGAGTCATCTGGTATTTCAAGTGTACCGGCCATCAATAATCTAATTATTAAATCTATAGAATAAAATGAAGTATGTAAACTTTAATGGTGACCCTTATTTTTACATATATAAATAGTTTTACAAAGAATCATCTAAATGTTCACACAGACAGTCAAATATATATTGTAAATACTGTTATTGTTTAAAAGTAGCTTTGGGATCACAAGAATACTACAAACTGTTACTATTATCAAGATAAAATGCTTATATATAAACTTAATCTATTCTAATACTATATAACATTTCTGGGATAATTTACAAATCTCTTAAACCACAACTATATGATGAAATCAGTTATACTTCTAATTCACAGAACAAATAACTAGAAGAATAAAGATATTACTTGTTATTTTTAAAAACAATTATTTAATATATAACCAAAAAAATTGTAAACAAAAATATTTATAAGGTAATAATATGATGAACTCAGACTTTAATAGATAACTTCATATAATACATCGAAATTTGATTGCCTTTTGATTCTTTTAAATAGTAAATCATTTAATCTAAATAAGTTCCTTCTCTTGCCCTTTTGAAAATAAGAATATTCTATTCAATTTGAAAACAAAAAATCTTTTCAATCAAACAAAAAATGAAATCACCATTTTCAAGTATTACCTTCTCTATAAAAAAATACCATATGTTGTCAATCTTCTTTTTATATTATTCTCAATAATTATTTTATCTATTTAGCTTTTCTTCTTTTTAGATCTAGATTTCTAGTTTAATAATCATTTCATTTTTCTTCCATTTAGCCTTTTCTATGTTCTTAATTATAGCTTCCATTTTCAATTTAACAAATATTTTCATTTCAAGTTAACACAAGCTTGCAATACACTATTTATTTTTATTTCAATACTTTTCATTTAACTTGTTGTTTTTTTGCAGCTCTAGGTTGAGTTTAACATTTATTTTCATTTCTGTTCTTCCATTAACTTTTCTTTTTGTTTCAATGTAACCTTTATTAAGTTACTATATCCAATTCGTATAGGCTTAAATGTGCAGGGACCACATTCTGTCACCTACAGCAGTGGGCCAAAGAGATTACAATGGTACACTGATATTATACACTAAGTTTCCAGTTTATTACTTTTCATATAGATTAGCATAAGTTGAAGCAATCATGATTTTGAATGGATTAATACATCAGAATGGTTAAAAAAATTTCCTGGAGGTATTTTTCTTTTACATTCTTTTTGGTGAAATTGGTTATATAATTAAGTTGATAATGCTCAGCTTTTAGCAAAAGCATAGCATATGATTTTTGTAAACTTCATTCTATTATATTCCTTTTCAAAAATGTTTTAATTAATAGTTGAAGCCAATTTAACTTTAGATTACCAGGCGTAGTTTCTTTCTGATCACTTCACCACAGATGGACAGTTACTGAATGCTTGTCCACACTATCTTTTGTTTTTTTAAATATCCTTGATATTATTCTCCCATCCAGTCTCATGACTACCTCAGAAATTGCTGCATTAAGCCTTGACCAATTGCTTTTCTTTTTACCACAAAGATTATCATTCTTTGTCTCAAAAAAATATATTAATAACCTAATTTTTGGAAAATATAATTACTCAAAAAACATAAATTCTATTCATCATTTCTTCAAAGTATAAAATCCTAGTCCTTTTTAACAGAAAATATCATTTTTATATTTTAAGTAGACTCTACTGAGAAATTTTTGCATACTCCTCCATATTTGAACATTTTATTTTTACAATTAAATATTTTTTCTATATAATATACTCATAATCTTAACATCATTTATTTCAAATGTAAGCTTTCAAGCAAAAAATATTTTAAAAGTTAATATTTGATGTTTTGAAAATATAAAAATAAATTTTTAAATAGAGTTGTTATCTAAATCAAAGGACTTTGGCATCATTGGATAAATTTATTTATTCAAAAAGTTAGTAAAATGAAATATTATATAGTCAGAATGAAATAATAGATATTTGAATTCTATGTTATAAATTGAAGATAAACTCAGGGCTAGTTATCATCAAAGAAAGAAAAAATATTAAAACTAAAAATATTATTTATTGTAATTAAAATTGTTAAAAATAATTACTTTATGATTGTTCAAAGATGATTCTATGTTTAGCAATTAAAAACCACTTCTACTTTGCAATTATGAACTTTTTAAGAGTTGTCTGTTTATAATAAATGTTTTCAATAATATTTAAACAGTATTAAACTGTTGCACATGCGCTTTGGATTTTAAATATGAAATGAATGAATACTAACACTTCAACCATGTGATAAAGTCTTTGGAAAAGATAGAATGGCCATCTATCTTTTCGAACCCAAACACTTTTGTATGGGTGAATCTTAAGTCTTTGAAAGTGAAAGTGTGAAGATATTAAATAATCACTTTAAATTACTTTTACATGCTTGAATGAGTGACGCTGATGAAATTTATTAGAATTTACAATACATCATTCTTATTTGAAATTAAATGTATGTAAATAAGTCAATTATTTTATATAGCGTGAAGTTTTTTATAAACAATAATATTTAAACAGCATTAAACTGTTGCACATGCGCTTTGGATTTTAAATATAAAATGAATGAATACTAACACTTCAAACACATGATAAAGTCTTTGGAAAAGATAGAATGGGTTCGAAAAGATAAATGGCCATTCTATCTTTTCCAAAGACTTTATCATGTGTTTGAAGTGTTAGTATTCATTCAGTTTATAGTTAAAATCCAAAGCGCATGTGCAACAGTTTAATGCTGTTTAAATATTATTGTTTATAAAAAAACATCGCGCTATATAAAATAATTGACTTAAATAAATTTTTCAAAAAAATGTTTTTGTGGTAACGTCATTTTTTGATTTATATTAACTCTTTTACAAAAGTATTGCATAAATAATTTTTAATTTGTTGAGGCTAAAATACTTAGAAATGAGAATTAGGTCATCTTTTTTTGTCCCTCATGAAAAAAAAGTATTGTCATTTCTTGGCATACACCTTTAGAACTGAAGCCGTGTAAACAAGCAACTGCTGATTGCAGTGTAAAGTGTAGGTTTAAAGCAACATAGAGAAGATATGGCTATTGCAGGACCATTGCAATGTTTAAAACTGCAAAATTTACACAAGATCATCACTCCTTGCATTCAGATATTTAAATAAATGATAAATACTCTTTTAAAGATTTTCCTTTCTCTTTTTTTTTTTGAAAGAAAAAATAATAATTAATGAAACTATACAAGAAAAAAAATCCCACTTTTGTTTTTTTCTTTAAAACCAACCAACTCATATAAAAAGTACATAGTTATATTATGTTTTAAATGTCTCGCATGATCATTTTATGTATATAATTTTTTTAATAAATTGTAATTTACCTAAATTTCTATTTAAAAACTAGACTATCCTAACTAGTCTTGCATTGGTGGTCAGGAGGTCAGCATGACTGTCTTGCAATTGCAGGCAGTTGCCCGGGTTGCTGGTTCGTGTCCCGGCCAATGCTATGATACTTAAAAAAAAAAAAACTAGACTATTCTGAAATTAGAATGTGAATAAATAATTTTTCTCATTCACCTTCTCCCTCCTTAAATGAAAGTAAAATCATTGATCCAGATAATATCTTTAATATATGTAGTATTTTTTACTTTTAAGTCAAATTTGGGAATTGTTGCCTGTGTTTGCATTGGCAGAATGTGATACCTTTCTCCAGTGTGGAGGGTGGAGGATGTTTGTGACAGCAGAATAGTATATTAAAAATTCACAGCAGGTATAATACATAAGTACCGTCTCAACTTGGCTGCCTGTCTCTGAACATGTGACCCGTGTGTAAAGTTTTTTACATCTTCAAAGCAATTACAACTTTAAATTATTGTAATAGATTTTTTACTATAAGATCTTTCCATTGACTCATTGTAAATCGTAAGATTTCACGAGTATTAATGTATAATAAGAATTGTGGACTTAATTAGTGAAGTATTGAATAGCTTCACACTCTTAGATCTAACCACTTTAGCTTCACCTATTCATATATAAAAGTAGGTTGAAGTAAAGAAGGGTTTCCCTCTTTTCTTCCTAGCGTAAGCTTGTGGCTAAGATATGTGGAGGTCCTTACCTTCGAATTTTTCAGACGCTTATTCCTAAAGGTTACAGCCTTAGTAAATATTACTTAATATAATAATGTGCGTTTAATAAAATTTATAATTATTACATCAGAATGTAAATATATTAAAATAAAAATAACTGAACAAAAATTAATAAAACATGGTATATGAAATGCTCTATTATGTTTGATTTTTTGTTATTTTATGTTGATTCATTAATAAAATGAATTTCATAATACTTTTTGTACCATTCAATTAATTATTAGAATAGAATTTTAATTTTTATGTAAGTTATTAATATATTGTATCTGAAATCTATATTCTATATATACACACAAGTTTATTTATTTATTCACTTTTATTTTTTAGGTTTGCTGTCATATTTATTGAAGAACAACCTTCATGAAAGTCTATCTGTGTCTCATATTTTAAAACTGATAAATAAAGCTAGTAAAGCAGCTAACAATTCTTTACCATTTATAAAAAATAAACAACCAACTTTTTATGAAGCTTGGGAAAAACTTCCTTCCTTACCTTGGACAGTGTTTCATAATGACTATAAAAAATTAAATCATTTATTGAAAGGACCAATTTTCGATGACTGGCTTTCTTATAAACAAAGTAATATTTTTGATATATATAATAAATTTAATTTTGTATCAATATGAAAACAAACTTTATGCTTAGATTACACCAACATATATAATATTCGAGATTATTCTTGCACCAATCTTTGCAGTAAATATCTGACTTTCCCTCTAGTCTTAATTGAAAATTTATGGAGTAAAGAGTACATCTCTAATTGCTCTTGGTGTTTATATATAGAGAAATAATGAATAACATTATAGATAGAAAAAAATCATCAATTAAACAGCCTATTGTAAAATCAAGTTTGCTCAACAGTCTCCCATAGAAAATTAGTAAAAGACAGAGCATTATATACCTAAAGAGTGTTTGAATAATTTCTATTTTTGATTTGCCTTTTAATAAAAAATAGCTACATATTCGTTTACAGGTAACCATTTATTTGGTTGTCTGGATTATCTATAGATTAGTCACCTAAAAATAACTCTCAAGTTCGATTATAAACTTTTAGTATATGATGCAGTATGAGCTTGACAGATCAAATATATTTTATGATATACATACTTGTCTTATGGCTATTTGATTTATTTTTAAATATCACATAAAAATTCATTCACATTTAACTAATAAATATCTATACTATTTCAAAAAATGAATGTGTAATATTAAAACAGAGGTTTTAAAATTTTGATCAGATATCAATATATATATATATATAATTCTACCGAAACAATACAATAATTAATACAGTAAACAACATTTTTAATAGAATTTTAATATAGTTGATAAAGACAACTTAGATTGTTGAAAGTGCTTCTATTTAAATTATAGTGGATATTTTTTTTAAAAAAAATTGTTTACTGTATTATGTATTAATTATTGTATTGTTTCGTGGAATTATATATATATATATTCATTATAATTGGAATATAGATATTGACTTATAAGTTACATATATAATATCTAATAATATAAGTATAATAAAACAATCCACTAGAATAAAACTACAAAATTTTTAAAAAATGCCTATATAAAATTGAAAATTATTCCGCCATCTTAGCATGGTGGAATACCCCGAAGCTGGCTATGCAAAGAATATTAATTTTTAATTTTATATAGACATTTTTAAAAAAATTTGTAGTTTTATATATATTGCAACCTACCCTTATTAAAGCGACTCTGCTTAATTCCATTACTACTACTTAATCATCAAGTTGCTTCAACACTAATTTAAATAACTATACACCTCTTGACTAGCTCATTTACATCTCTAAATAATACATCTAGAAAAATTATACTTAAATAATTTATTTAAATAATGTTAAGACACAATTTAAAATTAAATATCCAGCTCATTTATTATCTTAGTTTAAAATATGACTAGCTCACTTTACTAATAAAAATGGTTTGATAAAACTACTAAAAAAATTATGAGTAAGGTACATAATTAATTTAACATTAAGAACATACCCGAAAGGTACATTCTCAATGGCATAGGAATATCATCCCTATTTACTTCCTAAAATTATTTGTAATATTCCCATGAATCACATATTACACCAAGTAAATTCTAATTCACAGTTACAAAATTACATTAATTCACTAAAATATTTAATACTCTTCTATTTAATATAATAATAAATCACTACATAAATTGTCTAACATATTATCACCTTAATCTCACTCTTTAAATTATTATCTCAGGTTCATCTTGTTCTAATAATTATACATTAAATAATATAGCAAAATATAATGAGGAATTTTACATATACTTAAATATACCACAACCACAAGAATAAACAAAATAAAATATCTCGAGACTCCTATTATAAAAAACGCATCTATTGAATTTTGTCCATCAATAAAACAAAATAAAATGATAAACTCTTATAAACATAATATTCATTATCTTCAATAAATTCAAAATATTTTCATGTCATAATATGCTTTAAATTATTATTCTTTATGTGGTATCCTAAGAATTATGAAGTTTAGCATAATTATCACATCAGATAATTAATAAAATTGGCATTATATACATTTCATGTATAATAATAATAATAATATCTTCCACAATTATAATTTAATAATCATAATACATCTCTTGTACATTAATGTAAATATATATAATTAATTCTTATAATGCATATGTGGGAGGAAGATCAATAATCACTTGGATATAAAAAGTAAAGAAACTCTCAAAACATAATATGAATTTAAACAACGTTAACAAATTTATTTTAACAAATATTATTTAAAATTTATAAAACATAATATTACATAGATCTAGGTATTCTAAAATTTTAAAGACAAAATTTACATTTAAAGAGAAAAAAAATATTTACACAATAAAATATTAAATAGTTTTCACTTCAACTATTTATCTTAAAATAATATAAAATATAACACAGTTCAGTGGTAATCCTGTTACCATCTTTTTAAATTTATCATAATAATATTCATCATCAATATTGATATTTCAAAAACATATTATTAACTACTAAGGTTTAATAAATAAAACTATTCCTAGATAATAGCATATATTTTTATATACATTTCTACAAACATTTTACCTTTATTATCCAGGTAACTCAACAATATAATCATACATTAATAAAGAAAAATATGTTCATTAATAAAAATACATTTTCTATTTTGTAAGTTATATACTACAAAATTTTATAATAACTCTATAACTTTACTATGCTTTAATTTACTTTATTCATTAGAATAAGCATATTATTTTTAAATAATCAAAAATTGATTACATGTATAATATTTATCGATACCAGCTTGCTTATCATTCAGATATCACTCTCATCTATACTTTCATAAGCAGAATGTGCATTTGATACTCTCTTAATCTCTTCTTCTTTTTCTTCTTCTTCTTCTTCTTCTTCTTCTTCTTCTTCTTCTTTCTTCTTCTTCTTCTTCTTCTTATTATTATTATTCTTATTATTATTATTATTATTATTATTATTATTATTATTATTATTATTATTATTATTATTATTATTATTATTATTATTATTATTATTATTATTATTATTATTATTATTATTATTATTATTATTATTATTATTATTATTATTATTATTATTATTATTATTATTATTATTACTACTACTACTACTACTACTACTACTACTACTACTACTACTACTACTACTACTACTACTACTACTACTACTACTACTACTACTACTACTACTACTACTACTACTACTACTACAACTACTACTACTACTATTATTATTATTATTATTATTATTATTATTATTATTAAATCATTTCATTATCTTTACTTTGCATTAAATAAACACCATTTGTGATAAATCTTTTCATTTCTTGCTTTTGACAAATTCTAATAACATAGTATAGTTGAGCCACTATTCTTCAAATTTTATAAACTATAACAATTACAATGCAAGATCCAGTGAGAATAAAAAGTGATTAAAGTGAGGGACACAAAAGCTACAACAACTCAAACAAGTAATAAAATATCATGGGTGCAATGCTGAAGATCACATTCTTGTGTCTATCTTAAATTCCTGTCATTGCTGCTATCTGAGTACTTATTGGTCTGCAGAAAGAAATGCTGCTAACCATGAATTATCAATATACAGGACTCTGTTAACTGTATTTTATTTATCAACAGAAACAAAGTTATATTCCATATATAATATTTATATTTGAACATCTCTATCACTCAGGATTTCATTTCCACTTCAACTATTATCCTGAACCATTATTACTTATCATCTACAGTCGGAATGCTTCTTTCAATGTCACAAATATGTTCTATCAACTTGACAAAATAAATTCTAAACTTCATTTCAAAAAATATTCAGTATAATATCAAGAAGGTTCAAATGTTATATTGACAAATGATTTAATTAGAAAGAGTTCAATAAAACTAGTAATTAAAAATAGGATTTTTTAAAAGCAATAGATGAATAAGTGAATGAATAAATATCATATTTAGTTTAACATTATTTATTTTTAAAATATTTTTAAAGACAATTTAAATTTATATTCTGATATATTTATCTAAATTTATAATCAGTAATAAATAATTGTATTAAATATTATTTGGCATATTTGTTTTATTTAAAATGTAATATAAATTAACAAATTTTAATTATGTAATGTTTTTATTTTATCCTGGATTCAGTAATTTTTAATTAATTACTTTATTGTACCAGAAAGTGTTTTCAATTAATATAGTTATTTACACAAGCTTCAAAAAATTGATTTATTATAAAATTGAATATTAATTAGTCAATTTTTAATTAACAACTTTCCCTAGTGATAAATAGGTCAAAGATTCAAACTAATCAGGGAAGAGGTTGTAGGTTAAAAAGTTAATAAACAGTGGTAAAATAGTCACATGGTCAATATTATAAATAAGATATGACTGACACCTGACATCACTCATGAATCATCACACACTTTTCTCATTTCACTCCAATTGTTCAATTTGTAGCAATTGTTTATAAAATTTTAAAAAGTATAATTTATTTTAAATATTTTTTACGCCAAGTATCTTAGGCTGAATTAAAACTATTTAGGCATACTTATCTGAACTGAAATTCCAAATGAACAGAAATCTCTATATTTGCAGGCTCTATTAATAATATATTTCATTATTACAATATTTAGAATATTATCATATAAATTTACTGTGTTAGAAAACTTCAAAAGTTATTATGGCCATTATCATGATACAAGAACAATTGTCAATTTTAAAATTTACCTGGCTGTGTTATAATTAAAATTGCCACTGAATATTTTGTTATCTTATTAGTAATATCATTACAGAAAAAGGTTATTGATATTTTTTTTGAAATTTTTGTTTATGTCAAAATATCTCAAATTCATTTAATTAAAGTAAAAAACTTTAAAATTCAAGATAATAACTATATTTTGACACAATGAATGTATATTTCAGATGTTTTACAAATGATTTAAGTCTACAGAAGTAAAAATTAAATTTATAATAATTTATACTTCAATATAGAAAAAATAAATTATTTTCTCCAAGCAGAGTAATAGTAGTAGTAGTGGTAGTAGTAACTGAAGAGTGACAGCAGGAATAGGAGTAGTAGTAATTGTAGAAAGAGTAGGAGGAGTAGTAAACATTCTCAATAATAATAATACCTTAACAATCCAGCAATGAAGGAGTGATAAGATAGATATATATTGTCTATTTATGCCTAAAATAAATTTAAAAAATTTTTAAATTAATTATTTATCATATTTAGTCCTGACAATTAACAAAACTCAAATATAGGACTTACACATTTACAATGTATTATTCACATTTAAGCCACCCAAGATTGCTATAGAGTTAAGGTAGAATTTCTCAGTACTTTGTATGTCATGGTAAGCTAATTAAAAATATTGCACATAATTTATTAAACATACTACAAAATACAAACAAGATCCATCTTCAAATAATAAAGTAGAGCAAAGTGAAAGTATGAAGGCATAGCTCATAAGATGCACCTACTTTTGAGGGCAAATAAAAGATCTAGGACTTTGTCACTTGTCAAGAAAAACAATAAGAATATACATCAACAACAAAAGATAATATAGGAATTGCCTTAAAAATAAAGAGAGGCTAAGCTACAACTCCAAAACATATTTTATGAGTATATAAACATTAGAAAAACAATAAATAATGAGAGAGACAATACTACTATTCCTTTGAAAGATAAGCTAGAAAAAAACTGATGGAGTCTAACACAACCATCTTTAATATACTGACATATTAAGCACTCCTAAAATAGAGAGAATAAATCAACTATTTCTAAAAAAAAATGCTAAGCTAACTAATGTGAAATATGATAAATAACACCTATTAATAGTAGGCAAAAATAATCATAAAACAAACAGAAGAAACATACATCCACTTATTCAGCTTACATCATAAAAATAAATTCATATTTTAAAAGGGAACCACTATTTTAAAATATGCAAATATGAAAAAGTACTATTTTGAAAACTTTAACCTATAATATTTCAAAATATAGCATATACAATAAAATAATATTGTATATAAAGAAAACACGGTATGATAAATCATAATGCAAATAAATTCAATCTTTTACTATCAAATAAATAAATTACAGTCCTGTTTCATTATTGAATCATTCTCCATTAAACTTAAACATGAGGAAGAATGTTGGCAACAACATCTTGTGGAAAGCAAACATAACCATCATATAGTATAATGTAACTATGAGATGAAAATTTCTAATATAACTATCAAATGTAGAACATATTTTTTTGGATATCCTTGGTAAGTTTCAAATAATTCTGCTAGCAAACATAGAATAAATTTATGACTATTCATTCAATACATTCAAAGCCTTAGATTATAATAAATGTTCATAATACTACAGTAAATATATCTCAAGTAGTTGAATTCAGGTTTTTAAATTAATCCATTATAGAAATTATTCTAAATTTGCAATAGTAATATGAATATTGTATAATAAAGCACTTCTGATAAAGAACATTTATCAAATATTATTAAATATTTTCAGAGAAAATATTTAATTCAAACATCATATTCATGACCACAATGGTCTCCATAGCAATGTTTAGAGGGAAACAATATCTCACAGTATTTTAAATATTTTTGCAAGCATAATAAAATAATTAAAATGTTGTAAAGTTATTTAAGTCTATTAAATAAAAATAACATTTTTGCAGGTTTATTTTACATTAGGTTTTTATTAAGTTAAAACTTTCAAATTTTACATATTTATCAAACAGTTTGTTGCAAACTGACTACTGCTCACTACTACTACTACTACTACTACTACTACTACTACTACTACTACTACTACTACTACTACTACTACTACTACTACTACTACTACTACTACTACTACTACTACTACTACTACTACTACTACTACTACTACTACTACTACTACTACTACTACCACTACCACTACTACCACTACCACTACCACCACTACTACTACTACTACTACTACTACTACCACCACTACTACTACTACTACTACTACTACTACTACTACCACTACTACTACCACTACTACTACTACCACCACCACCACCACCACTACCACCACTACTACTACCACCACCACTACCACCACTACTACTACCACCACCACCACCACCACCACTACCACTACTACTACTACCACTACTACTACTACTACCACCACCACCACCACTACCTACTACCACTACTACCACCACCACCACCACCACCACCACCACTACTACTACCACTACTACTACCACTACTACTACTACTACTACTACCACCACCACCACCACCACCACCACCACTACCACCACTACCACTACTACTACTACTACTACTACTACTACTACTACTACCACCACTACTACTACTACTACTACTACTACTACTACTACTACTACTACTACTACTACTACTACTACTACTACTACTACTACTACTACTACTACTACTACTACTACTACTACTACTACTACTACTACTACTACTACTACTACTACTACTACTACTACTACTACTACTACTACTACTACTACTACTACTACTACTACTACTACTACTACTACTACTACTACTACTACTACTACTACTACTACTACTACTACTACTACTACTACTACTACTACTACTACTACTACTACTACTACTACTACTACTACTACTACTACTACTACTACTACTCCTCCTCCTCCTCCTATTTATTGAGAATGTTAAATATTCATAAACATGGCAATACTTATATGAAGATTATTATCATTGTATGAATGCACTGATAAATGGAAACTTTTTGATAATTAATAATAGAAAGTTTATTTTAATCTATTGGATTATTTTTGCTTAATCAATAGAATTTATTTTTTATAAAACATGATGTAAATTTTTTAATCATTCTGTAATAAATTTTGAGGAAATAACATTATGAAAATATTTAGCTATGTGAACTCAAATATGAAGTGTTAGTAATTTTGTTCATGTTTCACTGATATTATTTGTTGTTATTAAGTAAGAAATTTTTCATAGTCATTTGTTCACATCATTCCAATTATCAAACAAAAATCATTTAATATATTGATTAAAAATTTTAAATGCTTATAAAACATAAGTTATTTTAAGTGTATTTGCTAAGAGTACATGACATTAAAATTGATGAGAATCACTTTATTGAATTGTTTAATCATTAATATAACATTTAAGAAAGATATATTTTTCTTAATAGAGAATTATAATTTGTTTTGTCAATTTGGATCACTTTAACTATTTTGATTTGCTTATTTCAAATCAAGGTACATGTTTATTTTAAATCATTTTCATGTTTGAAGATCATATTTATTATTGTATGATAAAATTTAATTTTACAAAAACCTAATTCATATTTAGACAGTGTTTAAGTAGATTTATCCTAAGATGTTTAGGATGACTATTTAATTTCTTACCCATTTTTAATATCTGAGTGTAATTCTAGATTATTAATTATCTTATTCTAAAATTAAGAGATCATGTTTTATTTCATCTAAGTTAGTAATAGTTTTGTTATATAAGGGTATGTCTTATCTATTTTATTATTTCATTCAATATTGAATAAATCTAAAGAGTCAAAAAAATTTATGAGATTGTATTACCCTGAGATACTCTAATATATTTTCACAAACCATATTATTAAATTTATTTTGATATTAAAATTTTACATGTAAAGATGGATTTTAAATGACATAGATTTTAAAAGAACATTTCAAAGTTTAACAAGAATTAAATAATGTTTTATCTGATCAAATCAATGAGACACTTAGAAGATCTTTCAAAGATGGGGATAAAACAAATGACAGTTAGAATAGATTTTGTAGAAAAAAGAAATTTAAATTTAACCTTAATGGCATATATTCATAATATTAAAATTCTTTACTTTTACTAGATCTGAGTTGAGATTCCTCCTCTTCTTGATTTATTAATAGTATCACTGTGTATTTTTGTTATATTTTATTATAATGCTTTTCCTATATATCTTTTTATTGCAGCATATATTATCAACCTGTTGATATTAGCTTTGTTTTTAAAAAAAATTGTTGATTTTTGTCATTACACAGTTTTTTCTTCTTTTGAGGCTTTTGATAAGATTAATAATTTTAAAATGGAAAGTAACTGCATATTTGGCAGTTTAGATATTGGAAATATGCATGTCTGTTAATAGATTAAGCATTATTGATGATCTTATGTCTGTATTGATTAAGAAAAGTTCTTTATCAAAAAAATAAAATTAAGGTAATTAAAGATTTGCTTTTATTATTGGAAGATTCTATGTATTTTACTTATAACGATAATTTTTATAAAATTAGAGAAGGGTGGATAATAGGGTATATTCTTTCTTTTTTAGTATGATCAGTTTATATTATTTATATGGAGGAGGAAATTATTATTTTAAAAAATTCTTTATATGTAAAGTTATTTGTCAGATATGTTGATGATTGTTTATTTGTAGTTGAGAGTGATAAATTGAAGGAATTTGTAAATGAGTTTAATTGTTTTGATCCTTCTATAAGATATGTGTTACAAGGAGAGGGGTTAGATTTTGGTAAGTTAAAAATTTTAGATCTTTTGGTGATTAGAAATGTAGAGACTAATTATTTACTATGCAGTCATTTTGTTAAAAGTAGAGAATTAAGATCTATAATTAAACATGATAGCTATCAATCTGTATCTTATAAAGTAGCTGCTTTAAGGAATTATTGTCATAGGAGAAATAAATAATTCTAGAGGGGTAACTGTGTTTCAGAAATGTCAATTTTATAAAGATTACTTGAGGTTGGTTACTCTGATAAATTTATTAAAGTATTTTATTTAATAGTAATATTTGTAAGGATGTAAAGGATACAGAAAAATATGATTTTATTTCTTTACCATTTAAATTGTCTTCTTATAAAATTGTATGTAAAAATAGTAAATTGTTTGGAAATAAGAAAATTGCTTGGAAAAGGGGTGTTACATTGAATAATTTATTAAATAATGCAAAAGAAATTTTTGAAAGAAGGACTATTCCTGGTGTAGTATATTTTATTCCTTGTTTTTTTTTGTAAGAAGTTCTACATAGGTCAGAGTAGTTTGAGTTTAAATAAAAGAATAAAGGTTCATAAAAGTAGAGTTAAAAATAGATATCTTAGTTCTGCTTTGTATGCCCATGAAAAAGATACAGGCCACACTATTAATTTTGATGGAGCTAAGGTTGTCTTCTTTGAGAGAAATGAAATCAAAAGAAGAATTAAAGAATCTTTATTATTGAAAATTTATTATTCTGAAGCAATTAACTTATTTAGAGTTATTTTAATATTAAGGGTGGATAGGAAGTAAATGGATTTGTGGGTAACATTTAATATTATATATTGTACAGTTTATTTATATATATATGGTACAAATTGCTATTTAATATTGTATATCATTTAAATAAAAAAGAGAGAACCCAATTTTTAATTTTTTTTTTATAATATAATGTTGTTTTAAAAAAATGTACAGTGAAAGTTTAATTTTTCTTTTTTTATATATAATTTAATTAAAATAAATTTGATGTTGGAAAGTGCATACCGAATAATTGATTCAAATAGTGAAAGGAAATTTCAAAGGTAAAAGATTGCTATCAGAAATGATTTTCTGATAGTAATTAAAAATGGCAGGAATTCATAATGAGAAAAGAGACTTCGTAATAAAAAAATGAGAAATAATGTAGAAGTTTATAAAATAGAACAAAAGATAAAAGGAATATGTGCAGAACTTTTAAAAAGAATCTGGGGATATAAAAGGAGCCGACAGGTTGGAAAAGGGTCTTTGTCTTGTTGTTCCAGAGATTGTTGAGTAATTTGAAGTGCCTCATATTTTTTAATAAAAAGAATAATAAAATGTATCCACTTAGATATGAACTGAAACCACTCTCCATGAGGGAGTAGAACTTTATCATTTGCCAACACTTTCTCTCGAGAAAATTCACCTAAATCATTGTCTGGCTCTACCTAAATACCGATCAGAGATTTGGAAGAAATAAAACAAAAAAAACTACTGCAGACTACCCATTGAAGGAATTGGACATCGGATGATCAATCACCTACTTAAATACCAACTTACCGGTGAGTTAATGACCATAACTTTTATATAAAGCTTTATGAACTGAGATTTGAATGAAATCTTTATCCCATAAGTTTTTTGATCTAAAGATTTGCAAAGTGAATAGTAAATGAAACTGTTACCATGGAAAAATAAGACACAAACTAGCTATTACTTCAAGAAGAAATATTTGAATCAAATTATTAAATTCATTGTGCATAATACTTTCCAATATTATAATTTTGTTTATCATAAATATTAAATGTTTGACAGGCTAGTATAAATCTTTATTATTAATATAACTTTCATTGTATATGTATAAAATTAATAATGTTATTATATTTAAGTTTTAGATTTGATTATTTAGATTCAAATTAGTGTACAAATTACCTTTGCTACATAGATTTATTTTTTTAATTAAGTCAATGGGAATTTTAATCCCGATCGTATAATTACTACTTTACGAGTTACAATATGTTTGACACAGAATCAGTGTGTCCAATGACTCTGGTACCCTCATTTATAAATTAAAAACTGATTTAGCTCACAATTGTACTCGTAACAATTCTAGGCTGAGTTTATCAGGAAATATAGTTGTTTTTTTTTAGAAATAGGAACGAAACTTCCTTCTTTTTGCATAACTTGATCAACTCGCACATTTATTACATATAGAGGCCTAGCAAAATGTGGAAAATGTTACAATGATGGCCCAACTTGGGACTACGAAAAAAACCATGACCTGAGAAAATTTAAATATGGCATAAAATTGAGAATTTAATGTCCATAGCTGGCAAATAAATATGACCACAAATAGTGCGCAAGTCTAAAAAGTTATTGCATATGATT
Source organism: Epiperipatus broadwayi (assembly GCA_028023455.1). Taxonomy (NCBI): domain Eukaryota; kingdom Metazoa; phylum Onychophora; class Udeonychophora; order Euonychophora; family Peripatidae; genus Epiperipatus; species Epiperipatus broadwayi. The sequence goes on from JAQFVV010000188.1 coordinate 1,381,593, forward strand.
ATAAAAGTCTTTTTTTAAGAGTAGGATAAGAGTGTTAGATTTTAAATAAGACTATATTAAAATAAAATAATAGCTTATAAAGTAAATAATAAATAAAACCGATCAACGGTTAGTAATGATGGTAAAGGTAGAAAGGGCTGGGAGATTATAGAGTAATAAAAGAGAGGGGTGTTGGTGAATGAATTTATTAGCAAAGCAAAATAAAATATTGAAGTTATATCATAACAATTGATGAAGTTAAGATTTTGTTTACTATAGCAGAAATAAAGCACACGGTAATATATGAAATTGATAAGTAGTAAAAATATACAAAATATGGCAGAAGGTGAAAAAGAATTGAAATAGGAAGTGAAACCCTTCATAAAAAAACTACACGAATTCAAAATGGAATTCAAAGAAGATATAAAGAAAGAAATGGCAGAGATGGTCAGAGAATTAAAAGAAGAAATAAGAGTAGATATTAAAGAAATAAAAGAACCAGTAAAAAAGAGGAAAAAGAGAAGAAATAAAGTGATCACTAGAACAACAGATGAAAAGAGGATAGATAATCTTATTTGTGAGTGGGATGGTGAATCGATTAAGTACATATCTCAAGAATTCCCAAAGGTTGTTTTGCAAATATACAATATCAAGGTAGAGACATTGTGGGATTCTGGCAGCCAGATATCACTAATGTCAGAAACAACATATTATTGCATGCAGATCCAACCTATAGAGATACCAAATCTACCAGTGAAAAGCATGCAAATAACATTGGCAAATAACAAAAAGGCACAATTGGGCTCAAAACAAGTTTGGGTGCAAATTAAAATAGGGGATAAAATTATACCCCACATGTTATTAATTCTAAAAGGTTTGGTACATGAAGCCATATTGGGGTCAGACTTTTATGCACAAAACTGGGTGTGTGATCAGTTATAAAGATTAAAAGATTATCTGCAAAGGGAAAGAAGTGGAGTTTGGGTTGTGGATGAGAATGAATCAGCAAAACGTATGTAATATGGAGGTTGAGATAGAACATCCTTCAATAGAGGCATGGATTGATGAGATAATAAATGAAGTAAAGGGAGAATGGAAAGGGAACCTAAATAAATTTCTAATTGAATATAAATCGGTTTATTAAAGTGTATGAGCACAGGATCAAGGTTACTGACAGTACACCATACCAGGCAAGATCATACTCAGTGTCACACCAATATAGAGCTGAGGTAGTGAGAGAATTAGCTAAAATGGAGGAGTGGGATATTATCACTAAGGGTTTATCAGCATATAATAACCCGTTGGTGGTTGTAAAAAAAAGATGGAGCCATAAGACTGTTTGGATGCCAGGCAATTAAACAAGATTACGTGACCGGATCAAAAGGTTCCACTTCCAATTAATGAGTTGGTAAATAAATTTCAGGAAAAAAAGATATTTTCTACATTAAATCTGACTGCCAGCTATTGGCAGATCAAGTTACACCCTGCTGACCAGAAGTACACAGCATTTCAATATAATGGTATATCATACTAATTTAACAGAATGCCTTTTGGTCTCAAGAATTGTGGAGCAGGCCTGATAAAATGTCTTGACCGTGTACTGTCCACTGAGACCAAAAAGTTAATCACTATCTACATGGATGATGTGATTATTGCATCTAATAATTTTCATGAGCACTTAAAACACCAAGTTGTTTTTACAAGAGTGCAATACGAAGAATATTCACACTAATTTACAAAAAAGCTGTTTAGCAGTGGAAGAAGTGAATTTCTTAGAGCTCTTAATTAAATGAAATCAGACCTCACCCTGACAAAATCCAGTAAATACAAGATTTCCCAGCCCCTCAAACACCAAAACAGGTTAGATCATTTGGGGGGGGGTGTAATTTCTACAATAAATTTTATAAAAACTTTGCTTCAGACATGGAGAGACTCTGCTGCAATTATTACATAAGGGAACATCATGGAAATGGATGGAAGAGCATGAGACCAATTTCAGGGTTATTAAAGAGAAGTTCCATAGCCAAGTGATGTTGGTTTACCCTGACCTAAGGAAACCATTTATTGTTCAGGGAGATAGTAGTGGGTACAGGTTAAGTGCAGCTCTTATGCAAGCTCAAAAGGATGGTACCTTGGGCATAAATTTATTTTGTCAGCAGACCATTGAAAGGTGCAGAGATTAATTACTGTGTAACAGAGAAAGAGGCCTTGGCTGTGGTGTGGGCATTTCAGAAGTTCTGCCAATTCTTGATAGGATCAGAAACAATTGTTAGGACAGATCATAAGAGCTTGGAATTCTTAAACCACAGTTATTTAACAAATAGTAGGTTAATCCTATGGAGCCTTTTTCTCCAGGAGTTCAATTATTCCATCCAGTATTGTAAGGGCACTGAAAATGTGGTAGCCAACACATGGAGTTGGAATATTGTTCCTGATATTCAGAACCATCTGCAGATGGAAGATATATGTTTGGCAAGTATAGAATTAGAAATGGACACTGTAGCAGAAGAAGGATTGAGACACTTAGAAAAGATACAATGACAAAGCCCTATCTACAAGAAAATTATTAACCAACTAGAAGACAAAAATGAAGTGGGAGGAACAGCAGATACTAATGCTGAAAAGAGATATCGGATCCTGTGGTATATCACTGACCTGCAAAGGGATCAGTGGAAATGATTATACCAGAGAATTTACAGGAAGGACTTATTATGTACATCCATCATTTGTATGGGCACTGTGGTGTAAATAAAGTGGAAGGCTTATTGAGGACATGGTTCCATTGGCCAAATATGAGAGCACAGATTGCCAGAATAGTAGGCTCATGTGAGACCTGTCAGAAGACAAAACCAGCAAACAAGTTATATCAAGGTCCATTGAATCCTATCATCTCTAAGGAACCCAATGACCTGGTGGCTGGTGATTTCTATGGACAATTGCCATCTTTTGGAAAAATTGAAATATCTACTAGTGGTATATGACCTTTTTTCAAAATGGGTGTCAGCATATCCAGTGACCCAGGACAATACTAGGAATGCTGTATGAGCCCTTGGGGTACAATATTTTAAAAGGGTAGGCAGACCCAAAGCTATTTTGCTGGACCATGGTACGCCTTTCATATCTTATGATTGGCAACAGTGGATAGAGGATGGAGTTAAAACACATTGTCATCCACATGAAATCTGCAGTCCAACTCTTGTGAGCAAGTGATGAGAGAGTTGGGATGCCCCTTCAGGGTATATACTGCATATAACTATAGAGGATGGGTGAAACAACTCCCAAGAGTGTTAAATTTCATAAATTGGACATAATGAATCCACCGAATTTGCACCTGTAAGACTTCAATTTGGACAAGTGGTACCTCAGTGGTATCCACATTACCGACTAGTCCAGAAAACATTGATAAAGGAAGAGATCTTGAAGAAGCAAGAAAAAAATTGGAACACTGTGCCAAGCTCCAGACCCTGTGGAAAGGAGTCCTGACTGATAAGTTTAAATTAGGGGATTTGGTATGGGTCAAAATGAACCCCATGAGCCAAACTGGGAAGCATATTTTTAATAACTTCCAAAATTTGTATGAGGGGCATTACCAAATCAGCCGATGAGATGGTCCCAGTGCTTTCACTTTAGAGAATGGTGAAGGAGAAAGGGGTACCTATAATGCTAGGTCACTGAAACCATATAAGATTAGGATATGGGTTAGTAGTACTCCATAAAGACTTATTAAGAACAAAATTAGTTTAAACCTCTATTTTTATTCCCATCCCCCTTCCCTGGTGGTATTGTACCATTTATTTATATATATGGTACCAAATGCTATTTAATATTGTATATCATTTAAATAAAACAGAGAGAACCTGATTTTTAATTTTATTTTATAATATAATGTTGGTTTAAGAAAAATGTACAGTAAAGTTTAATTTTTCTTTTTTTATATATAATTTAATTAAAATAAATTTGATGGTGGAAAGTGCATACTGAATAATTGATTCAAATAGTGAAAGGGAATTTCAAAGGTAAAATATTGCTATCAGAAATGACTTTCTGATAGTAATTAAAAATGGCAGAATTCATAACGAGAAAAGAAACTTTGTAATAAAAAAATGAGAAATAATGTAGAAGTTTATAAAATAGAACAAAAGGTAAAAGGAATATGCACACAACTCCTAAAAAGAATCTGGGGGGATATAAACGGAGCCGACAGGTTGGAAAAGGGTCTTTGTCTTGTTGTTCCAGAGAGTGTTGAGCAATTTGAAGTGCCTTGTATTTTTTTAATAAAAAAATTAATAAAATGTGCCACTTAGATACAAACTGAAACCACTCTCCATGAGGGAGTAGAACTCTATCATTTGCCGACACTTTCTCTCAAGAAAAGTCTCCTAAATCATTGTCTGGCTCTACCTAAATACCGATCAGAGATTTGGCAGAAATAAAACAAAAAAACTACTGCAGACTACCCATTGAAGTAATTGGACATCGGATGATCAATCACCTACTTAAATACCAACTTACCGGTAAGTTAATGGCCATAACTTTTATATAAAGCTTTATGAAATGAGATTTGAATGAAATCTTTATCCCATAAGTTTTTTGATCTAAACTTTTGCAAACTGAGTAGGTAGTAAATGAAACAGTTACCATAGAAAAATAAGACACAAACTAGCTATTACTTCAAGAAGAAATATTTGAATCAAATTATTAAGTTCATTATGCATAATACTTTCCAATATTATAATTTTGTTTATCATAAATATTAAATGTTTGACGGGCTAGAATAAATCTTTATTATTATCATAACTTTCATTGTGCATGTATAAAATTAATAATGTTATTATATTTAAGTTTTAGATTTGATTATTTAGATTCAAATTAGTGTACAAATTACCTTTGCTAAGTACATTTATTTTCTTAATTAAGTCAAAGGTGAATATCTTCTCCTACTTAATGGGAATTTTAATCCCGATTGTATAATTACTACTTTACGAGTTACGATATGTTTGACACAGAATCAATGAGTCTAATGACTCTGGTGCCCTAATTTATAAATTAAAAACTGATTCAGTTCATAATTGTGCTCGTAACAATTCTAGGCCGAGTTGATCAGGAAATATAGTTTTTTTTTTTTTAGAAATAGGAACAAAACTTCCTTCTTTTTGCATAACTTGATCAACTTGTGCATTTATTGCATACAGAGGCCTAGAAAGATGTTGAAAACATTATAATATATTGTGTAGTTTTTGTAGTTCTTTATACTTGAGAAGTCTTCTTGTAGCAGTGAAACCTTTGTTTGTGTTTTGATATTATTTTTTGCTGATCTGGTTGAATTTTGGATTTGGGGTCATTTTAATTATATATATATAACCATTAGAAACCAATCAACACTTAGGCAATCCCATATATATATATATATATATATATATATATATATATATATATATATATATATATATATATATATATATATATATATATATATAAAAATAAAAAAAGTTGTAACAGTATACATATGCTGTTACATTATTTTAAAATTAAAATAAAAGGGGAAAATGAATCGTAAATAAAATTGATTTTTTTGAAAATGTAAAAAAAAATTAAAATAGTTATTTTAATATATATATATATAATCACTCAGATGGAAAACTTAAAGAAAAATTATGTACAAATAAAAGATAAAAGCAAGTTAATATAAATAACTAAAAATAAAAATTGGCATTTTTGTTTAAAAGTATTGAAAAAAAATGTTAATTAGATTCAATTCAAAAGTCATGTTTGAATCTTAAAATGGAGGTGATTGTTCTGTTAAAATATATTTGAATGTAAAGCAAACTAGCCCTTGGGGTACTTAAATGATTGAAAAATCAGATATGAGATAAAAATTAAAAATTGTGCTTCCCACTCAGAAGCAGATTGACAGATGCAAGCACCAAGTTAAGCTTGGACCAGAAAGGAAAACATCCAGACCTGTAAAAACAAATGTCATCATGTATGATTGATCTGAAGAGATTTGTAATAAGAGAAGCCAAAAATTATAAAAGATGAAAATATAAAATTATTACAGCCTTTTTACTCACTTAGAAAATGAAGTAATTGTTGACTTTTGAACTGCATTGTGGATCCCAAAATATATGGGTTTCATAATGTTATGCACTAGCTGAGGCAGCCTCCAAATTGATGATTACTGAATGCAACAAACAAGAGTCTGGTCTACCCAGAAATGATATAAATATTAAATAAACTTCAATTGGATGGGTGCAATGCATCATGGACAATATGGACTTCAAATTTACTGCAGAAAGTATGTACTTTTGTTTATCTAAATTGAAATAGGAACTGTACAAATTTAAAATAATTAAGAACTTTTTCAAATACGTAACCCTCTAAAAAAATCTCTTATCTGATTGAACATAAATTTAAATTAGTTAGTTTTTCCCAATATGTTTGCTAATCAATCATTTCTATTTTTCACTTTCCTGTTATAATCTATTTTATGGGTTGTTGTTTTGTTTAATAACCAAATTATTAAATTTTTTTTAAACTAATAATTTAAAAATGGGTGTAAATGGCTGTGCTTAGATTCATAAGATTACATTAATTTAAGAGGATTAATTTCAGACTATTTGTCTCATGGGTGAATCCATGCTGGTGGATGGATGGATGGATATTTTATGTCAAGGTAATGTTGGGAGGTGCATTGGATTCGCATTCCCTTGTACCACATTACCCAATTGAATGCATGGCCAAAAGTGTAGCCTTCATGTTGCCAATGGACGTGAACATATTCCCTGCACCCATGATCTCCTTATGCTCTGGGTGGTGATAATAAGATGGCCAAGACCACAATCCCCCATTATAGAGCATGCCTAATATATATATATATATATATATTGTAACGGAATATAAATCCCGTCACATTATTTTAAAATTAAAATAAAAGATCGTAAATAAAAATTGATTTATTAAAAAGAAAAAAAAAAAACAACTTAATTTAAAAACTGTTTAACGTATATATAGATCGCTTGATGGACAACTTTAAAAACTTTTAAAAAAATAAAAATATTTGAAAGTAATTTTTTTTTTGTAAAAAAGTAAAGATATAAAGATTGATATTTTAAAAATAGAAATAATGTTGATTTCTATAGTCTTAGAAAATGGAAATGATTGTCTTATTAATTAAATGATTGTTCAAAAGCAAACTACCTCGTGAGGCATGTAAAATAAATTAAATGGTCAGATAAGAGAATACAAAGGAATTAAATGACCAATGGAAACACGAAAATGACAGCATGGACCATAACTGAAACACGAATGGATTAGTGACGTCTTGCTCGTTGAATCTCAAGATCTCATGATAAGAGACTAATAAAAATATAAAAGCCAAATTATTATGATAATTGTTATCTTAGAGCTGACTATGAATAGATCGTTATAACTAGCTATATTGCAGATTTTCACGATGTGGAAGCCTGCAATAAATTTAATTTTCCGGACAACCAGCTGAGGCCTCTGGATGACAGTTCCTGACCAAATGCATGGCAAGTCGCAGTTTCATTTCAAAGAAGGACAAAATCTATGAAAGTGATCACGAAGATGAACTTCTCAATCTATTAATTCCGTAAAGTATGAACTATTGTATCTATCTAATAACTTTCCTAAAATTGCAAGTAATTAATAACTGAAAATAAGAACTCTTATCTGACTTAAAGAATGCAAATTCAATTATTGATATTTTTATGTAGATGTTTAAGCAATCATTTCCAGTTCATTTTTTTGTGTGTGTATTATGTTTTAACTAAAATGTATTAAATTTAAAGTTGGGTGTAGATAGCTGCATGGATAAAGATTAATAATTATGTTTAAATTCGTTTATGTTTAATTTAAGGGATTTTAATTTCAGGCTATTTGTTTCGTGATTGTGTCAGTGCTAGTGGAGAGATATATAGACATTTATATTAATGTAATGTGAAGCGTGTTTAGCATACAGGGCAACGTGCCCACCTGAATGCATGACCCCAAAGAGGCAGTCATACCGTTTCAATGGTTGCAGATGTATTTCCTGCACCATTAACCCCTTCTAGCTCTATGGACAGGGATTTATAAGTCTGCAGAAAGACCGCTCTCCCCCATACATAGCACTCTTGAAAATATATATATATACATGATTCCTTAGTCTGACAGATGCACTTTCCTGTTCTAGACACGGATCATTTCCTTCAAATAATATCACGCTGTCAGATGCACATTTCTGTCTGCGTGATTTTATGCTAGCATCTTCATATTGCATTGATTGCTACTATATATCTGGAAGCAGGCATTGGGTTGACTACGAACTTTTAGTCTGAGATTGAATGAATGTTTTGATAAGTTTTAAGTGAAAAAAAAATATATGTAGACTATCTAAGCTCAACATGCTAAAGTAAAATATAATTTAAATATCCATCTGTGCGATCTATTTAAAATAGTAATTTAAATTTTAAAAAAAAATATTAATGTTAAAACCTAAAAATAAATTTATTCCTCAATTTTAAATGTGCGGTAATAAAAATCTATTTGTGTGTTAATTACTGGCAGTGGCTTCTTTTATTTTATTGTTCTAAATATTTATTATATACCTTGAGAATAGAAATCTATTGAAACTTATAAATGTTTAAAATCTCTGCTACTCTATGAGCTAGTGACCTTGGGCAAACGGTCAGAATAATATATATAAGAAAATTTTTTGAATCTTAACTTACATATCTGCCTACTATATAAATTTTTCTAGGTTCAAATGCCTAGATGGCTCCCGTGTAGTGTGGATACGTTTAAGGCTTTTTCATTGACCGTTAAAATATATTATACCGGACAAAAGCTTTAGACTCGCATATACTGACCGCCAGGGCGCCACTAGTCCGAAATTTGGAACTAGACATTTATTTTTAAGGGGTTACAGGATATGCGAATCGAATGCACTGGACTAGCTCAATCAAGCAAATGAGATCTATGTTTTGTTCAGTGAGTTGGAAAGGTAGCAACAGAAAACAAAATCAACTAAGTAAATGAATAAATAAATAATTTTATTAAAAATATGATTAAATAAACATAAATCTAAATAATAATCTTTAAAGCACACTTAAAATATGTACTACACGTACATTCATCAAAATTAAAGTAAAATATTTATATGGCTTTGAGAGCGATTTCCTGTGCATGAAAGAGTGCAAAATACTGACAGTAGCAGAAGTATCAGTAAGTATACAGTGATCTCACATCAGACAAGGGAGGTTAGCTTCCTGCTTATAACCCATAGTTAGGAAAAGAGATTTATGTCAAAACAGAAGAAATGCAAAGGTAGCTTCCAAAACATTAATAATAATAAAAGAGTGTTGAAAGTTATTACTTTTAATCGATTGACCTTTCTCTGAGTGAGACAGGCTAGGAGCTCACAATCTACCTATAGAAAGGGTTAAAATGATTGTACATGCCCCTAATAAACGAATTGGAAGCTTTAAGAAATAAAACTAAAGACTATTATATTTTGTAATCGTCTATTACTAATAATTAAGGTCACGACATAAGTACGGCTAATAAAAATGGGTCACAAGCCTAAAGCCAATTAAATTAGTCTGTAATATCCAGACTGCACTCTGTAATGACAAGGAATGTGAGATTAAAATAAGCTACTATCTTACTTACTAAGACTTAAATAGGATGGACAGTAATAGGTTTGAAACTAGCACTCGTTAAAAGAAAAAAAAATAATTATCAAGCACATAGAAAACGAATTACATAATATACAACTTGAAAAACATTTATATTTAAAAAAGAAAACAAATCTAAGACAACAAAATTATTTAAATTGGGGAGCATAAGGTACCTTAATAATTTAGTTAAACACTACTGCACTAGACTTCTTAAGTATAGTCTGTTACTCGGGAGTCACTGCTGGTAGGCTTGGGTGAGTTGGTTAGTGGTTTCTTTGGAGCTGGTTTTTATGGCATTATAGGCAGTTAATGGAGACACAGGATGTCTGAACCTGTCCTGGTGAGAAGCTTAGCACATCATGGTAAAGAAAATATTCTTGCTGTAGGTTTAATGTTCATTCTAGGTAGAATAATTATCGGATCAGCTTTCAGAATATGCAGGAATCATTCTTTCCAAGTATTTTTGGCAGGAATAGTTGTGCAATTCTCCTGGCAGAATTGGTGTCTGTCGCTTTGCACTGGTGCAAGTGTACTAGCTCATGCAAGTATTGAAAGCTAGTCACAGATAATCCAATGGTCTGATTCAGCCTGTTATATCTAAATCATATCTCCAAAACCAATTACCAGACTTTCTTTTTATTCAAAATTTAAAAATTCTCTATCTAGATAACAATAGTTATCTAATTAACGAAATAGACCACCCTTTACAGATCTAGGAATTAACTAATGAAAAATTATTTTCTTTTTGTTTTCTTTCTTTTTTAATTATTCTTATCAATATAAATCCCAAATCTTTAAGCAATCTATTTGTACACTTTACTTTTACATAAATTTAACAAAAAAGTAATCTTAGTTTTCTTTTTTTTTTAAATCAAAATTAAAAACCAAATATAACTGAGGTATTAAAATTTAATTCCCACGCACATACATATATATTTGTACAAGCCTTAAAAAAAAACTTTTAATCAAGTTTTACAAATGAAATCTTATATAAAAATTTATTTTATTTTCTTCACCTCTATAAAACTATAATTTTTGTAATGGTGTCTTAAACATCCATTACAATATATATATCAAAACTACCCCAAATCCAAAATTAAACCAGATCAGCATAAAAATAATATTATTTCTCCTTTAGTATGTTCAGTTTATATTAGTTATATGGAAGAGGAAATTATTATTAAAAAAAATTGTTTATATGTAAAAATATTTGTCAGATATGTTGATGATTGTTTATTTGTAGTTGAGAATGATAAATTGAAGGAATTTGTAAATGTGTTTAATTTTTTTGATCCTTCTATGATCCTTCTATAAAATTTGTGTTAGAAAGAGGAGGGTTAGATTTTGGTAAGTTAAAATTTTTAGATCTTTTGGTGATTAGAAATGTAGAAACTAATTGTTTATTGTGCAGTCATTTAGTTAAAAGTAAAGAATTAAGATCTATACTTAAACCTGATAGCTATCAGTCTATATCTCATAAAATAGCTGCTTTAAGGAACTATTGTCATAGGAATATTAAATTAAATAATTCTAGTGGGGTAGCTTTGTTTCAGAAATATCAATTTTATAAAGATTACTTGAGTGTTGGATACTCTGATAAATTTGTTAAAAGTATTTTATTTAATATTAATATTTGTAAGGATGTAAAGGTTAAAGAAAAATATGATTTTATTTCTTTGCCATTTAAATTGCCTTCTTATAAAATTGTGTGTAGAAATAGTAAATTGTTTGGAAATAAGAAAATTGCTTGGAAAAGGGGTGTTACATTGAATAATTTATTAAATAATACAAAAGAAGTTTTTGATAGAAAGACTATTCCTGGTGTAGTATATTTTATCCCTTGTTTATTTGTAAGAAGGTTTACATAGGTCAGAGTAGTTTGAGTTTAAATGAAAGAATAAAGGTTCATAAAAGTAGAGTTAAAAATAGATATCTTAATTCTGCTTTGTATATCAATGAAAAAGATACAGGCCACACTATTGATTTTGATGAAGCTAAGGTTGTCTTCTTTGAGAGAAATGAAATCAAAAGAAGAATTAAAGAGTCTTTATTATTGAAAATTTATTATTCTGAAGCAATTAACTTATTTAAGAGTTCTTTTAATATTAAGGGTGGATGGGAAGTGAATGGATTTGTGGGTAGTTTTTAATATTATATATATTGTGTAGTTTTGTAATTCTTTACACTTGATAAGTCTGCTTGTAGCAGTGAAACCTTAGGTTGTGTTTTAATATTATTTTTATGCTGGTCTGTTTTAATTTTGGATTTATGTTTATATATATATATATATATATATATATATATTCCAAAGGATTATATATATATATATATATATATATATTCCAAAGGATTATCTTGCCAGACAGATGCACATTCCTGTACTGGATGAGGGTCATTCTTTTTTTTTCAATGATATGCTACAGATGCACATTCCTGTCAGCATGGTTTTTTTATTTGCTAACATCCTCATTTTGCATTGGTCACATTAGTTTATAATAAACTAGCATTGGTTTGGACACAAACTTGTAGCCTGGAGTTAAAAAAAGAATTGAGTATGTAAATGTATAATCTATGTAGCATATTTGTGTTTATCAAATTATTAAATTGCATAAAATATTCATCTGGGTGATCTTATCAAGATATTAAAACTTAAAAAGTAAAAATAATAATAATAAAACCTAAAGCAATGTTAAATAATTTATTCCTCAAATTTACTTTATATATATATATATATATATATATATATATATATAAAATATATTTAAGCATATATATATATATATATATATATATATATATATATATATATATTGATATAGGCACATATAATTTTTATCTAAAATTATTATTAAAGTAATCTTTCATAAAAGAAAAACATAAAATTAAATGTTGAAGAATTTATTGCAGCTTGTTTTCGAAAAAGATAAGAATTAAATAGTTTTCTAGCATTAGTTTTTGAAATAAAAAAGCTACAATTAATTAGTCAAAAGGGGGAGGGGGAGTCTTGGTTTGAGAAATGAAACTAAGGGTTATAAAAGGAAGTAAAGAGTTTTTGTTAGTATTCGTAAAAATATAATTTGAAAAAGTTAAAGCATACAAATATCTTTTCATTCAATTTTAATTAGAGAAAAAATAATGTTAAAACTAAATAGTAAATTGTATTAAAAATATATGTGCATATATATGTACATTTGTAAATATATAAAATGTATGTGAAAGTTAAAGAAGATTAGCATTAAAAAACACGGCAATGGCTATTAGATATTAATTAATATAAAACAATACGTTTTTGCATGGCTATTACTAATTAAGCAATCTTTCAAAACATGTTTATCAAATGATTATCAATTCAACAACAGATATTTGCCGGAGATATCAGAAAGACAACAAGGTGCAGGTATAAATAGACCCTTTTTTTATCGGACAGTATTCATTCCACAAATTAGTTGAGACAATCCGTTCACAAAGTAATTGAGTAGTGCAGTTCAGAAATTAATTGAGCAGTTAACAAACAAAATGCAGTGTTGAGAAGATCTTGGGAACGCATGTTTATCTCCAGCCCAGATGTCCGAGAAAACAGCAGATCTGCCCGTGAAATAATGTCAGCTTAACATCTTAGAAAATCTCCGTCAGTATCTAATTGTCTCCGATAGTAATAATCATGAAAATCAGGAAACTCAGCAAGGAAACATTCCAGCCAGCTGGAAGCATTCATACTGGAACCATTCATACTGGAAGAAACAACAAACAAGAAGAAAACAAAGTGTTAAATCTACGTTCAAAATCCTAGGTAAAACATTTGCTTATTTTCGTTTATACTGTAATAGCCATTGCATTTTATTAATTCATGCGAATCCTCCAAGAGTCTAATTATATGAACTCGATATCATACATAAATGAACTATTGATATGTGTGTGGTTAAATTTCAAATGCTATGTAGTCCTTTATTATCATTATTATGTGTGTGCATGAGATAATATGTGCGTGGTCATTATATCAATATTTATTAGTTAAATTAGAATGTTTTGTTATTAAATCTATAGGAATGTTTAAACTATTTAGAAATGTTAATTTAAAATATGCGTGTGTTTTATTAGAATTATAAAATGTTTAAATTTAGTAAATAAATGTTAGTTAATAAATTATCTTTAAAATTAAACTATATTTGTCGGTCAATTCTTTTTATCAATTCTTTTTAACAAATTCTTTTATTAATTCTTTTAATCACTAATTAAGTATAATCTATTAGTGATTACAAACAGCTGAGCTAGTCACGGATTTTAGTGGCCATTGCTCAAAGTGCGTTATTTATTCATCCTTGAATAGATAGCTGGCGCCCGTGTTTATACACAAACAAAAAAAGGTGCTTTGAACTTGGTGTTGAACTCAACAGCCGAGAAGAAGTTATGTCCTGGAAATGTAACGCTAGTTATATATTTTATAGCTATCGTTTGGGCATACATACTCTCCGAGTATGTTCTTCTCTGCCTAAGAGACCAGTGTTTTGAATACACATAGACGTTCATTACATTGGTTTTTTTTATATTTATTAAACATGAAAGTAAATTAAAAAGTTCACATTTAAAAATTTTTTTTAAGAATTAAAAATTGAAATTAAATATCATCTTAAACTCGTATATATTAAATCGCACAGATAAAAAAAATTATTAAAATAAAACTGTATTAAAAATAGAAAAGGTATTTTAAAAACAAAAACTTAAAAAGATTTAGAGATAAAAATATATCTTTAATCTTGAAAAACACAGAAATTAATCAGAAATTGAAATGAAAAGGGGGGAGGGAGAGTCTTGGTTTGAGAAATGAAACTAAGTGTTATAAAAGGAAGTAAAGAGTTTTTGTTAGTATTTGTAAAAATATAATTTGAAAAAGTTAAAACATACAAATCTCTTTTCTTTCAATTTTAATTAAAGAAAAAATAATGTTAAAACTAAATAGTAAATTGTATTAAAAATATATGTGCGTATATATGTACATTTGTAAATATATAAAATGTATGTGAAAGTTAAAGAAGATTATCATTAAAAAACACAGCAATGGCTATTAGATATTAATTAATATAAAACAATATGTTTTTGCATGTCTATTACTAATTAAGCAATCTTTCAAAACACGTTTATCAAATGATTATCAATTCGACAACAGATATTTGCCAGAGATATCAGAAAGACAACAAGGCGCAGGTATAAATAGACCTTTTTTATTGGACAGTATTCATTCCACAAATTAGTTGAGACAATCAGTTCACAAAGTAATTGAGTAGTGCAGTTCAGAAATTAATTGAGCAGTTAACAAACAAAATGCAGTGTTGAGAAGATCTTGGGAATGCACATTTATCTCCAGCCCAGATGTCCGAGAAAACAGCAGATCTGCCCATGAAATAATGTCAGCTTAACATCTTAGAAAATCTCCGTCAGTATCTAATTGTCTCCGATAGTAATAATCGTGAAAATCAGGAAACTCAGCAAGGAAACATCCCAGCCGGCTGGAAGCATTCATACTGGAACCATTCATACTGGAAGAAACAACAAACAAGAAGAAAACAAAGTGTTAAATCTACGTTCAAAATCCTAGGTAAAACATTTGCTTATTTTTGTTTATACTGTAATAGCCATTGCATTTCATTAATTCATGCGAATCCTCCAAGAGTCTAATTATATGAACTCAATATCATACATAAATGAACTATTGATATGTGTGTGATTAAATTTCAAATGCTATGTAGTCCTTTATTATCATTATTATGTGTGTGCATGAGATAATATGTGCATGGTCATTATATCAATATTTATTAGTTAAATTAGAATGTTTTGTTATTAAATCAATAGGAATGTTTAAACTATTTAGAAATGTTAATTTAAAATATGCGTGTGTTTTATTAGAATTATAAAATGTTTAAATTTAGTAAATAAATGTTAGTTAATAAATTATCTTTAAAATTAAACTATATTTGTCGGTCAATTCTTTTTATCAATTCTTTTTAACAAATTCTTTTATTAATTCTTTTAATCACTAATTAAGTATAATCTATTAATGATTACAAACAGCCGAGCTAGTCGCGGATTTAGGCGTTCGGTTAGTGGCCATTGCTCAAAGTGCATTATTTATTCATCCTTGAATAGATAGCTGGCGCCCGTGTTTATACACAAACAAAAAAAGGTGCTTTGAACTTGGTGTTGAACTCAACAGCTGAGAAGAAGTTATGTCCTGGAAATGTACACTAGTTATATATTTTATAGCTATCGTTTGGGTATACATACTCTCCGAGTATGTTCTTCTCTGCCTAAGAGACCGGTGTTTCGAATACACATATGAATTCGGTTCAATACTGAAGCAATCACTCTGTAATCAGAGTGAGCTTCATGTTTTCCTACATAAAATAAACTAACATGTACAAAGGTTCAAACCCAGCAATATTTAAATTACTAACAGTGCTGTCATATATATGTACATATATATATATTACAAACTATTATGACAAATATTTTATATTTTTGATATTATCATACTTTTAATTATTTAAGCTTGTGTTTTTTTATTTAAAAGATAATTTTTTTTATCATATAAAGTTTGTCATTTGTAAAAATTACTTGCATTTAATTTCACATTTGTTAAAATATAAAAGAAAAAAGATATAACCAAGATGGTAGCTTCAAATCAGCTCATTGTGAAGTTTTCTTCACTAGTTAAATATTTTAATGTTTGATTTTAATTAATCAAAATATTGTCTCATCATAGTTTATTTGTATAATTTAAAGATTTAATTAAAATTTTGCTAATGAAAGAGATTTGAACCTTATCTGCTTATATCTTACTTTAATTAAAATGGACTAATTTGCTCAGGAATTTAATAACTGTCTCATCTGCTTCTGGGCAAATGAGCCAAAACATTTCTGTAATAGTGGGTGGTAAAAATAAAATAGTGGAGACAAGAGTCAGTCTAAGTCTGAGTCAGACAGACTAAGACTGAGTCTTACACTTTGCTTTTATTTTTGTGCTTAGTTTTAAAATGACAGTTGATTAGGGCCCAAATTGTCTTTCCCTGTGCCTCTCAAGACTGCCTCTATTGATGCCATGAAACTCCTGCCATAGAAAAATGTTGCCACTAATGAAGGATCCATAGTGACCAAGGCTGTTGACCACCAGGCTGATCCCCGTGAGTGTGAAGTTCGGAGAAGGGACCATTTTACCATTCACCCCAATATACTGAGGTAACAGTCCACTAGCTATATAAAGTTGTCGGTACTTACCTCTAAATACAAACTGGTTTTTCTATATTTAATCTTTACTTGTAAGACCTCTCTATATACATATTTTCTTATAATATTAACTCCGATTTCACTTTATTCTGGCTTTATAAATCTGTGCATTCTGTTTAATATTTTTTCAAAGTTTTCTTTAGTAATTTGCCAGTCCAGCTCAACTTTGCGAGTTTGAGATATAATTGCTTTTTTTTAAAAAAAAGGGAAAAAAAACAAAAGCAAAGTAAATTGTAATGATAAGGATTTATTTATCATTCGCTCCCTATAAGATTGAGTACATTATTTTAAAATAGACTCGTGGGGTTGATCTTTCTAAAACTTTCTTGTTTAAATTTTTTTTCATTTTTTATTTTTGTTCATGAAAGATTGCAATAAAGAATGAAGTGTTAATTAATGTCATCACTAAGTGGGCTAATCAATTAGAAGTTTTAATTTTGTTTGAAGCATATATGGGAAAGCATAACTGACTAATCAAATAAATAATTAATTAAATGTCTCATTTGATATTTATAACCTAATTCACTATTACTCATATCCTTATGCAGGGAAATTAAACTGTTAAAGTTATTATATTAAACAATATTTTTATTCTCATATGGATATTGTACTGCTGGAATAGCTTAACAATTCTTCAGTATTTCAAATGCTTGGTCATTCGGGAATCTTTGAGAATCTGAAGTATTTCCTCCATTTTGAAATCATTCGTAATCAGGGATTATACTCCTTGTGGAATGCAAGGCTAAGGTTTTGGATGCTCTATGGAAGAGATTGTATGCCAGCTCCCATATCACCAAACCTACCTCAACCTTCATACCATTTTCCATACGTGCAAACGTATGTCTTCTTCATGAAAATATGTTTAATGATGAAAATATTTGACCAGCTGGGGCCTTCCTACATATATGATTAACCTTTCTATGTTAGTAGTTACAACATCTATTCATTAAATTATTTTGCTTGTTTTATCCCATTAAGAAATAAGGGTATGGGAAGTGTGAATCATGTTAGAAAAAGTATTGTATAGATTCTTGTAGTGCGCTTGGTTTAAAGCTGCCTACCCTTTTTAAAATTAATGAATCATTTCCATATACATGTATAATTTTCATTTTCTAATAATAGTCAAAAGAAAATATATGTAAAATATAGAAATAAAATAAATGTTTTATTTTTGCTATAAATAAATGTGGTTTATAACTTTGGCCATATGGCTCCTCCTAATTTAAATTATTCATCAATCTTTCATTTCTTGTGTAAAGAGAGTTTATTTTGGCAAGGTGAATTCATGCACATGACCTAAAGCAACTTATTGTATAACTCCCATTAACAACAATTAAGAATTATTCAGTGTTAACGTAAGAAATATAAATCTATCTAAAGTGAAATTGCTATATATTGTAACGGGCACGGGACGATCGAAAAGCTCCAACTTCCCTTTTACTTATACATGTAATGGGGAATTCTTATTATTCAAATCGTCCACCTGCCGCTACCTCAAGCAGAGAGAAATACGGAAACAGACGAGCCGATTTCCGTACTTGACCGAATCTGTACGCTATACGGATATAACCTCCAGATTATTTTTCCTGATCAACTTTCTCCTGGCTGCTGTAAGATATTACAGTTACAGCGCTTGGCTAATTTATAAATTTTACAGGATAAAACCCTGCACCATCAACGTTTCACGTGTTAATCTCATAACTAAAAGAATGCAAAAAAAATGAAATAATATTTCTACCCTCCTGGTATTAGACTATTTTGTGGAGTGGCAAAGAACGAGACCAGACAGATTTAAATAAATTAATATATTTTTAATACTAACAAATAATTTGATAATAGAAGATATAAGAAACATTAACATAAAAATTAAACATATTATATTCTATAGTGCTATAAAAAAATAAATACTTGAAATTCTTATAAATAAATACTTGAAATCATTATAAATGCTGTCACATTTACAACTCGTTAGCCTAGCTGTCTATCAAAAGAATGTCATTACCATTCATGAAAGGCATTTGGCCATTGTCTATGAAATTTATGTGCACATTTGACAATATATAAAATAATATTTAAGTTACCTAGGGTTTAGTCTTTGAGTTCATTCCGACGTGTTGTCAACTGTTACGTGGATTATCCACTTCTTTAGGAGGGATGGTCATAGCTTATATTTGGCAGGATGTAGCTTCTTGGTTAATAAGGCATGGAGGATGAGGCATCACAGGTCGGGCCACTACAGGAGTCCATAGGCAGGCGTTACCACCGTAGCTGTTACATTATTGCAGAACCATTGGTACAGAAGTCCGGATTGACCGCAATCATGATGGCCTTAGCCGGTCATACTATGTGAGATATCGACGGTAAAAGTCATGTTGGTTAGCTATATCAGCTGATTCTTGGAGCCACGATTTTTTCACCTTGTCGACTCGAAGTCTCAAGCTCTAATCTCTCCTTTTATCTCCTTAGCTCTCCACCTAATTTTTTCTTTTTTTTTTTTTTTTTTTTTTTTTTTAATTAAAACATTCCAATGGTCTTTGTCCTTTAGATTCTTTGTTTTCACTTGTTGTTGACACCTCCCATGCTATGCCTTTGGCCATATGTAACTTTATTTTATATGATTTTATAGCACTACGTACATTTTATTTATTTCCTTATTTTTCCTTTGATTACTTACACAAATTTTAACGCATGTTTTTCTTTATTTCTTAATCATTTATTTTTTATCTAATTCTTGCTTTAACTCTACTCCATAAAACCCGCATTTCGTTTATCGTCAAATGTGTACTTCGAAGCCCAGATTCTTATCTTTTCGAACATATTAATTTTCTAGGTTTTTCTTTCCGCGCTATCGAAGTTTTTTCTTTTTCCCTTTTTTTTTTTTAAACTTTACTTTTCCTAAATCATATTTTACTACATGTTTTATTTATGTTTCTTTACTGCTTTAACTTTCCTACCATATGCTGGTAGTATTATAATTTAATATTTACTTTTATCAAAATTCGGACTTTGACTAGCAAAAGATAACGATCTTGTTAACTCTAGTTCCCTCTCTTTCTCTTTGTTGTGCTAATTTTCAACATTTCTTGGTTTTGTTAATTTCCAAGCTCGTTTTTTCTTTCTTATTTATTTCTTTCTTTCCAACCCTAACATTTCTAATTTGTAGATGTTTTGTAGGTACATGTGTGACCACAGTATGTGTGCTCATCACATTACACCGTTCCCCCCTTTAAAAAATTTTTTTTGCATAAAAAAATTTTTAACCTTATGCCTGGAAATCTAACTGCTCCCAACTATTGTTCGAACTCCTTTTTTTTTTTTTTCATTATTGCTACTATGATGTGGCGATGAGGTTAATCTATAGAGAGGCAACCAGGTAAATTATATCCCTTTCTTTGCTGAACCAAGCAGTATAGCCAAACCAATTTAATCCTAACATTACCATGCATGCGTTTACTTTCTGCCGCTACTCGTATCTACAGGTTCGAATCCACAGGATATCTCTGTGACCCGATTAAACCTGTTCATACATCGCATTTCTGCAATAAGGCACCTCTAAGTGCCAACTCTGGACACTATTATTGAGGTGGCTTGAGAGACTGGCATCTTTCCGTCCAGCTCATTCATGAGCCCAGCGTATTTCTGAAAGCTCTATATTCATACCAAAAGGGGTTCTTTCCCCATAGATTGGTCTTTGGACCATTGACTCACGATATATGTGCTTAATATCTAACTGGAAATATTAATCTAGTGAGTCATTGTGATACTGGGATCTCTGTCCCAATGTTCTCTGTGTGATAATACTTGATGCACCGCAGAACACACATGCATGGCAAAGAAGAAGGCAAAACCAAGTACTGCTAATAAGATCAAGCTACAAATATCTAAGCCTACTTTCCCTCAACCTCAATCTACAACCCCATCCTGCCAATTAATTTATCCTTTATCATTTTATCCTAAAGTCCCTCATACTGTTTGGCCATCTATTGGCTCATCATTTCTTTATATCGTTAGTTTCTGTATGCCCATCCATTCTCCATGATTCGAGGTCCATGTCCATTTCTGAATTTGTCATCATCTAGTCCCCCTTTTTTTTATTTTTTTATTTTGGGATCGCTCTTATGTTTTATCTGGTGGTTGTCTTCCTCTGTTGATATCACCTCTTCCTCCTCTGGGATGCGGATGTTGCTCTCGAGGTCCATGACTCACTGTCATGTCATATGGATGCTTATATTCTGTCTCCTCTCTCTGTCGTCCGTTTCCTTGCCTCCTTGGGTTCCATTCCCTAGAATATACTTGTTCTTCTTGCCAACATCTTGCCCCAGGATCCCAGTCATTTCTTATTCTAGGTGCTTCTTTTACACGTGGTTCTGACGGCAATTCATCATTTTGTTGGTTGTCCCTAGTGGTGTCCAGTGCACTCAGCATCTCCGCCACCTGGTCCACCGTTTTCCTCTCTGTACCGCTGAGAGTACGTTCAATGTCCTTCGGAAACCCGGACCTAATTATACGGAGTATTTGCATCTCCGATAACGGGTTTGCCATTATTAGTCGTAATCTAGCCACCTGTCGATGGAAGAATGTTACGAATGACTCCTCCGGTCCCCATTTGTGCTGTTTTATTTGATGCAACATATGCTCCTGGAGCTCCTCACTCCAATAACTGCTCTTCAACATTCTCTGGTATGCTGCAAACGTAATGGGCTTCTGGAATAGTGAATTCCACCAGACTTGAGACTCGCCCTGCAGATGGCTGCAAGCGACTGCTATCTTGGCTTCTTCACTTACTCTACTGAATTGGAAGTACCGTTCCAGGCTGCTCAAGTGTTCCATCGGGCTTTCTCCAGGGTTACCATTGAAAACTTGTACCTTCAGGAAGTGGTGGAAGCCCACAGGATAGTCCATGTAATTTCCAGATTCTCTGATTCTGTCTTCTCCATTAGTTCTTGGTTCTCGGCCCTCTATATTGGCCTTAATGCTGCTATTGGCTGTACTCTTTACACATTCTTCCACTCTTGTGTTTAAGCTGGCTACTACTTTTGCCACTTGACCTAAACTCTCCTGCACACTCCTGCACGCTCATCATCACTCTTTGACTCTTATCTCTAACTACATCCGTCTCTTCATCTAACGGTCTTATCTCCCTTTCTGGATGTCCTATATCCTTTCCCAATCACAATCTCCTAATTCTCTAACTCTCTCCTCAACCATTTCAGATTTTGCATATCCACATGGCCCTATACTCCTTTGTTCCTCCATCCCCATCTCTGGATGAAATCCAGCCCATGTATCATTAGACTTTGATTTCTGGATGATCTCATTTTTTACTTCTTCCTTGAATGCAGCCATTCTTTTCTGGCTATCGATTTCGATCTTGATCATCCATTCTTCTATTCTTCTCTCCTGTCTGTTCATGTATTCTTCCATGAATTGCTGTTGATCAATCCTCATTTGCCTTAGCATATCCATGATATCATTATTACTTATTTTACCCGGTGCTTTCATCTCTTTATCTTCATTCCCTTCTCTCACTTCCTTTCCTTGAACGTCCATTTTATCTTGGGATCTCGTATGCATAAATATAATGTTCTTTAACCCTTAATCTACGTTTTTAATATTGTTTTACTAAACTCTTCTGGCTATATTTATATAACGAAAAAAAATTTTTTTCTATTGATTCTCTGCTTTCCTTTTACTTTGATTAACGTTTTACTATTTGTGATTTATCAGTTAGCGTTTAGATCGCTAGCCAACCCAAACATTTGTACTCCGGTTCCTCTTCTTGTCCGCCTGCCCTAGATTTGCCCAACTGCCCGTCCACCTTGATGATTGTCCTCGTTTTTCCCTACTCATCTACCTCTGACTCACTTTAATTAATTCAATGCTGCACATTTATATATATATATTTTTAAAATTTTAACTCACTACTATATCGATATATCTAAAGAAATTCATTTTGACTGTGTTTCCAGATGCATGTACCCTTCCGATATATATATTTTCTACTCCTACGTTTACAAAATTCGGCCCCTTAAGGTTACTGCTGTTTTAAACAAGATCATACACACATATATATTTTTACTTTTCTTACACATGCGACTATTCTAGAATCACACATATATATTTTTCTCCCACTTAACTAAAATACGCGACAATACTTATAGTTTCTTCATTTAAATTATACACGCGAATTCCCTTTATCATTAAAATATTTTATTTTCCGCTTAACTGGGACCCGTTATTATTTATTCACACATATATATTTCTACATTTAACTTAGTTTCGACTATTTTAATCATTTAACCTTTATAACTACAACATTACTGAAACTGTTTCACTATTTCTAACTTAACTATTTTATGTTTTCGTTAATTAATTACATCCAGATAATCTATATCCGATCGCTATAATTATAGCTGAATACATTTTATTATACGATTATGAAACCACCCACACATTTATCTATTCTTTAACTTGACTGGGCTATGCGGCTACTATATATTTTTTTTTTATTTATCGTAAACTTCCATGAAACTTTGTGTTATTCTCTTTCTTTTTCTTCTTTAAAAACGATTTATATTACATTACAGCAATCATTTGATATAATTAGTTATTTGTTCATTACAACTTGTGTAATTATTCTTGTCTCAGATTATCCCTCATTACGCATTCCAAAACTTTCGTAATAATACCGAAAAAATTTTCCCCCTCGCTACTCTTTGTACACCTTTGACGTGAAACGCTCGTATGGAGTATTATAAAAAAAACTTATCCCCTTCACCTTCACCCTTCGCCACTTTAACTTGCAATGCTAAATTTATATGTTTGAAAACACATATGTTAACCAATTTTTATTTTAGGAAATATTTATTATATTATATAATTATTCAACACGTGATTGTTAATTGGGCAGAAGTTTCAAATCCCGGACTGGCCCCCAAAATATGTAACGGGCACGGGACGATCGAAAAGCTCCAACTTCCCTTTCACTTATACATGTAATGGGGAATTCTTATTATTCAAATCGTCCACCTGCCGCTACCTCAAGCAGAGAGAAATACGGAAAGACGAGCCGATTTCCGTACTTGACCGAATCTGTACGCTATATGGATATAACCTCCAGATTATTTTTCCCGATCAACTTTCTCCCGGCTGCTGTAAGATATTACAGTTACAGCGCTTGGCTAATTTATAAATTTTACAGGATAAAACCCTGCACCATCAACGTTTCACGTGTTAATCTCATAACTAAAAGAATGCAAAAAAAATGAAATAATATTTTTACCCTCCTGGTATTAGACTATTTTGTGGAGTGGCGAAGAACAAGACCAGACAGATTTAAATAAATTAATATATTTTTAATACTAACAAATAATTTGATAATAAAAGATATAAGAAACATTAACATAAAAATTAAACATATTATATTCTATAGTGCTATAAGGAAATAAATACTTGAAATTCTTATAAATAAATACTTGAAATCATTATAAATGCTGTCACATTTATAACTCGTTAGCCTAGCTGTCTATCAAAAGAATGTCATTACCATTCATGAAAGGCATTTGGCCATTGTCTATGGAATTTATGTGCACATTTGACGATATATAAAATAATATTTAAGTTACCTAGGGTTTAGTCTTTGAGTTCATTCCGACGTGTTGTCGACCGTCACATGGATTATCCACTTCTTTAGGAGGGACGGTCGTAGCTTATATTTGGTGGGATGTAGCTTCTTGGTTAATAAGGCATGGAGGATGAGGCATCACAGGTCGGGCCACTACAGGAGTCCATAGGCAGGCGTTACCACCGTAGCTGTTACATTATTGCAGAACCATTGGTACAGAAGTCCGGATTGACCGCGATCATGATGGCCTTAGCCGGTCATACTATGTGAGATATCGACGGTAAAAGTCATGTTGGTTAGCTATATCGGCTGATTCTTGGAGCCGCGATTTTTTCACCTTGTCGACTTGAAGTCTCAAGCTCTAATCTCTCCTCTTATCTCCTTAGCTCTCCACCTAATTTTTTCTTTTTTTTTTTTCTTTTTTAATTAAAACATTCCAATGGTCTTTGTCCTTTAGATTCTTTGTTTCCACTTGTTGTTGACACCTCCCATGCTATGCCTTCGGCCATATGTAACTTTATTTTATATGATTTTATAGCACTACGTACATTTTATTTATTTCCTTATTTTTCCTTTGATTACTTACACAAATTTTAACGCATGTTTTTCTTTATTTCTTATTTACATTTTAATAATCATTTATTTTTTATCTAATTTTTGCTTTAACTCTACTCCATAAAACCCGCATTTCGTTTATCGTCAAATGTGTACTTTGAAGCCCAGATTCTTATCTTTTCGAACATATTAATTTTCTAGTTTTTACATTTTATAATTTAGATAAGTAATATGAAGAAGAGCTATAGCATGTTATTAGAGTACTCTAGAGTTTGAACACAGACAGGTACCTGTTTTATAAGAAGTTTTCTGAGTCCATTGGTTTAGTAGCAAATAGTTCATGAGTGGCAATTCTTTTTTGTATTTAGATGTTTCATTTACTTTAACAGCAGCAGCAGCTTTCTCATTTATTTCAGGCAGTAGATCTTCATGGTGAATTTATGATGGGCAATGGAAAGTTTGCATCCGATAGGCCATCTCCCGATGGAGAATAATCTAGGTGCTTTTACTCGGTCATACCTTGGCAGGAACAATTTATATTTTGGAGACTCTCAGTGATCGAGAGCAAAGCTAAAGTTTAAGTGAATGTCTCCAGCAAGTCTAAGATGGCCTCTTTTCTTATCTTGATCTCTCACATTTTTGTTAAGGTATTTTTAGGTTCTACTTAATCTGCCCTGAGGATAATCAATGCATTTTGTTGGTTTTAATTATAAAGAAAGCTGCCATTCTATTGTTTATGTTTTACGTTTACTAATTACATTTTGGGGAATTTTTCTTTAATTAATCTATTATCTATCACTGACCGATGCTTTTAAATTTCAAAGATAAAAAGGGAACATAAGATTATTTTAACTTTTAATTAAATATTACATCAGATTTTTTTAGAATTATTATTAAACGAAATTTAAACAAAGCAATAAATATGAACTTTATAATCCAAAATAAATGATTAAAATTATACAAAATTATATAACTAAAAGAAATCTAAATTATATTATTTTATCCCCATTTATTGCCTTTAATTTGAGATCAAAATGTGTGAGTGTTTATGCTGAATTTTACATATATTTATACATTTTTAATATTGCTACACACACAATTCGATACCAAAAAGTTTAAGTTTGGGCAGGATAGACCGGTCAGTGAGAGATGACAGAAAAAGGTGAAACTTAAGTCAGAGGGTAATCTTAGGTTATTTGTTTGTCAATGGATTGGATATATTGGTGTAATTAGTAGATGTAGTACGAGATTCGCTATGGGCAGAATCGCTTTATATGCCGCACACTTCCTTTTTGCCTATGGAATGCGATCGTAAGTCAGCAAAATGACTGCTGTCCTTTCCTATGGAGTTTTTTTTATTGCTCTTCTCATCAGATAGATGTAGTATTCCTATCTGATGAGAGGCAATTTCTTCTCTTAACCTATTTTGTGCTGCCGTATTTGTGTTACATTGAATGCATCGATATATCAGATGGATTGACGTAGGTTAACTGCGAACTTTTGGCCTAAGATTAAATAAGGATAGAGTTTTTTTTTCAAATGCAAATCTATGTAGTCTGTTCATACTCGACACTCTAAATAAAAATGCATTAAATTTAAGTTAGGTATGGACGTTGCATGGATTCTTTATCGGTTACTTATGTTTGTGGTTTTCATATTCGATTACAATATATAAGTCATCGATGTCAATGCAGCATCTTATGATGAATGCCATTGGGTTTCTTGTATCCCTCTCCAATTGACGTTATCGATGACTTTGTATTTTGATCGGTTATGTTTCTTTTGAAATGTTTTTAACTGTGTAATCTATGTAACCGATCTATACTCAACATTATAAAACACACTTTCATAAATCCATCTGTGTGAACTTATAATAACTTATAAAAATTAAAATGTAAATTAAAATCAAAGTTAAAAATGTAACTTAAATTTTAAAATGTAAATAATAACACTAAATTTTATATATATGTTTAATTAAATAAATGTTTGTGTGTTATTTCTGGCAGTGATTTCCTTTAATTTGAAAATGTTTTTAGATAAGGATTATTTTATTATCTCTGCTGTTCCACTGAGCTAGTGACAATGGGCTAATGACCGGGATCAACCAATAAAATAAAATAAATGTTTTTTTTAAACTTACGTATCTGCCTACTATATAAATTTTTCTAGGTTCAAATGCCTAAATGGCGCCCTTGTAGTGAAGATTACATTAAGTCACCATCTCTCCAGAACATTAAAATATATATATACATTGTATTTGTGCTAGTTTAATATTAAAACACATTAAAAATCCAATCCAGAGTTTGAATCTTTATTTTGGTTAGTTTTTAATATATAAAAAGGTTTATATAATTATGTATAATTCTAGCTCTCTTATCTTATTCGGGGATTCAGCCTTAATAACCCCAGTTTGAGTCTCATGTCTCTGCACAGCTGTGTAATGTCCAGTACAATACATAAATAAATGTTTGTGTGATTATTACTGGCAGTAGCTTATTTTATCTTTTTTCTTTATTAAAAATATGTTTAAGAATTTATAGCATTGAATCTCAGCTGCTCTTTGAGCCAGCGACTAGGACATATTGATCGAATAAAAATGGAATCTTACAAAGAAGTATCTGCCTATTATATAAATTTTCCAGGTTCAAATGACCTGGTGGCACTTTGTACAGAGATAGAGTAAGAGTCTCTTCCCCAACCTTTATAATATATATATATATTGCACTGAGTTTGTATAAATTGTCATCTTAACTAGATTTTAATATTTAGTAAACATAATTTTAATACTTTTTGAAATCTATGAGACTGGACTGGCCCTTCAAGCAGAGATGAGAAAACCAGACATCAATGATACCTATGGCCAGATTGAGCTATACAAAGCATAACACAATCACATTTCCTGACCTTGACCCAACCTTAAGTGCTGGACTTAAACTCTACCATCCAAAACATTTTATTTGTTTTGAGATTCGAACTCAGCAGCCAACCATATGTTATATTGTTAGTATGTTTTGGACAACAGGCATACAATCCAGTGCTTGATATATCCCAAGCTAGCTCCTTTCTTTAGCTATGAAGGGGGGATTTGGGGCACATTTATTCAACACCTATAACTATTAAGCAACTAATTCACTGGAGACACAGTTACAAAAGAGAGACAATTGACCAAGTAACAATAAATCAAACCAATGTTTATTTTACACACCCACACATAAGTATAATACAATAAAATTTACATAAGAAATGTTAAAGATTACTTTAAGTTATCATCATGATAGTCCATTAGAGTTCATTTCATTAAAATATATATATAATGGGAGAGGAAAAGTATATTTACCTAAGTTTTAGAATAGCATATGACACTTTCATTGATTCAGTTTTTCTATTTGTTTTCTTGAAAGTTGTTAACTATCAACCAGTTGGCCTTTTGGGTTTCATCGATGGTTTCTTGTTTCTTTTCCATTCTTCAGGTTGCCAATGGGACATAGAGATTATCAGAAGCTTACATATCACAGATCAGGCATTAGTTCCAAGTTGAGAACATCTGATGGTACTGAGGACTCAGATTTGAAGACCAGCTGAGTACTCCTACTGTTCTTTAGCACTGCAGGTTGCTAAATTGGCCTTCAGTGATGAATGGTCAAGGAATGAGAGTATTAGAAACGTGCAGTTTTCCAATGACCTTTTCTGACTGTCTTCTCTTTTTTTATTTTTAATAATAATACTATCACAGCAGAGCATTAATAATAATAGCAATAGTACTGATATTCTGACATTTAAAATAATAATCAGACTGCTTTTAATTCTTTCTCTTCTCTCTTTTATACTTCTCCCACCCATTGTTTTACATTTATTGTGACTTAGATCAAGTTTAACTAATTCTTATATTTTCTGCTATCTAATCTCATTTTGATATTAATCTAACTATCTCATCATTTTACATCGTTGAAATAATTTGTATGGTTTTAATTAATTTTAATTGTTAGTTATAATTTTCTTTTATTCACCAGTAACCTTTTGCTAATTATATTTTAAAGTTTTTCTTTTACAAATTAACCTTTGCTTTGATTTTTTACATGCAATTATTTATTTATTTTCTCTTACATACATTTTTTTGTACTTATAAAAAGGAGAGCTAATTTCAATCTGTATTTAAGAATTATTCAAAAATTATTTCTCCCTCCAATCCTAAACTTTTACTCTATTTTTTTAAAAAAATTGTATATGCAATCATTTACTTTTGATATAATTACATTTCTTAAAAGAAAACTATTTTGTTTTATTAATAAAGTAATCACTTCCTTTTTTTTGCTCCTAAAGTGAAAATATGTAACACGATTATATGTATAGCTTTCATATATATATATATATATTTCACTAGCATTACAATATATATATATCAACTATAAGTGTCTAGTCAATTTAAAGCAAGATAAAATTTTACATTTTCATTTACTGTGCCAATATTAAATTTTTTTTAAATAATAGAGATAAAAAACAATTTATATTGAATGCTTTTATTGACTGTGCTGAGCCAATCAGGGAAACAGGTTGGCCTGAGATTCACTATAATAAACAGATGGGCAGAAAGAATCCTGCATTTGATTTTATATACAATTTGAGAATGAAAATCCAGTGGTAGTCTATGCTTTGAATTATTGATTAACCAGTACAAAGGGAGAGGAGTGTGAAGTCCAACTTGATGGGTGTGAGCAATAATTTTATGAATCAAATGAATGACTTTGGGTATGTATGGAAGAGACAACCAAGATTTATTGGTTATTGGGGGGGGGGTGAATATTCCATATTATAATAAAAGTTCTTGATAGTTTGAATGAGAGATGAAAACTTAAATCCAATGTTGCACAGGTTAGATATGTATTAAAAATATATATTTTTAAAAAACTAATTTTTCATATGCTCAAACATTGTCTTAGGTTAGTGGGTTCGCTTCCCGGCTGATACTATGATACATGAGAAAACAAAAAATTAAACCATCTAAAAGTTGTTATATCAATTATGCAAATAATGTCATTTTAAGGATTAGACAAAAATGATTATTTTTTATCTGATTAGTAAAATACCACAAGAGAACATTATTTAAAAGTTTGTTAAAATATTTTCTAAAATATTTGGCATAATATATGCATTTAAAATTTATTAATTTTAGAAATATTATTATATATTCTCAAGGTTTTATGCACTACATCTGCCTTACAATATACGTTAGTGATGATCTTAGCAAAGCCTCATTCTAACCAGCTTTAAGTTTCAAATCGTAATGCAAATATATATTGTGCTAACTTTACCGAGCACACAAATGAATAATGGCTATTAAATATGTAGCTTGAGAATGTTATTTACAAGTTTATTGAAATGATTTTTAACAAGTATGATTTATAAAATAGTATT
Source organism: Epiperipatus broadwayi (assembly GCA_028023455.1). Taxonomy (NCBI): domain Eukaryota; kingdom Metazoa; phylum Onychophora; class Udeonychophora; order Euonychophora; family Peripatidae; genus Epiperipatus; species Epiperipatus broadwayi. The sequence continues at coordinate 1,412,121 of JAQFVV010000188.1, forward strand.
TATATATATATAGAAATATTATTAAGCTTCTTCCAATCAATAATTACAATCTCTATAGTCACGTTGCAATTTTTAGTGTCTATAAATATGAGACTATTAAAGGGGTGGGATCCCACCTCTATTGCTAAAAGAAGATCACCTTGACAACAGTTTGAAATTCTTGATTGTTATTTATATTGGGATTGTCTGAGTGTTGACTAGTTTCTAATGGTTAATTATTATTTATGTATTTTCTTTTTAACAATATCATTTGATAATATATATGTATATAATGGACAGTGGGTACATTAATATCCAACCCAAAAGGACGATTTATAACCTAGAATATGAGAGTTTACTGTTGAGAATAAAATGTATAAATGCCTACACAACTATACTGTCACAAATAGACATTTAAAATTGCCTCAAATCACGGAGAACAGATTTTTTAGAAATAATTGGGAAATCAGACAGCAGTAAACAAATGCTAAAACAGATCTAACAATAAACAAAATAAAGTTTATTAACAATTTGAAATAGTTCAAATATGAAGCTATTTCAATTGCAATTGCTCTTTTATATGTTAGCATATAGAGCATTTGATATTTGGCAGCTTTAAATATTAATAAAATTTTATGTAATAATGTTGTATCATTCCTGAAGATAATAGTTACTAAGTACTCTATTATTTATATGACTCTATTATATCTGTGTATCAAAATAAGCTGTGCATACATATACATATTTCACTTTTGCATTAAAAAAACAAGCAATAACAAAATATATACAGTCCTTCCTATTGCATGAATGCTTGGCATTCAAAAAAAAAACAATTGAAAATAAAGATGTATATAAAACCAAGCCACAAGTTAGTATTAAAGACCGCTGCCTCTGGAAGTGTTGAAATCAGAACAAGGTTGTCATTACAGGTTACCTAGACCTTTTATTAGTTTGCATGCTTTTGCAGCATTTCTAATTGTATGGATGTAAATACAAGCTATTTAAACTATGTTGTTGGCCTAATTTCTCTCTCTCTCCCTCTCCCTCTCTCTCTCTCTCTCGCTCTCTCTCACTCTCTCTGTCTCTCCCTCTCTCTCTCTCTCTCTCTCTCTCTCTCTCTCTCTCTCTCTCTCTCTCTCTCTCTCTCTCTCTCTCTCTTGTTATTCAATATATAATTGATGTTATGCTAGCTCAAGACTCCCAACTGGCAAAACTAATATATATGATTGCATATAGTTGGCCATACCTGGACAAAGCACATTACATGTAGTTAAATTCATGATTTCACTTCTTAGTAATTAGATATTCAAAAAATAATGAATAATTTAAATACATTTAATTTGGATAGTATACCAGAGACAATACAAAAAATAACTTTAAATCAATTTACATGACTCAAAATTAATGAAATATATCCTTAAAAAAATTGTACTTTCAATGTTTATTTACAAGTAATTTTAACCATTCGACATATTAATAACTATTATATTTAAGAATTACATAGTTTGAAATCAAACTGTATAATCAATTTAATTTTTTTTGTTATTGTATATTTTATTATTTTACCATATTATTCAATATTCATTTTTTTTTTCATAAAAGATAATCTCTGCATTGTCAAATAATTTTTTATGATCTGTATTCAAGTCATGAATATAAAAATCTCCTATAACTACATCTACATTCTAAATATATAAATTATACTTGTATTCAAAAATTATCGATTCAGCCTATATCCTACCGATCCCTCTTCTGTGTATTTAAATAGACAAGGTCATATACATGAAGGGTAAGAGTGACTTAAAGCCAACATGGTGTTCCATCATCATATTGTCAATGGTATGGAACTGAAGAGTTTGGGTGGAGTAGATTAAAACCTGTCCATTCAAATTTGATGCTATCTTAATATAAACCAAGCAGTGATTATATATATATTTGTGTGAGTTGATGATCTGGGTCAACTTATGGGTTCTTGTTCAGTACAAAATACATCTATTGGAGATTATTTATCTTTTTCACATGTGTTTGATCATGTGTAGCTGTTGTATGAGATAGAGTGGATAGTTGAAAAGAGCTTGAAAGTCTATGTTAAAATTCCCTACAATAATATTTATAATTATTTTTTGTAAAGGAATAAATAAGAAAAAAATTTTGGAATTATTGTAAAAATTCAAACATGTTAAGACAAAGGGTAAACAAACATTTTTTTGAAGGATTGGGTAACAAATTTTAAGTTTTTGTGGGCAATAAAAAAAATGCAGGATTCTATTTAAATAAAAACATCACGAACAAAAAAAAAACAAATATAATGAAAATGGTATTTCCTATTACTAGTAATTCTTATATTCATTAATATAAATTTATATTTAATTTGTGTTCTAATCTCTTTCTAGTATTTTTTTTTTTAAAGTTTATTGTGGTATTCGAGTTAATGAAAATTGCTCTTTGTGACTAATAAAATAATATATTACATGTGTGATTGTAAATATATTGTAAACTGATATAAAATAATATTATTATGTTTATAATATTTGTCTAAATCGCATGTTATTATTAAATTAGTAATAAATTGAAAGGTTTCTAGTCTTTCACAAGCGCCTACTTTTGTTTCTCAGACAGCCAATCAGATGTTAAACAGTGGTCTGAAGAGTGATCAGGCCTTAAAATATGACAGAGATTTTGATAAGAAAAGGATGATAAAGGGGATATCATCCTTTTCTTATCAAAATTCCTGTCATGTGTCAAGGCCTGATCGCTCTTCAGACCGCTGTTTAACATCTGATTGGCTGTCTGAGAAACAACAGTAGGCACATGTGAAAGACTAGCAACCTTTCAATTTATTACTAATTTAATAATAACATGCGATTTAGACAAATATTATTAACATATGTTGCTGATAACTTATATTAACATCTAGAAAATTGCGGTGTAGTAAATCTAAGATTTCACGCTGTAATATCGTAAATTAAAAATGCAGTGAGTAATAAATGAATATGTTTATATCTTCAAGCTTTCAAGCCAAGATACTTAAGACTGGCTTATATATATATATATAAAGTTAAGTAAAGAGAAAGGGGTATCATCCTTTTCTTTTCAAAATCTCTGTCATGTGTCAAGGCCTGATCGCTCTTCAGACCGCTGTTTAACATCTGATTGGCTGTCTGAGAAACAACAGTAGATGCATGTGAAAGACTAGCAACCTTTCAATTTATTACTAATTATTATGTTTGTATAAATCATTTGTATAAAAAAATACAGATTAGCAAGGGTCCAAATGTTTTAAGATCGTGATTGTAGATAAGATATTTATTTAGGTAAAATATTTCTAATTACAGATTAGTGTGTATAAACTATTTCAAAATGCTTGGAACAAATATTTCTAATTTAACAACCATAATCAAAATAGTCAGGCAGGAAATTAAATAATCTCCCCATTGATATAGCACTCTAGAAATTAATTTTAAGGATATAAGGAAAGAAAACCAGAAATATGTATAATTAGAGAGTTTGCAGTAATCCATATGAAATATTGTGTTTAATAAGAAGTAATATCTGTTAAGTCTGAGTTATAAATTTGTGAAATTTAAATATGAATAATTTTTATCTGTTCATCTATAGAATATTAATAAACCCAGACTTGTTCAATTTCACCAAATGTGTTCAATGTTTTTTCTGATTGGAACATTTGATGCTATGATCAAATTACTTGTATGAGATAAACAACTCTATAGCTGTATGAAAATTTAATATTTTTTAATATTTTTTATGAAATTACAAAATAATTAAGATCTTTATGCTTAATTTGATTTTTTTTCTGTTTGTACAAGCAGTTTTTAAAATTGTTTTGCATAAAATATTATCTGTCCATTATATCTTTTATAAAATGCTCCATTTATTTACATGTACAAAGTTAATTATAATATTTATGTAATATGGGAGTGGTGTTATAATTTAAATGATTGTAAATATTATCCATTATCAGAACATCTGCTAATGAGGTGTGTAAATGTAAGTGCATATTTTTGCAATAATTTATTGCTTTGAGATATATAATTGTTTTGAGATGGTTGTATGTCAATGTTAATAGAAGGGTGACAATAAGCAACTGTTTTAGAGTAGTGTTAAATTTGATATCTACATTGGTGTTTGACATGAGTATATTCTTTCAATAATATAGGAACACCAAAGACATAAAGAGGAGTTGATTTTGCATGGATATAATAGTTTTGTTAACTTTGAAAGATTAATGATTATTTTTCTAAGTCTAAATATCAAAGCATTTTGATTATAAAGAGCAGTTAGCTGATTAACTTCATTTGGTAATTTATGGATAAGATGTTTTGCATCATTGAATTGTACAATAGCTTGGAGAGTTCAATTGATGTCATGAATATGTTGTTTTATAAGATTATTTGAATAATAATCTATTAATCAATTAGAATAGCAATTATTGAGAAAAAAATATTAGTAGTATTCTTTTTTCAACTGAAGAGAAGTTCTACAGCTGATAAAAGTTATTACTGGCAATTACTATCTAGAGTCAAAATCATGCTTAATTTAAACTCACTGAGAAATTGATATTTGATTGTAAAATTGTAAATTGTTGCTTTATTTTAAAGAGTGTTTTGCACGAGACTTACACAAGTATGGTTAGGAAATGAAATGCTAGACAAATAAACTGAAGTTTTGATGTCAGTAGAAGACACAAAAAAAAGAGATCAATGAGAGAAGATTCTTGGCTTTCAATAAATGGACACATTTGGAGAGTAAAGTGGAAGTAATGGTAGCAAGATCTGTTGAGTTTTAGTTTCAAAAAGTATGGTAGATTATTATATGCTTAATTAAATTCACAGCACATGACCGAGCTTATTTGAGAATTTTACATAGGTCAATGAGTAGAGTATTTACTACTACTCTGGCTTTTTTACATGAATATCTTGCTATAAGGTAATATAACTGTAACTGGAAAATAAAAGAATGATTTCATTAATTGAAATGAATATTACTTTTAATTTTGTCAATGGATGATGTATATTTATTAGGATACCTACACCTTGTGCTAGTCTTGTATTGGGCTTATATATAAAATACATTTACCATTTATAATGTTTACAATGATTGGTTTGCTTGATAAACTAATTTTTGTTTCTGTAATGACAAGATATCAGCATGGTAATTATTTAGAAATTAACTTAGCAGTGAAATTCTATTGTATGCATTCAGTTTTTGCACATTTGAAGTGGCAATTTTAATGTTTGAAATATTATGTTTTTGAAAATTTCCAAGTGGCACTTTTTAATGGCAAGTTTGATGTCTGGGTCAGGTATGCTCACTTATTATTTTTAGTGGCAGAAAAAGCAATTTTGTCAGATGTAATTTTAGATAATTTTTAATCTATATGGTATCTTGATTATAACACAGAACTGAATTATGAGTAATACTTTTGTTTGGGTCCTTGAATGGCTGGAATTAATTATCTGTAAGCAAATTTTGAGATTGATTCTCATAACTGCAACTTACAAGTGGTCTGTCAATGTGTTTTTGGTGCTGCATTTTTAATTAGGTTGTGTTAGATCAGAATTGGTATCGGTTTTAATTATTGTAAAATTAAAATCATGCTAACAGCAAAAATGATTTTACCATATAATACTAAATTGTCTAATCACTTTACTGCTGTTACACAATGCTTTATTGACCACCCTTTCTCACAGTTTACAGTTTTGATCACCCCAGCAATCTTCTTCAGAACTTCATATCTAGTTCTGAAGAAGATTCCTGGGGCAATCGAAACTGTAAACTGTAAGAAAGGGTGGTAAATAAAGCATTGTGTAACAGTAGTAAAGTGCTTGGACAATTTAGTATTATATAGTATACATTTGGCAATTCAATAAGAAAGAGTAGTTATTTTACTTCAAAAATGATTTTGTTGAAAATTTTTAATAATTGTAGTTTATTAAAAAAATTAAAAATTCATAATATGCAAAATGATTTGATTTTAATAAAAATAATATCAAACTTAATTTCCAAATGGAGTTGAATCATATTAAGCTTATATATAGTCTGCTAAATTGATAAACAGCCCAACAGAAAATAATTCTGAAATAAACAATAAGTGCATATATATAAACAGGCAAAAATCTAGTCAATTAATTAATGAAATATTAAAAAAACAACAGCAAGATTATAGAATAAAGGTGTTTATGTTTAATCTTACCTGCACCATTGCAAGAGAAGACATACAAAAGCTAAATTCAAATAAATTAGTTGATATTCAAGCATCCTAACTAGTTGTGTTAATGATTTAATTTAACAGGAAATAAAGCACCAGTCTCTACAGTTTATCAAATAGTTACCATGATCCAAGAAAAGCCTCCTAATAGCTGAGATTATTGTTCTGTTAGTAGCATAAAAATATGCAATATGTAGTAGCAGATATGAGGATGAATAGCTAAAGCATCAGAATATATTATTGCTAACAATCGTAAATGTAGATTTATCTGTTAATTACCAAACTTTTGAAGCTTATTTTTTCCTTTGATGTCATCGTCAATCTGAAAAAAAGTAACTACTTACAAAATCTCTTGTGAAATATATTAAAACATGATAAATATGTTAAATCCTGCATACATAATTGTAACTGCTAATAAAGAAACTTTAATTTAAAATTTGTACTAAAAAAACATCAAAAAGGAGATAAAAATTTGTTCGTAAATACACAAGAATAAATTCCCAATGTATGATCATTTATTAAAGGAGGCTCATGAATTTAAAGATGTTCACAAATCTACAATGTTGCCAATTAAATTTCCATAATCTAATATGAGTATTGAATGTCTTTAGAAAAATTTTAACTTTATTTAAATATTCCAAATACATTCAACTGTTACTAATAGCACATCAAACAAGTTAGTGTATGCATCATGTTTCGAGAGATATTATTCTCCCCTCTTCTTCTGTTGTTGCTGGCCTGACCAGTGGCAGTACTAGCATGAGAATTAAACCTGGACCTTTAGATCCTTGAGTGTTGAATTTGCTCAGTTGGTTAGAGTGTTACCTTAAAAATCAATAATCAAGAATCTAAGGGTCCAGGATCTATTCCCATGCTAGTACAGTCACTGATCTGGCCACAACATCTGAAGAAGAGAGAATAATATCTCTCAAAAGGTTGTGCATATATTATTAACCTGTTTGATGTGCTATTACTAACAGTTGAAGGTATTTGGAACATTTAAATAAATTTAAAATTTTTCTAAAGACATTCAATAGAGATTATGGAAATAGTCCAATATAAAAATACAACTAAAACACCATCATCATAAACCTTCAGGAAAACTCTAGGTGAACTAGTTTATTTATTAATAATTTTGGTTACTTTAAAGTTATGTATATAATTAAATTATACTTTTAATTTGTATATTTTATTTATTTTTATTGATTTATATAATCTTTTAAAACAATTTTTTTATTATTATTTTTACTTTAAGGAAATATAAGTTGGCAATTTGATTAGAGAAGATAGGGAATTTTGAACTTTTTTTGCCATGTACCCTAAGAATATCTCAAAATACCAACCAGATCGCATCCATAATAAACAAAGAGACAATAACACTATTAAAACTTAACATGAATTTATTTACTCATAACAAATAATAGATATGTAACTGAATAAAAATTTAAACGTTAATCTTCATTTGTAGAATTATCTTCAACTAATATATGTATAACAATTCTATACATGCATGCTTTAACAGTTCATTTCTTTGTGCCATTTTTGCAGAACTTCTTGCATGCGCACACACTTAATTTGATAATCTGCTGATTTATATTGTGTGACTTCTGGATAATCTAAATTAATTAGCATGTATTTAATAAAGTTCAATGCATGCTAAAATATGTAAATTTTCTAGAGTGAACATACTAAAGAATAATTTATTTATGTGTTGGTGGTGGTAATTACAATAAGTAAAACTTAATTATAATAAATCAAACATACACCTATGCCCTTATTCACACACACTGCATTATATTATTGCAAACCACTCAACTTCTCCTTTCACTATAGAAAATTATCCTTTATTTATGAAGAATGTTCTTGCAAATCTTATAGGTTTCCAATGACCTTGAACAAGTCGGGACAGAGGTGGATTTTTTTTCCTTCTGGTTGGTAGACCTTTTACTGGTATAGTTTCTCTCATTTGACAATTTATTCAATTCAGTTAAAAAAATATGGTTTAACTGCTTTTCACTAGACAAATCTAAATCTAATGTCTCTCATGCTGTAATTGTAATTTTATTCTGTTTTATTGAAGTACTATCTTCATTACACATAGAATGTGTACTGACTTCTATTTCCTTTAATGAAATGACAAATTCTCATGTGATTAATATATCGCATTTGTGTTTTATTAGATATCTGAACCACTCTTAACTGTTTTGATATAATTCTAATTATTATTCTGGGAAACCATTTTCTTTTCAAAATATCATGCACCCATGCAGCATAACAATTTTTGAAATGTTCTTCAGCCATATAACTTTGATTTGAAAAATTCCTAGTAGGTATTAACACTGACAAATGTGTTTGGAACTTCTAATGCATTAACAGTCCAACTGGCATTCTTTTAATAATACAAGGGATAAAATACTGATTAAATACATAGCATCAGTCAAAGCCTCACTGATGTCTTTATATTTTATTTAATGCTGTTTTTAAATGTTGCATGGGTTTTTGACTAGATCATTAGATTATGGGAGGTATAAAAATGTTAATATATGTTGTAACCCCAGAAGCCAAAAAGTATTTTAATAGTGTGACTCTAAAATAGTTCCATTATTGAAAACTATAATTTCAGGGTACCTATGGCATGAGAATATTTCATTCAAAGTTTTCATGGCTTTTTTCATGCTTGTGGTTTTAGCAATTTTACATTCTGTTTACTTAGAGTATGAATCTATAAATGAACAGGAATCATTTATGTGGAGTGTCTGCTATGGTTGGATTGCTTTAATCCAAAATTTTGATATTGCAATCTTAGTGGTAGAATGACACATTCCACAACATTGAATATCTGATCAATTTTATAATTCATGATTGACTACCATACAAAGTCATGCTAACTCCTTCATTCTTAACTCCACTATATAATAAGACTAGAATTTGTTTCTGATTTCAATGAGAATAAGAATATATTCTATCTTGAGAATATATATATTGACATACATTGACAGATTCTTGTGGCCATTACAAATGGATTTTGCCACACAATTCAGTCATTTAATAAGCTAACCATGCTTTATCCATTTATACTAGGTTTGATAGCCAACATGTCATTTCGCCTACTTAGTGACTACTGTGCTATTTAACACATTGTTTCTATGAAATCAATACAGTTAATCTATAATTTTACTCTCAGACTTGCATATAGCCAGTAATATTCTTAGTGCAGTCTCATGGTTGATCTCTTTACTGGATATGCTGCTAATTTATTGATCCAATGAATCGTTCTTTGACTGCATGTTCTGGAGTTTTAATATTTCCAAATATAGGCATTAATGTAAATATTTTAAACAAGCATCCATAAATGTACTTGTTTTCACAGCATATATTATTGTCAGAACTTCTTTATCAAGCTGATTATTTTTTCTTCACAGCAGTCAAGGCTCTAGAGGTGTAAGCTATAGGGCATTCATCTCCATAATAGTAATGTGATATTACCACCCTGTGCCATATTCTAAGTCATCAATGGTAACAAAGACTGCCTGCTTATTACTATAATGACTGAATAATTGAGCAGAAGGTAACAGATTCTTGACTCAGGTAAATGCATTTTTATGCTGTGCACTGTTTCTTCCTTAGTAATTCATATAATGATGTTGTAACAGATGCTTTCTTTTCAAAAAATTCTCAAAGGAATGACAGCAAGTCTTTGTCATTCTTTGTTTTTGTGGTGTTTTTTTATACTCTCACCATATCTGGATTAGGATACTTTCCCTTAGTGATAATTATATGTTAAACTTAATTTCTTTGGTGAATCAGATTCACTTAGGAACATTTAATCTTGAACAAATATTATCTGGCTGTGCACAGATTTTTAATACATTTGCTGATAGTTCTTCTTTTGTCTCTACCATTATTAATCTGTTATCAAGGTAAGAAATAACATCTTTCATATCCTGAAACAAACTTCCATATTTTCCTAAAACAAGTTTGGAAATTTGAAAATTCTGTAAGGTAATTCATTGCAAGTAAATAACCATAGATGAGGGTGTATAGGCAATAATTCAGCTTTTTTTTATGAAAGCAAATTTTAATCTTAGCAAATCTCCCACATCTCAGTGCCTGTTAATCTTCCTTACTAATGTATTTATTAAGCACTACATGGTAATCTATGAATAAGTGAGCATTGCTATCTGGCTTTAGAATAACCACAACTAGGCTGGCTCAGAATGACTTTTTTGTTGAGTTAATATGCCTCTTATAACCAGCTTGTGGATTGTTTCTTCTATTTTGATTTTAACAAAAAAGGGACCACCAGTGGTTTACAAATAATTGACTGTGCCTTTTTTTGTTATGTCAGCCAGACTTTAGTTGTACTTTTTCAATTATTTCAATCTGAATTCCCATTTTTTTGAAGCAGTTTCTAGCTAGAATAGGAGTAAAATCATGCTTTCCAATATAAAGAGGTAGTATTTTTACTTTAGATTTCTGGATTACAATTCCATTGCCATTTACGTCAGTAGCTTTCACTTCCAATTTCTTAACTATAATGCTCTTTTTAGAACTATTATTTTTGTAGAATCCCTCTGTGAGATTAGGGACAACCCCATACCACTATCAATTTCCTTGCTAATATTTTGCTCATGACTATATATTGTAATAGTTTTGGTACCGTTACCTCAAGCAAGAAGCAAATACAATCAAAAATTATCTTTTATGTCTGTACTCCTGATCGAACCCCGAAGTAATATGAACATATTACCAATGTTATTTTTCCCAATCAGGAACTCCCGACTGCTGGACTAAATCATTCCTAGGAATAAGTTAATGGGCATCCAGTGCTTGAAATATTTTTTTTGAGATTACCAACAATACAAGTAAAATAAAAGAATATACAGCCATTTCTATTTATTTTTCTTTTAAAATAAAGTCACGTTAACCTTTAATAAACTAAGATTAATTTTAACCCCATAGTTTGTTCGCTTGGTGAAAGCGGAATTAAACAAGACAACCAATTTCAATAGTAATAACACATTTAATAAAATCATAAATTAAATAATATAAACAATATCACACGACCATAAAGAAATACATAAATATTAAAGTAATATAATTAATTTTATTAACGAATATGTAGCAAAGGTCCCGTATCAGAAGAAATTGTTCTTTTCAAAACACCTTTTCCCAGAAAATAATTCTTACTTCTTTCAATATAGCCGCAAGACCAAATTACAGCTTAGTTTATTTACCTTTCCTTTTCTTTAAATAATGTAACACAAAAAAAAAAATGCATGCATGTTTGATATAGTAAATTGTTTATTTAGGATTTGAAGTTCTATTGAGCACTCTGACCATCTTGTGGGAGTCAACCAACTTCTTTTGCAGAGACGGCCAGTGCTTCCATATCCACTGCAGCTGAATAAGTCCTTCCGAACACACTTCGTGTGAATGGGTCCTTCTTAATATAATTTGTTGACTCTGATTTAATTTCCCAGTTCTTCCTTTCGTATCTCTTGGTTATATAACTTCTTCTTCGGACATAGCAACAGATAGAAGGGGCAAATCTATATAACAGACGAGGCAGCAGATGTTATTCCATCGAAAATTAGAGGTCAGGCAGGCCGAGAAAAAATCAACATCCCTCTAAGGCCACCAGTCATGCATCCAGAAGGAAATACACACGCTAATATGTTGCATTTCTTTTTTTGTTTGTTTGTTTGTTTTACTACTGTTCTCACACGTTATACCCAAGCTAATAACAAGAGAAAAGTAAAAAAATGTCTTTAATAATATCGATCTGTCCTATTTATAGATTTGCTCATTTATTGTTTGCCGGAATGCAATTAATTAAAACATGTTTTTCACACCTTTATGGTTTTATCTTATACAGATTTATAATATATTACTTTTGTTTTTCTACACAAGTTTAAAATTCTTCATCTAAATTTTATTTTACAATTTTCAACAATATAATAAATTTCAAATACCTTTTTATTATTTCTTTTTATTATTTTCTCTTATATGTAAGTAATTTAAAAAAAGAAAAAGACGCAATTTTCTTTATCCACCCCCTTCCCCTTTTCCTTAAAATAAAATCATTTTGACTTTCTACCTTTTTAACTAAATTTGAACTCTTTTTTTTTTTTTTAAATGTCTTGTAACTAAAATAATTAACCTTTTCCTGAATTTCACAATATACGACTTCTTTAATTTCGCACTTTGCGTTTCACTGTTACCTTTCAATTAAATTTTTTACTCTTTTTTTTTTTTAAACTAATTATTGTGCTAATTTTATCGTTTTTCAACGTATGTTTACTTTTTACTATTTAATATTTACTCACATATTAAATGTATACACATGTGTGACTACAACTGATGTAGCCGTCACAATATGTTCAGCAAAATGTATTTGTTATCCACATCATTTTTTGTTTTAACATCAGATTTTCTCTTAGCACTTCCTCACCATGACTTAAAGTCGGCACATAAATTTTTTTACTATTCTTATCCTTTGTACAACAGACACGGGATAAGTGTCCAGTCCTGCCATACATGTATCACCTTTCACATGTAACACCTTTCACATTTACAGCTATTCTTTAAATGATTTTTTACCATAACAATAACATAAATCCGTTCTATGGATTTTGACAGTTCTAGTTTCAACTTTCATTTATTTACTCACATTGAGAATTTTGTCTCAGCTTTAAAGTATTGACACTCTTCAGAATTTTCCATAACTAATTCATGTACTATGCATATCTCAACTGCCCATTTATATGTCAATGTTGGCTCATCCAGAACTTGTTATATTTTATTGTTAGTAATTCTACATAACATTTGACTGAAAAGCATGTCATCCAACTTGGCATTAAAGTTGTACTCTTACTGATATTTGCAATGTTGTGTCCTATTCTAAATGTTTTTCACATGGTGTTCATATCATGTTTTTAAATCTCAAGTATGACACCCATTTCAGCATTATGGGTTGAAAGTGTGTAGTTAATTTATCTTTTAATTCCAGGCATGTTACTTTTTCAGAAGGCTTCAGTTCACAAAGTCATTTCATACTTGTAATATCTACTTACTCACCAACCATATAAGTTTTGCTGCCTTAATCTTACATTATTTATCAGGATACACCTATCTATGTGTTCCACACAAAGGCCTCAATCTGATGTATTGTTGACATCAAATTCCCTACTCACTTTATTTTTAATGCCATTCTATATAGAAATTGATCTATTTTATACACAAATCCGGTGTACTTCTCTTTCAGTTATCAACTGTGCCAATCTGCTGTGTGTACCCTGAGAATTTTAAAATACCATCTGGTTGTATCCATAACAAGCAAAGAGACAATAACACAAAACTTAACACAAATTTATTTACTCATAGCAAAAAATATATAACTGAGTAAAAATTAAAATGTTACTCTCCTGAGAATATAATCTTGATTTATAGAATTATCTTTGACCAATGTGTATATAAAAATTTTATATATGCTTAACTTGAATAATTCATTTTTCTGTGTCACTTTTACAGGGCTTCTTGCACACATACACACTTTTGCTATTTTATGTTATGTAACTTCACATTATCTAAATTAATTAGCACATATTTAATAGAGTTCAACACATGCTAAAATATGTAAATTTTCTAGAGTGAATATAGTGAGGAATAATATTTTCATGTGCTGAGCAGTAACAATTATAATAAGTACATTTTTTTATTTACAATAAATCAAATGTACATGTATACACTTATCCACACCCATTATGTCATATCACTGCAAACAGTTCAGTTTCTATTCATAATGTATTGTTTTATTTAACAATATCTAAAAATGATAAATATGGTTTTAATTTCTCCTTATATGTAAAAACAAAAATACTTAATTGTAATTATTAATTAGAGAAAATATAACTTACTATTAAAAATTTATCGGCTGAACATTTTCGAAAAGTATAGCATAGTCTCTTGATATGAGCATTTTACATGCATATTTCAGTCAAAGTATATCAAATAGTTATGCATATTTATGAGATTATTTAATAATAAGAATGTTTATTTTTAAATGCTGTTATTTAACTAAATCATTTTGCTTGCTTGTTTGTTTGTATAGCTAAAATCTTGTAATGATTTTAACATACTTCTATCAAATGGATTTTTTTTTTTCAAATTTTATACATGTATTAGGCTTAATGATAATGCAATATTTTCAGGGTTTGCCAGCCATTTGTGCAATATAATAGTGTGGGGGGCTGAATTTCAAACAATGTTGATATTTTTTAAGCAAGCTTTTGGGGATGAGGAATATAGTATATTATTCTAAAATACATTTTTACTGAATTTCATGGCTAAAAAGCCTTTGACGTTAAAATAAAAAGAAAAATGAAAAATGAACTTTTAATTTTTTTATTGGTGAAAATAAAATTTGCCTCTTTAAGAAAAAACATTCCCTTGCAAATGATTTTTAACATATCTGAATTTTATTTCTACCACTGGAAATATGGCAAGATTTTTTGTCACTTTCCTTTGCAAAATATTCAAATACTAAAAAAATAAAATATATATATATATATATAAAATTAATGGTAAATGGTAAATGCAATATTATTACCACATAATCGAAAGCGCTACAAAAGAATTTAAACTATAATATTGGATTTACCATTCATTTTATTTTTTTATATATAATATTTATTGTAAAGGGTATTGTATTTTACATTTATATATATATATATATATATATATATATAATATATATATATATATATATATATATATATATTGTGACCTTCTGGTTTGGCACCAGAAATAGTCATTGTAGTAGTGTGGTAGTATATCAGTAATATCTGATATAATCCTCTTTAAAAAAAATGAAATAACATGAAATTTTTAAAAAAAATTTATTTTGACTTTAAACTGTAATCAATAGTAAGTATAGGTAATTAAAAAGATTTCTTAAATGTTTAGTATCTTGTTTTGGGGTATAATCAGTAATAGAATAGGGGGTGGCTTGTTATATGTAGAGTCAGTGCAGTTTAGGTTGTTGCTTACTTGTTTTATTTGCTCATAAAGCAGTACTCAGTTTTGTTAGAATGATTTTCTAGTCCATTTGTTTTGTACATTTTAAATTTATAGCATAAACAGTAAAATATGTTTTGAGATCATTCACATTGTCATTAGTGTAATACCTATGGTATATTACTACTGAATATTCATGCATTATCTAACTTCATTTTTCATTCATATGTTTCATTAAGTCATTAAATATCCCACATTACATTCAAATATTTAATTATATCAATAATAGTATTTAAAAAAACTAACTTAATTACATTTTAAATAAATCAATAAATTATGGACAAATGAATTATATAATGACAAATACTGTAAAATATTTTATTTGTTAAAACAATTGGCATCAATTTTATTCTACTGCTTTAAAACACATTTAATTATTAGTTCAATATTTTTTTTTCATTTATTTAAAAGATGAAATAATTTTTTTTTTTCATCTCTATTTTTTTTTACTGTCTAAAGTTTTTGCATAATTAAGTAAGTTTGCCAGTGGGAGGAGCGATTGGTGATTTTTTTTTCTGGTGATGTAATGTGACATTATCGTAAACAATTGGAAGAGAACAATATGATGTAATGATTATTAAAAAGTTTATAAAAGGAATACTTATTACTTTTAAAAAGGGCAGTCTATTATTACTTTTGAAGAGGTCAATCAATTATTACTTCAGTCAGTCAGAGTCAATTATTAGAACTTTTACGAGGGCAGTTATAGCTAACCAAAGACAGCTATAATTAAGTTATTTAGCAAAGTTTAATAATGAAATTATTTTTCCTCTTCCAGAGTTCAAGTTAAAAATTTAATTATATTTTGTTTGTGAAATGTGCACTTAAAAACCACTAAAATATACGTCAATTTTGCTCCAGCTGATCGTTTAAATTGTCCCAACGTTATGCTAAAGTATACGTAAGTGTTATATTCTATTATTCAAGATAAATTATTATTTAAAAAATGGGAATGCTTAATAGGACTGTTAAATTGTTTTATTTAAATTTAAAATTAACAGGGAAGGATAAAAGAATATTTGTTTATTTTATAACAATTAAGTTTTTAAGCTTTAATTATACTATGAAGGGAACAACTGCTACTTGTTTCATTTATGTGGAAGGAAAAATGCGAACTGTTCATTGAATGTTCTTAAAACTTTAATGTACAAATTTCATGTTAAATATAAAAGAAAACACAAAATTTAAAATATACACAAGGAATATGTAATTTTATTGTCATATGTCTTAGAATAGTGGCGTAATTATTTATATTTTTACCTTTGGAAAAAAAAAGATTAAATATGTCATTAAATGTACTTTAATAATTATTTGTTCTTCTAGACTAGTGGGAAGAATGAAATTATAAATGGATAAAGTTATGTGACAGTGCTGTATTAACATTACCAATGAGTTTATATCAATAAATATTATTAATTGAATAACTACGTATATTTCTGAATGGCTTTATGATTGTGAAATCAATTGTTAAATATATCCTAGGAATAAAATACAAACTTCCACTTTACTTGTGTTATGAAATATAGTGTTTAATTAAGGAAATTCATTATTTACAATGTCAATAGCAATTCATTAGTTGATAACTAAAAACATTGAATATGCTCATATGGATTCAACAAAGAAAAATAATATTGTGTCATTTTCTTCTGCAGGAATTGTTCCATTCTGTGTTAATATTCATCTTGTGCAGTACAATTATTTTCCTTATCTATTTGAAAACATGACAAGGAAAGTCATGTAAAAACTTTTATAAACTTTCATTTCATTTCGTTTGGAAAGAAAAAAGAAGAGAACTTTATTTTATGTAATGGTGTTTTAGATAGATAGTATTAGTTAAGGAATATTTTATTATTTTAAATATGTTTATTATATGTATTATTATTATTATATTTTTCTCCAAGAATGTCTCAAATAGCATAATAGAAAAATACATTATGCTGGTAATTTTTTTTTATTATTGTTATTATTTTAATAAGATAAGTTTGGTCATGATGCACATAATAAACAAATGGAAGAGTCCATTCAAAAGGGTGAATAATTATTTTTTAAAAAAGGAGTTCATTATATCAAATCTTACCGAATATATTTCTTTTTATAAATTAGAAAATAATTATTTTCAATAGTTATTTTATCTATAACATACAATATTATTACTTATTTAGGTTCAATTTAACTACAGATTCATGACAGTATTAATGCATTATATTATAAAAAAATTATTTGTCTTGCTTTGTCCATAGTAATTAGTATTTTATTCCCCAATTGTTCTTTGAACATTACCAGGTCCTAAATATTGTCAGATATGAGATATTTATTCTTTATTAATTCTAGCAGCAATAATTAATATTTTAACAATAATTCTTTGCTTACTGCGATTTTAAATGGTCTGTATATCACAGGTTTATAAGTGGTGTGTCTATTATTAAACTTATTTATAATTATATGTAATTGCCAGTGAAAATGATTTTAAATCTATCGTATTTGGAAGGAAAAGAGGATCAATCATTTGAAGAATTAGAAAGTTGTTTAAGAGAGAATTATTATTTCTTTGTTATGACTGAATGAAAAGTATTTTGTGGCTATATACTATAAAGTTTACAATGTTTATAATATTTTATGGGATTGAGTTAGTATGTTTGTTAGTTGAATATTTAATATGGGTAGTTGCCCAGTGTATTGTAGTGTATAGGATTGAGTAATCCTTTGTTTTCCATGTATTGGTGTATTTTAATAGGAATGGATTGAGTCCTCCTTTTATATTTGATATATTGAATTAAATGTGTATGAAGCTAGAGATGTTATTTTCCTAATTTTTATTTGGTGATGTGTTATTCCACCAGTTGTTTAGTCTTAAAGATAGACTCGGAAGTTATTGTGGTATTTACCTGTTTGAAGTATAAAAATCTTTTATCCCATGTGTGTATTGGATGTTTTCCAACTTATGCTATAGCCTAGTGTTTGATGGTTTATAATAAAAAAAAGAATAAAAGGAAAGTATAGGGTCTTATAAAACAGCTGTATTATAGTTGATAAATAAAGATTGATTGATCTTTACTTCCAACCGTATTATGATTATATTGAAATATCATAAGCAAACCGATTAGATTGATTAACATTATTTATTTTCTTTGACACACAGCATAATACAGATTCATGCACAAATTGTTAATTTTGATATAAAAAAATTCATTATCAATGTAGAACTTTACTTATCATGTTAAAACATTTTGTAGTAATCATTTAAGCTTCATCTCATTGATTTTTATCATTTAATCATCATTTTCATAAATAATTAAGCAAAGATAGGACATTAGTTAATGAATACAAAGATTTACTTTATTTTGGCAAAGCAGAACCTAATTATCCAATAGAATACTTTACTCCAAAACTACAAAGAAAAATACATTTAATTAATAGAAGTATTTATTTCTTTGGTAAGATAGCCCAATATTATTCTTAGTTTAAATCCCCTTATTGTAATTTTGTTTAAGATATGTTAGAGTAACAATACAAAATCCTAATTTGTTCAGTAATTAGAATATTAATCTATATTGTTGTTATAAAAATTTTAGTAATAAATGAGTGATATTCAGCAAAAGACTGAATAAAAGATATTTTAGTAATCAATTACTAAAAGTGTAAGGTCATATTTATTTTGTTTTATTTTTGTATAAGTGTATCAGAAATCACTGATAGCTAAAGAGCCATTTCTTTACAGTAAATAATAGGGACTTATTTAGTTCATTTAATGTTTCAAATAAAATGTTTACCAATCTATCAAATGTTCGGATGAATGAAAATATATAGTAGATGTAAAAGTTAATGAATCATGTAGTATTATATCTTCTTGTATAACCTGTACTCAATAATATTAAATCCCTTTGGAATTTGTGTTCATAACAATAAAAGAAAAGTAGATGTTGATTTAACTACTTTCTATTTGATTAATAAATATTTTGTTATCTAAATTTGTATTTGGAGTTTCTTTTATAACATTCATTCGTGTTTCACACTTCCACACATGCTTATACATTTATTTTATTTAATGTAACATAGTTGTATTTTATTAAATATAATGAATCTCTAGATATGATGATGTTGATTTCCTTGATTCAAACACTATATGAGATGCCAATTACCTATTGATTATTTTTTAAAAGGTTTTGTTATTTAATTTTTGTTTAGATGATGAATTGAAATCAAAATGTGCCCGATTTCTTTCATTATCTAACTGCAAGTATCTAATTAGGGTATTGTTTGGTTTATAATATTATTTTTATAGTGTTAAATAATAATTTGGGGTATAGAAATGTTAGATCAAGCCATACCGTAAGTTAATTCCCTGAGATCTTCAATATATAATTTAAATTAGATAATAAATTCATTTAGCCAGACTAGATTAGTGAGTAGTTAAAATTTAGTAGTGATAGGTTTAGTTTGAGTTTGGATCTAGTAAATTATACATTACAATTTCTGAAATATTATTTTTTATTTTATTTTAGTTATTAGTTAATTGTATAATATAGTAGAGGTTGTTCAGTGCATATGGATGATGGGAGGAGGTGAAATATAGAGTATTATTAGTTAATTTTAGCTGGTAGAATTTTACCAATTTAATTTTGTCTAGTATAGAACTTAATAGATGTTTATTCCTATTAGTAATAATATTTTCTCCCACATCTAATGTACATTGTACACCTCATACACCTCTGTATCTCTCAACTGAGTTAGTTTTAGGTGAAAGCTTTAATTAAGAGCCTCATGAATAGATTTAGGTAAAGTTAAACAAATATTTTATTCTATGATCCATAGAATTGGCGCCCCCGAGTAATTGTTAGTGTTGGTGATAGATGTGAGGGGTACTATATATATATATATATATATATATATATATATATATATATATATATATATATATATATATATATATATAATGAGCTTTAATGACTCTTAACAAGCTTTCCTGAATATCCTTATTCCCTGACCAATTTCTAGCTGTTGGCTTTCCTCAGTGTCTGAATATCCTAATGCCTCACTGAGGAAAGCCAATAGCTAGAAATTGGTCTGGGAATATGGATATTCAGAAATTCTTGTTAATAGCTAGTAAAGCTTATTATATACATTTGTAGTACAAGCTTATTAAATTAATCCACATGATATATGACTTGATTTCTTTGCAATATATAAAATGTTTTATATAAAAAAAACAGCATCCATAAATTAACTAATGGATGCCCCATACTTTTTTCAAATTGCATACTGCAATCAAAATTAAAAGAAAAGAAATTTTGGTTCTTAAGGGTTACTGATCAAATGAAATAAAAGTATTTTATATAAAATATACACAGAGGTAAAACTCTCCACACAGTAGCATCACTCAGTGCAAGACAGAGTAATCAATGGTTGCAGAAAGGTTTGTACATAAAATCCCTATCTATTGCATACTCATTCAATATTCCCAGACTAGCTTCTAGTTTGTGGTTTTCATCATGTAATGTTTAGTGGTTAGATAAAATATATATGTATATATTATTTAGATTAACGTTGTTATCTCCATATGAATTTTGGCATTTGATGACAAGGTTTTATTAATCTTTAGATATTAATTTAAATAGACTAATTTAATATTTATTAAATTATTCATTCTGTTTTGTTTTAAAGCATTCTTTATTTCATTCTCCATCTGAGTTATACATTTTAATAGGTATGTGATAATTAAATATGAAATTATATGCTCTATGAATGATAATTAAAAACTATATTCAATGAAAATAGCATCAGGTTACATGTTCAGTAGAATAACCTAATTTTGTGATGATGATCTAATAACATGTTATTGTTAATATTTTTATGTAGTTTACATTTAACTTTCAAGATAATGTATTTTATTTTGGATGTTACAATATTTTATTTTAAAATTCTGAATCCTTCAATTATTGTGATCATCATCTTTGTTCTTCTTGGGTTACTATTTTATTTCATTTTGGATGGTCCTTGGGTGTTGCAGAGCTGCAGCAGCTCCGGAAAAAAAAGTGAAAATTATTTATTAAATTTCTGCTTAAAAATATGAATAATATAACAATCAATCAACATTTTGCAAAATTATGTAAATACAATTAATTAAATCGTTTTTTAAAAAGAATTATTTTAAGTATTCTATTCAAAGACACTGCTAATTATAACAGTGTCAAAAGCACCACATTCTATGAATGTTGGAAAGTTCCATCAGATTCAGTTGTTTTTCTCAATGGTAAATCTTGTGTCATTGTACCTGCTTGCAATAGCAGCATCAATAAGCATTTGACAATGGTATGTTTATTTATTCTAGTTTCTTTTCAGAGGGAATAAATTTTTATTGTTTGCATTTAGGATGAGCAATAAAATATTGTTTTTTTTTCTTCTTGTAATTAACATTTATAAACTTTCATATAAATATTTATTATTCTAGATATTATTACTGGTCAAACAACAATTAGCAAAAACAAAAATCATACTAGATCTTGCTATATCCCGAGAGTATTATCATAACAAGTTTAAATAAACTCAATACAATTTGAAGAAGCAAAACAAATTTATTTAATGTCTAATAACAAAATAGAAATACGAATAAAGAGTGATCTGGAAAGTCTATAAATGAGCTTCTACTTGTTTGTATCAATTTCTGTACATGCGCATTAGATAATTATAACCCATTACATTGCATCTTAGATAAAGAAAGTTTTTCATGCACCAATTTGAATATAACAGAATTATATATATATCAATAAAGCCAATCAACACTTAGACAATTCCAATAACTATAACAATCAACAACTTCAAACTGTTGTCAAGGCAACCTCTTTATTTATATATGTGTGTGTGTTGTGCATGTTGATTCTAATCATTGGCAATTATCATAACCAAGGTATCTGAATAATACTTGCAATTATTACACCTCCACATACACATATCCATAGTGACTTTTTTTTTATAAGAGTCTATTTTTGCATAATTATTTCTCATTTCATAATTGATGTTTAATGTACAGTTAAATGTATGGTTGGCATATGTAGATTTTCTAAAATAGCATAATAATGAGTTAATTTATTTATATCCTATCTACATGTACTTACTGTAGTATTTTGTAAAATGGCAGACATGTTTGTGCACTCCAGAAAAACTAGAATTTGTTTGAGTGGTTGTTGTAGATCGCACGCTGATAACGGAGGAAGTTAAGTAACATAATGGCGGATGATAATTCCAAGAGATATTTGCTTATTGCAAATATTTCTGGATAAAAGATTTTACCTGATTGGACAAGGATTAATTGCTACAGTTATCAGCAAGCAATAAAAGACGGTGTAACAACTAGGCAGGGGAAGGCAGTTATTAGCAGCCATATTGGGATAATATCGAGGAGTGTAAGATAGACAGCAGTAGAGAGCAGTCACGCAGTAGCAAGTTGCAGACCATGTGTTTGAAGAGCATCCGCTTGCAGACCATTCATTGGAGAGCATCCGTGGCTGAGCTTCGTTGCAGACCAATTCATTTGGAGAGCTTCGTTGAAAAAGAACAGCGTGGGAATTATATAACATTATTTGCTGACCGCACAGTATGACTTGCAGTTATAACCTTGGCACAGTCGTAAGTGCGGATATTACAATGGCGCAGTCACATTTGAACCTGTGAGTAGCGAATAAGTTTTTAATTACATCAAGTTTAGTTACAGTTGGAGAAATCTGAAAAATAGAAAGCCCAGTTAGTATAACGTTAATATCGGAAGCTGTGTTCTACCATGCTTGCGCAGTCACCATTGAATGATACTGACGAAAAAGTTTCGGCAGCAGAGTTAAATCATACATTTCTTAGTGAAATTACAGGAAAACATCAAGGAATTGCAACAAGGGTTTTTCTGGAGTGAAGGGAGGTGTTGTAGTATTTTGTAAAATGGCAGACATGTTTGTGCACTCCAGAAAAACTAGAATTTGTTCGAGTGGTTGTAGATCACGCGCTGATAATGGAGGAAGTTAAGTAACATAATGGCAGACAATAATTCCAAGAGATATTTGCTTATTGCAAATATTTCTGGATAAAAGACGTTACCTGATTGGACAAGGATTAATTGCTACAGTTATCAGCAAGCAATAAAAGACAGTATAACAACTAGGCAGGGGAAGGCAGTTATTAGCAGCCATATTGGGATAACATCGAGGAGTGTAAGATAGACAGCAGTAGGGAGAAGTCATGCAGTAGCAAGTTGCAGACCATGCGTTTGGAGAGCATCCACTTGCAGACCATTCATTGGAGAGCAGTCGGTGCAGACCATTCGTGGGAGAGCATCTGTGGCTGAGCTTGGTTGCAGACCAATTCATTTGGAGAGCTTCATGGCAGACCAATTCATTGGAGAGCTTCATTGAAAAAGAACAGCGTGGGAATTGTATAACATTATTTGCTGACCGCACAGTATGACTTGCAGTTATAACCTTGGCACAGTCGTAAGTGCGGATATTACAATGGCGCAGTCGCATTTGAACCTGTGAGTAGCGAATAAGTTTTTAATTACATCAAGTTTAGTTACAGTTGGAGATATCTGAAAAATAGAAAGCCCAGTTAGTATAACGTTAATATCGGAAGCTGTGTTCCACCACGCTTGCGCAGTCACCATTGAATGATACTGACGAAAAAGTTTCGGCAGCAGAGTTAAATCATACATTTCTTAGTGAAATTACAGGAAAACATCAAGGAATTGCAACAAGGGTTTTTCTGGAGTGAAGGGAGGTGTTGTAGTATTTTGTAAAATGGCAGACATGTTTGTGCACTTCAGAAAAACTAGAATTTGTTCGAGTGGTTGTAGATCACGCGCTGATAACGGAGGAAGTTAAGTAACATAATGGCGGACGATAATTCCAAGAGATATTTGCTTATTGCAAATATTTCTGGATAAAAGACGTTACCTGATTGGACAAGGATTAATTGCTACAGTTATCAGCAAGCAATAAAAGACGGTGTAACAACTAGGCAGGGGAAGGCAGTTATTAGCAGCCATATTGGGATAACATCGAGGAGTGTAAGATAGACAGCAGTAGAGAGCAGTCATGCAGTAGCAAGTTGCAGACCATGCGTTTGGAGAGCATCCGCTTGCAGACCATTCATTGGAGAGCAGTCGGTGCAGACCATTCGTGGGAGAGCATCTGTGGCTGAGCTTCGTTGCAGACCAATTTATTGGAGAGCTTCATTGCAGACCAATTCGTTTGGAGAACTTCATGGCAGACCAATTTGTTGGAGAACTTCGTTGAAAAAGAACAGCGTGAGAATTGTATAATGTTATTTGCTGACCACACAATATGACTTGCAGTTATAACCTTGGCACAGTCGTAAGTGCGGATATTACACTTACATGATTGAATAATAAACTTTATTTACATTTGCGTATATACTATAAACGCACAGACAGTCCACATCTTTTAACAATGTCTGTCATGGAACAATCAAATCGTTTTGTGGTTGTGAAATTATAAATGATCTATTTTGTTTTTTTTTATTACATTTTCACGTGGTACTGTAATAAAGCACCCCTGCTTAAAAATTTCACTGGACCACTACTGATTATAAATAAACTCACAATTTTTTTCTTTCTTCTTTATACCATTATATTGCGATCTACAACTGGATTTGTATAAATCCTATTCTGTTGCATTTGGTTAATCAATGTATGGTTATATACAGTTATTTATATTTGCAGTTGATTTTTATAATGTACCTATTTAAATCTACAAATATATATTAACTATTTCAGCAAAAAATGAGACGAATGCTATCTTCTTAATCTAACATAAATGATTTTTACTGTGGATCAAATATGTAATGTTTATAAATATAAATACGTTATTAGCATAAATTGCCAGCATATTTTAAAGAAAGAATTTTAAATAAACTTTCAAATACATTTACCTTTCGTATATTAATGCCAATTCTATTTTGTTTAATTAATAAAAAAAGATAATTTTCATTTGACCTTCGATCGTGTATTTTGTAAATAAATCAAGCATTGGTAGCTGGAAAAGGCCAAAAGTTTATATTAGCGGATGTGATTGTTCTGTGAAATATTCATATCCATGTTTTACATGTTTGATCAACATTAAAAATCATTTATCTGCGATTAAAATTATTAGGATTTAATTTAAATTAATATTTGAAACGGTAAGCTGGTTTCATTGATTTATAAAGTAAGATCGCCAAAATTTCAACCATTTCGACTGTCAATGCTTGATTTATTTACTATAAATAAAAGAGGATATTTTCTTTCATCAGACAAAATAGATTAGCATTGATATACAAAAAATAAACATATTCGCAAGTTTATTTTTAAATGGCTCTTTAAAATCTACTCGCAATTTGTCCCTTATTAATAATGCATTGAGAATGATTGTTTCATGAAATATTACTGACGTCTAAGTATTAAACGCTTAGATTTTCCCAAATTTCCTAAGCATTCTTTATAATGTCAAAAGGAAAAACGGCAAAATATAAAATATTCCCATCAATAATCTTTATTCTTTCATTTAATCTTTTTTTTTCTCTTGAAGTTGGAATGACCCTAACAATTTTGAGAGTAGTTGCTTATATGTGTATAGGTGTGTGAGCATTGTGCACACTGTATCAATGTAGAAAAATTTAATTACATTTTTTTTTATTAATTTCTAGTTATTTTTTTATTTAATATTTATTTTCAATCGTAGATAACTGAAATCACGGATATGGGGAAAGGGGGTTATATTTTTGCCTCTTTAACCGCTTTCTCTTTACAATTAATTTTATTTTGGGCTAGACTTAAAAATATAAATGATTCAAATAAAAACAAAACCCGATCAAGGATGAGTGTAAGAGCAAGATAATAACACTTTGCAATATTCTTTAGAGTGCTTTTGTATAAAAAAAAAAAAGAAAACGAAAAGGCAGTTAAATGCAATTCAAATTGCCATTACCGTCTATCTTGTAGCAATAACTAATACAGCATTGGTCTTTTTATATAGAAAAATTCCTTATCTTATATATTGTATTTTTATTTTATATTTGTATTTTTACACTTTCATGTGTATCTTTTTAATAGAATCTTGTTTCATACTTTGCTAAAAAACTGTCATTCTTTATAATGCCTAGATTTGATCTACAATGTCTAGAAAAAGTATATAAAAAATATAATAAAAATGAAGTTTCAAAATACCCAAAAGTTCATGTATTACATGAATATCTAGGCATTCTATACAATGCCTGCTTTTCACACTTTACCGGTAACATATATATCTATTTAAGCAACAAAACAAAAAAAAGAGAGAGAGACGTGAATACTGTTGTAAAAAAGAAACAACAAAAGAAAGTCTTTTTTTTTTATCCACTGTTTTTTCTTTTATGGTTTCTACCGTTTCTATTAGGATTGTCATTATTCTTACTTTGTTCAGGTTATTCTCCCTGTGTTGCATTTTATAATAATCATGTGCATAAAATTTAAGACTCAATTTTTTTTTAATTATATATTTTTATATCTTTGCATCAAA
Organism: Epiperipatus broadwayi; assembly: GCA_028023455.1. Classification (NCBI taxonomy): domain Eukaryota; kingdom Metazoa; phylum Onychophora; class Udeonychophora; order Euonychophora; family Peripatidae; genus Epiperipatus; species Epiperipatus broadwayi. The sequence continues at coordinate 1,438,941 of JAQFVV010000188.1, forward strand.
TTTGATAATTACTTATCTTTAAATTTCTCTTAACAAATATAGGTACTGTTTTTTTTTTATTGTTTTCCTAGTTATTCTATGATTATTATTGTCAAATTAGCCTTTACTGCTCTAGTTTATTTAATTAGCAAAAAAAAAATTCACTTTCTCCACTGATACCCATATTTCTTCAAAGTAGTTTCTTTATACAATGGTAGATCATTTATAGTCACATCTATCTTCTGAAAAATATAGTTACATATATTCTTTAATAATTTATTAACATTTAATGATCATGAGCTGAGTATTATGAAACAAGTCATGCAACTTTCAAGAATTAAATAAACATCTTAGAAATATCTCCAACATAACATGAGATCTTTTATCCTTCAATAAATCTTACAATTGGCATGTTCTCAAACCTTTCTTTTATCATTTCTTCCAGCATCAAGTCTCATCCTCTATTTCACTTTTTTTTTTTTTCAAAATCGTTTTAGAATCAAAGCATTATAAGTATGGCTTGACTCATTTTTTATGTTCCACTAAGAAAGCATTTTCCCCATGTTTTTTTTTTAATTTGTAAAGGCACTCTTAATATTCTGAAACTTTTTGCATAGATGCTACCCACGTATGGTGGTGTGGTAAATTTTATAAATTGCCAACATTAAAAATATGAGATTTATTAGTTTTGGATTTTTTTTTACTACTGTTCACTAGACATTTATGATTATTTTTTCTGTCTTTTTATGTATTGAGCATTGGATAAAAATTTCCAAAGTTTAAGTGGATAGGAAAAAATTCAATTGATTTACCAGATTTCTCATTTAAAGTAATTCACTATTTGGTTTATTTACTTTTTGTAATTGATTCTGACATATACCCTAAACAACAGATTTATCTCCCTTGTGATATTTTCACAGATGATAGATTGGGAGTATCTGATTGATATCAGAATGTATCTAAATCTGTTTTTCTTCATTTATTTTCATGTTTATCTAATACAAATGGAGCACAAAAATCTGAGATCAATTTGAATCTTTCTATTAAAGAACTTGTGAATTTCTAAAATCTTGATGGTACACTAGATATTTACCTTTTGTAAGAAAAATGTGGTATTGAATTCTGTAAAGACATTATTCATCACCATTAAATTATTTTTTAAATGATGATTTCATTAGGTTGATTATGAAATATGTGCTGTAATGTTTCACATCAGAGTTGTTTTATATTTTTATTTTCATTATATCTCTAAATAAAATACTAAACATCACATGATCATAAATCCTACCCAATAGAATAATGGTGACTATGGTTATTAAAGAATCAAAAACATTAAAATGTATAAGTGCTGAACTGGTTTCAAATCTATATGACTATACAAGTGAATGAGATTGGATTGAAAATATTATTGTGTTTTCAATTTTTATTTGTAGCTTTATAGTTAACTAAATAGGTAAAAGGTGGATGCTAGAGGATTGCATTAGATATAATGCTCTCAGAATCAAATCTCCTTATTGATGAAAGCTACAGTCTAAAAACTAGTCTAGTGATGTTAAGTAGGTACTAGATAGGGATTTTATACACAAAGCTTCTTACATCCATTAATTACTCTGACTTGCACTGGGTAGCATAAGTGAGATTTGCCTCTGTTAGTGTGTAAATAAGATACTAGTAATAGATGCTTTAACATAAACCACTTATCTAAATTATCTGTAAAATAATCTGAATTCAAATTGATTGATTCCATAAATAAATAGTTCCATCTCAGCTTTCCTTTATGCTGCTATCATCCTGAAAACAAACTCAGTTGAGTGTATAAAACTAGAAAATGAATGATCATTTAACTATTAACCTATATACTATACTTTTAACTATAAGATCTGGAATGTTTTAATTGAAAATTAAGGAGGCTAACTTATGAATTATTTAAAAAAAATTAATCTTGATATTAAAATCTATTATATAACTATAAATAATATGTGAATGAACATACACACTGCTATAAATATATATGTATTGCTAATATGGTCTGAATTTCCATATTGTAACAGTAACCAGGGTACAAACAATTATTTGATAGTACTAATGAGTATTCAGCCAATTATATCGAACTTATGATATTATTTATTGGTGTAATGTTAATGGTATTACTTTATTATTTCAAGTTTAAATCCTCACCAATAAAATGCAATAAATATAGAAACATTTACTTGTAAATCCTATGAATAAATTAGAAATCAGAAGAATAAGGATGCCTTTTACCATCAGAATTGTTTTCTGTATTTTATTTATATTTTATTTTTATTTATTGAAACACTAGGTGGCAAACCTACTTAAATGAGAGTGTTTACTTATTTATAATATTAATATCATTATATATCACTTGTTTCTATCAATGTAATATCCAGATACTTCACTCATTGGAGTGCATGTTCTCAAAGTTGGGGGGGGGGTCTTTCTCAGAATTATATGTATAATCTATAGTTTCTTATTAAATTATTTTATACAAAAAAGATATTATAACAATATTTATTTTCAGTATGTATATAAAACTACAAACAAAAAGATTAATAAATAATAAAATAATTTATTAATGCAATAAAAGATAAATAAAATAAATATAGTCTTCTTTTATAAATATCCTCTTGCATAAATTTATCAAGCGAAATATCATAATCAAAACTTCATATCTTTTATTTTCTCCTTACTAAAGCCTCAGTATGTATATAAAAAAATTAATTATTTTATATAGTCTTTATAGTAATACTTTCATTCATATTCATATACGTGAATTAAAACATAATTCATTCCTTGAATGTTTTCAATTTAAATATTTTTATCCTTTAATAGTCCAGTATTATTTAAATATAAAAGGAAAAATAAAATAAAATATTGAATTTTCTTCCTTCAGATTGTCTTACCATTTTAGTCCTTGAATTCTCTTATCTTCTTTTAGATATCTTTTCTTCTCTTAATAATTTTAGTAGTATTGCTAATCAAGCAAGTATTGAACAAAGTCATATTTGATATTAGTGTATTATACCTTCTTTCAAATAATATTTTTGGCAACTTATCTGCATAGTTCAGTTTTTTTCTTTCCTATCAGCTTATCATAATTAATATAAAGAACTGACAATATGCTTGGGGTAGGAACCAATGTGCTACTCCCTTCTATTTAGTCCTTCATATTTAAAAAGTATCATAATATAATAAATATTTTCTTAACTTTTTTATAAGAAAATAAATCCAAATAATTGCAAATCAACACACTTTTTCCTAGTCTAACCTTTTTATCTAATTCTTGCCACTTCTTCATCAACAACAACAAGAAGAGTGAAAAAAAAATCTCATTTGTATACAACCATTGTCAATTGCATGCAACCCTCTTTTACTTTATCTACAATTTTTGGTACTGTGACCTAAATAAATTTCTAAAGTAATCTATTCTTCTAATAAAGAGGATATTAATTAAGTGAATATATATGTGGGTATTTACAAAATGAATAATCCTTTTATTTACATAATAATCTTATATGTGTGAATATTTTACTCTCTTTCTTCAATCACACACACACACATACACACACATATATATATATATATAGTTGCATAAGTGAACACACATTATTTTCAAAATATGTAGCCTTTTCATTGCTATGACAAGGGTTACATATGTATATATGTATTGCCAATCTGATCTGAACTTCCATATAAATTACTTCTTCTTTGATTTTACTAAAGGTGAATTACTCATTTTACTTATAAGAAAGGGTTGTTTAAATTATTATGAAATCAAAATTTATTATGAACATGACATATAAATATATATTTTTAAATAAAGAATATTGCAAATTACATGATCACCATTTCTTACGCTTGCTCATAACTGTTATTAAAACAGGCAAAACTCTCCATACAACAGTGCCACTCAGTGCAAGCCAGAGTAATCAATGGATGCCAGAAGGCTTATACATAAAATCACTATCTAGTGCCTACTCAACCAATATTCCCAGACCAGTGTCTAGCTTATGGCTTTCATCAGTGAGAAGCCTTGGATCTGAGAACACTGCACCTAGATCTTAGGATCTAATGCAACCATCCAGCAGCCACATTTTACCTCTACTTAACTACGAAACTATGAGAATAAAATTGAAAACACAAAAATATTTTCAATCCAAGCTCATTAGCTTATATAATCATATAGGTCTGAACTCAGTTCAGTACCCATACATTTTGGTGTAAGAGAGTTTTGCCCGTTTTAATAACAGTTATGAGCAAGCATAAAAATGGTGATCATGTGATATTTAGTGATTTTTATTAATACCAATTTTGCCTAATAGGATAGTGGTGGCTATGGTTATTAAAGATCCAAAGATACCAAAATGTATGGGTATGAACTGAGTTCAGACCTATATGACTATATAAGCTAATGAGCTTGGATTGAAAATATTGTGTTTTCAATTTTATTCTCATAGTTTTGTAGTTAAGTAGAGATAAAAGGTGGCTGCTGAGGGTTGCATTAGATCCTAAGATCTGGGTGCAGTGTTCTCAGATCCAAGGCTCCTCACTGATGAAATCCATAAGCTAGAAACTAGTATGGGGATATTGAATGAGTATACAGTAGATAGGGATTTTATGCATAAGTCTCCTGACATCCATTGATTGCTCTGGCTTGCACTGAGTAACACTACTGTATGGAGAGTTTTGCCTGTTTCAAGAATATTGCAAATGTTATTCTTTAGTTAACAAACATAAAGAAGGAAAATATAGGAAACAAATATATAAATATATATAAAAATTAAACCTGTATTGCTAATTTGGTAAGGAATACGATTAACATTATATAAAAAAAATGATAAAAAAAAATTAGAAAACTTTTTACTTAGGCACTTTCTGTAATGCAGCTGAGGGCTATCTTTTCTTTTGATTGTGTATGCAAAAAAAATTAATTCACAGTTCAGACCGATCTTGTTTATATTTGTCTTAAAATAATTAAATTTAGTTTTAGCTTATAGTTTTTCTTATGATTCTGTAGATTTTCTTCATTGTAATCTCCTTTTTATATAAATTGTAGATATTTGTGCTTTTATTTCTTTTGATTAGGGCAAATAATGCATACTCAGGTAGGCATTATACTGCTTCTTTTAATCATTCTCATAAATATTGTATCTATGTCATATTTGTTAGAGAAACAAACAATTCAAAAATGTATTTGACATTTGCTTCAATAAAATTTGCCTACTATTCCTGAAACATTTCCTGACACTGAAGCATTATCTTACAAAAACAACCACATCATCTGAAAAATTTAGATGACTTAAATAATCTTCTTTTACCTTTATTTCTCAAACTTCTCATTTTAATCCACAAAATACTTGGAGATGTCATTCTGATATATATCCTGATCAATGTTAATTTTAGTACCACAACATAATCTATTCACTGCTGTTCACTTTGATGAATATTCTTCAGAATATAATAATATCCCAGATCTATATTTCAGGATCTAAGGCTTTAATCATTGTAAAAATAGTAATTAAATCAAATGAATTTTCATAACCTACAATTCCAAAAGATAATGGCAACTTTTATTCATTATCTTTTTTTAATAATATTTCTTAATACATGGATGTGACTCATTATGCTAAATCTGTATTTAAACCCAGTTTGTTCTTTTGGTTGATTATAATCCAACGTTTTTTGTAAAAAAAATTTAATTATCTTGATAATAATTTTGTATAGAATTGGTAGATAACCTAGAGACTTGGAATTTCTAATGTCTTCTTTAGCATTTATTTTAGATATCAATGTCATTGTACTATTTTTCAATCATCTGGTACATCTTCATCACTTAAACATTTGATATATAGCTTTGCAACATAATTATTTCATGTCTTTACTTGCTTGTTTTAAAACATCAACAGTAATTCATTATTTCCTGAAACTTTTCCCTTTATAAATTTAATTGCATATCTCATTAAAAATAATTGACAATTCAGAAGATATAATAATAATAAGAGATACCTTTCTTTGTTCTTTATTGCTATATACTTTTTAATAAAATTCTTTCACACATTTCATTATATCATCTAGCCTATCTGTTATTCTTATTGATTGATCAACTCTCTTTTCATTTCCAAAGTATTGTTTTATATTTTTTTTTAGTTTTCCTTATCAATCCATAATTGTATCATCTTATACCATCATTAATTTTTTTTTGTATTTTTATGAAATTCTATATATTCATTTCTTCTTAATGGATTTCTTTTTAAAATTTTCTCTCTTCTTTGTTTTTATTTCTTTATTTTGTATATAATAATTAAATGGAAAAAAGAAAGGAAACAAATTAAAAAGATATACTTTAAAAGGAATGCAAATATTTACAATTTACGTACATTGAGAAGAGCAATAAAATATTGCTGAAAAAAGCTTGCTGTATTAAATAATATATATTTATTATTTATGTAATGATTTGCAATATTACATATTTAAAATAATATAAAATTTACTATTGAATAACTTGTTTAAGTGTTATTTATTTATCTGCAAAAACAACATAATCCATTATATTTATTTTCATCTTATGGTAATATTATCAACATATTCTTTATGTATTTTTATATATCTATTTGTAATTCCATTTTTTTTGCTTCACTATTTAAGTTTCTTAATAAATATCTTCAGTTTTATTTCATTTTCATCTATAAGCATGATATTATTAGCATATCTAAACTAGTCAAGTTCATAAAAATATTGAATAAGCAAAATAATTGCAAAATGTATTATTAATTTATGTTTACTATCTATTAGATGGCCATATTATATTTATCTCCATGGATCTAGTTGATTTTTAATAAAAAACATTGTAGGTCATGTGTTATAATTATATATGACATTAAAAGTTATGCAAAATCTTTAAATATCCACTGCAGGGCAAATGACTTTCCATTAGATTTTAATAAGTTGGAAATAATGTACACCAGTCTAGTCAAGTGGTGAGAATTTGAGTAATTTCAATTCGTATTGTTTTCTTTAGTTAAGAATAACTAAGTACTCATTTATCAATCAAGTATTGAATAATTATCTGAGTTGACTATAGTATATATATTTGAAAGTTAAGTCTTATGCTTGATTGAAATCTGAAATTTATTTGTAATTATAATGTGCTTAGAGTTTGTCTCTGGGTCATTGTTATTATATGTACACAATTGTATTGTAATACATTTGTCATTTATAAAATAATATAATCAGATATAATGTAGACTGCTGAGATATTTTGCTCATACATACAATGTTTGGTATGTGTAATGTAATTTCTAATTAAGTGATATTTTTGAGTATTGTCATATAACTATAACTCACTTTATATATATTCTGTGTATATATTGCTAAGTTTAAATTGTGTATTTGATCTTGTTTTTAGTCAGCACTCCTTCTTCTATGTATCATAATGATATAAAATTAATTCTGTACACAAAATCAGATAGTAAATCTAGACAACACCACTCTGGAATTAAGCGACATCTGTTCATAATTAGTACCAGTTTACAAATGCCTGTTATCCTATTAATGGTATATATAAAGAACTCATTAAAGTTTATGATACATATCTGACTATTGGATTATAAAATAAGCCATGTGTTAAAAGTGACCAGCAATGACAAATTGTTGCAGTAATAATCAACAATTGCTATGCTATTCTCTAATTTGTCTACCCACTTTTGGGTAATTAACATTGCAAAAAAAAAATATTTACCTGTTTTATGTCTTTTATGATTACAACTAAATGTTATGTAAATTGTCTTATGGATATCTCCAAGTATTTTTTTTCAAATTTTTATTTTTGTACATAAAAAATGTTTTTTAAAAAACAAATATATAAACCCAATTTGTTTAGTAAAGTAATTATGTTGAAACCACATATTACATTATGTGAGATGAAAAAATATGGTATACAAAAATAATGTTTGTGACATGTATATTTTTTAATTTGTCTAATAAAAAAGAAATTAAATGGTTTATTCTAATGATAATGGAATTACATCTGGGTCTCATTTTATGCGGTAGATAGGTTCCTCAGAAAACGTGCACAAAAGAAATCGCACAAAAATAGACTTAACTTACATTGAAAAATGGGGGATATGGACTGTAATTTTCCAAAAATCACATAAAAGCAAAGCAACAACGTAAAATTATTCAAAAATTCGCATAAAAAAAAATAAGAAAATAAAATATGACTAATAAAAAATTTCAAATTTGAAAAAAATTGATACAAAACAAACTTTTTTTACTTTTTTTTATTAAATACAGTATTTAATTTTATTCAAAACAATATATTTTTATGTGTAATTTACATTTTTTTCATACATATACAGTATTTTAATCATTAATGCTATTCGAGACATCAGATTCGTCATGATGTGATGTGATATGAGGTGTTGTAGCTTCTCCTTAAATGAAGTCAAGAGGAAATACAACTAAAACGTTTTCCAATCGCAGTTGATCCTTCTCATTTTGCTAAGTGATCTAAAATTGAAATTTTTGTTTACAAAGAAATTCATTTTCTTGGGTGTTTTTTTCTCTCTGTTAGAATAAACTAAAAGTTTAAAATAAAAATAAGAATTTAGACTTACGATAATAAAAAGACAACAACTCACCACTGTTGGGCAAAATTTAATTAAAACTAGCAAATAAAATTTGTCTTGCATTGATGGTCGAGAGATCAGCACGACTGCCTCACAAGCAGTTGCCCAGGTTGTGGGTTCGCGTCCTGGCCGATGCTATGACACTTAGAAAAAAAAACTAGCAATTAAAAATTAAATTCTTATTTTTGTCTTTAATTTTTTAATTTTCAATTCCGTTTAAAAATCAAATTTCATTGTTTTACATCACCTTAATGTTACGTAATTTTTAAACTGTTAATTACAATTAAAAATCAGATTTTAATTGTCAAATTTAATTGTGCCCACCGCTGATACTCATCTTTTAAAAATAAACTTGTGGATACTAAATGATAAATTGATTATGTACTTTTTTTTATAAAAAGCAAAAATAGAATGTGATTTAAAATGCAAAACAACAATAAACATAGTATTTTTCATCTATAACGTTTAAACAGATTTACATTATAGTCTTGTAAAATTTAATGTAAGTATATAAAATGGGCAAATTCTGATTTTAAGTGAATTATGAACTTCTTTATTACATAAAATCTTGAAATTATTAGATGGAAGTCGAACTCTGATAATGCGCTATTACTTTAAATATGACATGAGTGCACAAAATTTATAATATTTAAAGTAATAGCGCATTATCGGAGCTCGACTTCTGATCTAATAATTTTTATCGCATAAAAGAAAACCGCATACAAAAATATTAAGAAGAAACATAAATCGCATAATTTCAAAATCGCATTAAATAAATCCGCATAAAACGAAACCCGGGTGTATTGCCTTACATAATAAGGTTCACAAGTATAGTGATAGAATCAAAAGCTTATGCTCTTCTCTATTAGTTACTGGTGCTTGAACTTCTTATGAACTCCCAAACAATATCACATGATCACCATTCCTTATGCTTGCTTATGTTGATAACTCTGGCTTACACTGAATGGTACTACTGTATGGTAAGTCTTGCCTGTTTAAATCCCAAGCAATAAATGCATTTGATTATTTGTTTTCATGGAATTATTTTTGGGCTAATAAAAAAATTTTAAATCAGTATAAAATCTTATATTTTATTTTTAAATTTTTTTTTTTTTAATGTTGCAATATATTAATATGATATCTTTATTTGTAGTAGGGAATTGGAAATTAAGTGACAAATGTATTTCTGATTTCTTAAAATATTCTGACAAAGAATGTGATATTACACCTGAATGTTTGGAACTTTTTACTTTGCCTGAAACACATGCATATGCTTTAAATCATCAGTTATTTTATTCTTTAGTTGCAGAGCAGGTAATTTTTTTTATTGGATCTGTAGAACACCTTATCATTTTGCACTAAACTTTAAACTTAAATAACCATTTTTTTATGAAATGTATCAATATTTTATCAACTGGTAAATATTTTAATTTTGAACGTAAATTCCTTTAAAATGCAACTAATATTAGATTATTTCAAAAATCTATTTTTTTATTTCAGACTTTTAGGTTATTATATATGGATAAGATATCTGATTTAGAAGCAATAATTTATGCTGCCACCTATTGAAAATTTAAATAATAAATATCAACAGATAGCAGTGTTGTATTCAAATCTTCAGACCAGTTTCTAATGTATATTTAAAGCTCTCTCTTCTCTGCTATTGATTTATATATATTTATAATAAATTTAGAACCCAATTACAGATGTAGTTTGAAATAAATGTCTTTAAAGTTGAGTGAATTATTGTTTCTGTTGCATGTGGTTGTTTTACCCTATACATTGCATCACAAATCAATTTCAGCAAGCTCAGCTAACAGATTAACTAGCACCAGCAAGAATATATCATAGATGTTCATGCCACCAACACCAACAACAGATAACCAACAAAAAATATCAGCCAGCCTCATTCTGAAGAGCCCAGTAATATTACCACAGATGTAGACATGCAAATACTTAATCTTTCAAATAATAAGATTAACAAATAAACTCCCAATATTATAAGCCCTGCCCAAATGGCTCCAGACTTTTTACTTGAACCAACTAATGGATCTCATACCACAGCTAGCATATATAACAATATACCAGGGTCAAATCATAATATATTTAATGAAACAAGACAGTGTACTGACCAAGCCACCTGCAAATAGTGATGAACATAACAGAAAAACACATGACTGATACCCTCACCCCATGCCTCCTGGCTATATAGGCAACAATACCAGAAGGCAACCAGTTGCCCCAAAAAATTACCATCCATGTGGTCTTGAACTAAAATGGTCAATATTTCAGAGAATTTCAACCAGATGGATCTTATCTCCAATCAAACTACAGATATACCTTAAACAAGCTACAGTAAATACCATAAATTGCTCCAAACATCAGGTCACAATATTTTTAATAAAATATAAAGCATCAATCACCACAGTCTATGCAACAACATTCAGCCTCTATGCACTCTGGTAAACATAATACATTTTTCTGCTAAAGAACGACACCACCTAAGACCCACCCACCTTCTATAATTGATTAACACTTTAAAAAAACAGAGATAACAAACTGCCTATCCAGATATCTTTGCTGCTATTTGGTCATAAGGCAGTGACTAAGAATATGTCCATCCATATTATTAACAAATTAACACCATACCAAATTCTCACACATTCAAACAGAGATCAACCCACCACAAACCAGCCAACCACTTACGATGTACTCTAAAGACCTTAACCAGTCCAACAAAACACCAACAACAGAAAAATGCCTCTGTGCACAGGCCCAATTTAACAAGTACTCAGAATATAGATAACAACATAACATGGACTTGAAGTGTGTACCACATACATATGGAACCAATAAGCAATAACTTGTAAAATTACCCTGATTTTCTTCAACTGAATTCATGAACACATTTCATAAATATAGATCATTGTAGTAATATACTGTGTACTTAACATCATTATCCTTTGACCCCTTGAAAATTGTAATCATCCCTTTCATGTTTTAACTTATGTATTTCCATATGCATCAAACTGTTAATGCAAAATTTATAGCTACAAGTACAAACATATGTATGCAAATGAAAATCTATATAAGACTTTGTTTGACTAATAAAGTTCCTTTGAAACAACAACAACAACAACAATAATAATAATAATAATAATAATAATAATAATAATAATAATAGTAGCTGAAATACACAGGCTTATATATACCTGTGTCTATATATGTAATAGACAGTGTATGAGCACAGAGTTTCACATGACCCACCACTCTCCACACTATCTCATAACACTGATACACTTGAACACACATATGTTGAAAAGATAAATAATCACCAATATACGTATTTCATGCTAAACCAGCAATCATCAGTTGGTCCAGATTACCATCTCTACACATATATGCTACAAGTGCTCAGATATATATTAAAATAGCAAATCCTCCTACTTTAATGGACAGGCTTCAGTCCACTCCACACTGCAACTCTTCAACCGTCCATCCAATTGAAAATCTGATGATGGAATGCTCAAAGGCCACCCTGAGGCCAAGATTATTGTCAAACCCATGTTGACCTGAGCACTTGTAGCATATATGTGTAGAGATGGTAATCTGGACCAACTGATGATTGCTGGTTTAGCATGAAATACGTATATTGGTGATTATTTATCTTTTCAACATATGTGTGTTCAAGTGTATCAGTGTTATGAGATAGTGTGGAGAGTGGTGGGTCATGTGAAAGTCTGTGCTCATACCCTGTCTATTACATATATAGACACAGGTATATATAAACCTGTGTATTTCAGCTATTACATATTAGAGATGTCTGCCTATCCCTTGCATATGTATTTAATGGATTATGTCCTGTACATGTGGGGTCAGATTGACCTTAGGTCAACATGGGTTTGACAATAATCTCGGCCTCAGGGTTGCCTTTGAGCATTCCATCATCAGATTTTCAATTGGATGGACGGTTGAAGAGTTGCAGTGTGGAGTGGACTGAAGTCTGTCCATTAAAGTAGAAGGATTTGCTATCTTAATATATATCTGAGCACTTGTAGCATATATGTGTAGAGATGGTAATCTGGACCAACTGATGATTGCTGGTTTAGCATGAAATACGTTTATTGGTGATTATTTATCTTTTCGACATATGTGTGTTCAAGTGTATCAGTGTTATGAGATAGTGTGGAGAGTGGTGGGTCATGTGAAAGTCTGTGCTCATACCCTGTCTATTAATAATAATAATAATAATAATTTTTGTTCACAACCAAGTCAGCATGCTCTAGTTTTCCATATTTCAAAGATACTCAAAGTTTAAACCTGGCAGGATAAAAACTTTATCCTGATATACCTTTTTCAATTTCCAATGAGTTGATAATTGTTTAATACTTTTGTATTGCATTTTTCATTCAAAAATTCAATTAAAATCAAGTTACCCAACGATAATTTTGAAAAACAATATGGTGACAAAGTAATCACGTGACCAGATGCTTACGCCAACATTGTCAGCGCGAAGAGTTTCAGAATCCAATGTTCAGTCAAACGTAAGCCAATTTTCAATTTTATTAATTGCAAAATCCGATTTTTGTTTGAAAAAAAATTCAGTTGCAAATTTTCCGCAAGTAATAAACAAGTTAACTAGCTTTGTTTTTGTTTTTTTATGCTTAAAAAAAATTCACAATCTTATTATATATTTTATTCAAACTTCCAATTGAAATCAAGTTACCTAACGATAATTAGAAAAAAAGCCATCTCATGACCAGTGTTTGCCCACAATAATACCAACAAAGAGTTTCAAAGTCCAAAGGTCGGTCAGGCATACGCTTATTTTTAACCTTATTGTAGCAATCTCTAATCTTTGTTTAGTAATAAAAATTCGATTTCAAGTTCCCAGCAATTAGTTCATTTGCTCACAATTGAGTTAACAAGCTCTGGCTGTTTATGCTTATAAAGTTGTTAAAACTTTAGGCTAGAAAAAAAACTATATAGTTTTTTCAATTTCCAATCAGTTGATAACTGATTTCCAATTTTTTGTTCAAATCTTCAACTATCACCAAGTTACTAGATAATTTCAAAAAACATAAGTCACTTTTAATAGCAATGCTGAGCCTAACTACCTGCCTAGAGTTTGTCTGGACATTAGCCATGAATCTCACACTTAAATCATATGAAAAGCCTCATTTGGCCACCAACTCTAACACAGCCAGACCCAAAGTCAGAGACCAACCAATCACAAACTCTAACTCAACAGTTGCAACCAGTTTAAACATAGCTGTACCACCACCCCCTCTGCATATCAGGATCCTCTACACATGGATCTCATTCTTAAACTTCATCAAAAGCCTTACTCAGTTTTGATCTCTAGCACAAAGACCCAGAGTCTGACCAGCTTACCACAAAGTCCAACTTAACAATTGCAACCAATTCTAACATAGCTGTGCCACCACCCCTCTACAACACTCATATATTCAAATGCACCAGAAAATAAGCATGGAAATCCCACCATGCCTCCCACCTACACCAACATCTTTCCTACTCACATTGCCAATGAAACCAAAAGAAAGCCTGGTAACCCAAAGAAGATACCATAAAAAATAAAAATACTGACATTGATTTCACAATACCAGGCCAGACTTCAAAGATAAATACCACACTACCATGGAAATTTTTAGTCCTTGTCTATGTTACCAAGGCAACTCAACCACATATAGAACTAAACTTGGATTGCATCTGTAAATACAGTAGTCCAGACTATGTAAAATTTATGCTATCTTGTGTAAACCAATAAAACAACTTTTACACATGTAAAACTACAACTACAGACTACCCATGTAATCACAGCAATCTAAGCCATGTAAAATCCTTCTAACTATCCACAGCATAAATAAACTTTTACATACATAAACCTGTACCTATGGATTGTCGATGAAACCATGGCAATCCAAGCCAAGAAAAAACCCTTGTAACTAATCCACAGCATGACAATTTTTTGTAATCTCATGTAAATCAATAAACCAACTTTTATATATGTAAACCTATATCTATGGATTCCCCATGTAACCACATCAATCCAAGTTATGTAAAACCATGTAACTAATTCACAGCATGTAAAAATTCCTGTAATCCTGTGTAAAACAATAAATCCAATTTTATATAAGTAAACCTACAACTACGGATTGCCCATGTAAACACAGCAATCCAAGCTATGTAAACTCTTGTAACCTTTAAGACAAATAAAGCTTATCGTTGAAACATCATCATCATCATCATCATCATCATCATAATAATAATAATAATAATAATAATAATAATAATAATAATAATAATAATAATAATAATAATAATAATAATAATAATAATAATTAAATCAAGTATGGATTTGAATTCAGATTTTCAAACTACCTACAGCCATCCACTCCATTTTATACAACTGATGCGCATGTGAAAAAGGTTAAGTAAATCTATAATAATAATGATGATGATGATGATAATTTATATAAAATGCTTTTATTTAATTCACTGAATAATGCATTAAAAACCAAAAAGATAATTATTTCTGTGACCACAATTTTGGTTGTTATATTTAACTTGAAGTAAAAGCATTCATGAGTTTAAAATACTTATCGAATTATTTAATTTATGGATATCTCATACTTTTATTTCAGGTACTGAATTAACTAATTTATTAAAGCCCCACACTTTTATTTCAAGTTAAATATAACAATCAAAATTGTCTTCTTTTTTTTTTTGTTTTTAATGCAACGCTCATTAAATTAATTAATAATGTGTTTTTATAAAATATTTTTATATATTTACTATTATTTATTTTTTATTGTTTGATTATTTTGCAATAAACTTTTTGTAACTAATCATTTTCAAATTTAAAAACTGAGAATCTAAACGTGGGGCATTGTATTTTCGGTATTTGAAATAAAATTTGAGTGTTTCAAAATAGTCTACAATATTTTTGTCTTTATGAAGGTAACATTTAAAAAAAGAAAGTTTTAATTAACATGAGGATACATTAAGATTTCATTGTGTTTTCCTGAAAGTTTGTGATGGTGTTTTAGTTGCTTAGAGCATTACCTTAAAATTCAATACTCAAGAATTTAAGGTCCCAGTTTGAATCCCATACTAGTACTGTCACTGTTTAGGCCAGAAACATCTGAAGAAGAGGAAAGAATAATATCTCTCGATGCATTTTGCATATACTAACATGTGTGCTATTATTAACAGGTAAAGTTAAATTTTTCTAAAAACCTTCAATACTCATATTAGATGATGGAAATAGTCCAATATAAAAAGGCAATTAAGATTTCATCTTTCATTTCTTTTTTCTATTTAAATGTAAAGGTTATTTTGAAGAAATTTACTGTAATCTACTGTGCAATACTGAAAACTTACTGAATTGATGTCAATATGATTTAGAATTTAGGCCAAACAGTATTAGAATGGACAACCAGCTGGATAACTGAAATTTTGCATTATTATTGATATCTAACACATACAAAAATTGAAGGAAATTCTTTTGAATGAAGTGTGTTAAAAATTAGTGATAAGATTCAGGGACAGTCAGAGGGAGGACAGGAAAGGTAGCTGCCCTAGGCCTTACAATATTAGAGGCCTCAACTTGGCGACTCAATATGTTAAACAAAAATATAGAAGGTAAAGTGAAGTCATGCCTCATAGAACAGCCTTAATTTTATAGTTAAATCCCAAAAAAAATATTCAAAAAAAACTTTTCCAAGCAGGCATACCATGTGTTGAAAACATAAACCAGTTTAGGGATTTGATGACTCTATGACAAAAGTGACTACAGTGCTCAATGACCAGCAGAACAAATAGTCTCAGTCCCTGTCAGTCAGTTCTATACTTACAGTGTTTTATGATACTAACACTGCTAGAGTGAATCTACCCTATACAAATGCTAACTACTCCTAGAATCCTGTTTGTGGCCCTGTAAATAAAAAGTCATTTCTTCTCTCTCCTCACATTTTTATTTTCAATTTTGAAGGTATCTAAAATATTAGTTGCCCAGGCCTTGCATTTTCTCTGAAAGGCCCTGATAAGGTTTGATCCAAGCAAACAATATTTTTCTGTTAAGTAAAAGTATTTAAAAATAGGCAGAGAAGATTTTATTATATTTTGTAATAATATCTCTTTTCTAAAATCAGCAAAATAAATAGCTTATTTATATTCATTCTTAAAGTTCTTTTATTATACATACTTATGAGTATGTATTTGTTTTATACAAATTTGTTAATAGTAGTATTTTTTCTGTTCTTTTACCTAGACACATAATTTTAAAACAAAGGTTGTTATATACATGAACAATGGATGCACTAGTCAAAAATAAACTTGTAGACTAACTTTAATTAGATAAAAAATATCACATGATCACCATTCTTTATGCTTATACAAGCTGTTTTTCACAGAGGCAAAACACTCCATACAGTAGACCACTCAGTGCAAGCCAGAGTAATATTGGATGAGTAGCCACTAGATAGGGATTTTATGCACAAACCTTCCTGCATCCATTGATTACTCTGGCTTGCACTGTACTACATGGAGAGTTTTGCCTCTGTAGATAAAAAATAGTTATCCAGTACTATTTTGGAATATATTAAAATAATAATATAGCTTAATTTATAAAAACACAATCTCAATATAATAAAAGTTATAGGCTGTGATTAAGTATGTGTTATCAAGATAGTATTTGTTAGTTTCTTTATTCACAATAAATATTAATTTCTTTGAAATAATTTCAACACATATTTTATTTTTTTTCAATTAATAATACTGGTTTTAAAATTTTAAAAAACTTGCAAAAAATATATGGTTAAAAAGAATATTTATATGTATGTTAGCAAGAAATAAAACCAATAAACTAATCATTACTATATAGGTGTGTTATTAAATATTGCATATATAACTGCTTTGTAGACACGGATGTTCAATAGAAATTTACATTCTAGTATAATTTTTAAAAAAATTACTTTTGGATGTACATAATAACGCCGATGACACTAAATGTTGGGCCAACCTTATAATATATCATGATGATTAACTTATGTAACTTTCTTGAATATTAATTAATGGCTACAATTTATAAATGAAAGTTCCCAGTTCTTCCATATCTTTCTGAATATGTGCTAATATAAACTTGAGGAAGGGGGGATATTTGTAATTTGTCTAAAATCTGTATCCATCTGTAATGACATGGTACTCACACTTAATAGTTTTCTACAACAGTTTTCATATATCATGCCACTGACCACTTTTTGGTCGTTAACTATTATGTATTTCATTAACATACCATTTCTCTTTTTTAAACTGCAATAATACTTTTTCTGACTTAAATCCAAGATGCAACTATTTGTACTATATGTAATATTTTTTTTATTCTTCATCAAAAATATTTCCTCTTATTAAAAAGTAATGGGTTGATATATTCTGTATCTTTTGAGGACTTTAACAAATAAGATTTTATCCTCTCCACAATGAGTGTTTATCATAACTACAAATCCTTAAATTCTATTCAGTTCTAAGTTACTTTTTTTATTTAAATATGGCAAATTAAAAATTGGAAATCATCCTATTTTAATTAGAGCACTATTTGATCATAATATCCAGAAATATTTTCTTTTTGAAATTTTATAGAACTTGAAATATATCCAAAACAGTGAGGTGGATCTTTTTACTGATAAATTTTGAAACCATTAATATATTTGATTTTGTTCTAGATGTTGATTCTGTTTTATTTAAGAAATAATAAACAAAAAATATCAAGAAAGTAAGATAACTAACTTTATAGTCTAATTTGATTTTTTCTCTCCTAAGTTAATAATTTAATTGATATAAGTCTATTTTGTATAACAATATCCCAGAAATTGTTCTTATAACCTCTACTAGTGGTATTATACAGATTGAAGTAAAATTTTCTTCTTAAAATACCATGACAACCAAAAGAATAGCATGTTTCCAAGCATAAATAAACCAGCAAGTTAGAGTTAGAGATAACAAACCATGAATAACCTTACAATATATACCTAACACTACCAAACACTTAGTGAAAACACTATCAAAAGAATTTATAAATGGCTTTCACACTTAGTGAAAACACTATCAAAAGAATTTATAAATGGCTTTCACACTTCTGCCAACATCAATAGACTCATAAACAAATCAAAAGATAAATTAGATCCTAAGACAATGCCTCAAGTTGTCTACCAAATCCAATGGCCTCAAGTTATCTACCAAATCCAATGGCCTCAGATTGGGGGCAAGGCCTTGTATTATGGGGAAACAAAAATAACCATTACAAATAAAGCATCACAACACATGTACATGTATAAAAAGACACTGAACAATAAAGAGACCATGTCAGCATTCTTGGAGCATGAAAAGACTACTGGACACAGATCCAAACCTACCAACCCCACAATAGTATGGAGAGAGAAAAACAACCATAGGTGTAAAATAAAGCCTATTTAATAAATAATGACACTCATTAAATAAACAGAAATGATACTTGTTTTAACATTTCAAAAAGTTGGACTAATTAATCTAAACCAAATAAAATGCCAAGACCTATGACACAATTAGTAGCTAACTAATTTGCATAAATTAGAATATGTGTCCTCATACTATCTTCTGCATTCAGTTATGAATATGAAGTCCAGGAACTTCGAAAGTGCTTAGCACAGATAAACATATAATTTTACAATATTAAACTTTTCTAACCTAAGCATGTTAGCACAGAACTATTGATATTATTCAGTTTAAATAAAAATGGGAAAGTAACTCTTTTAGTACTGTGTAGGCATTTTGTACATCATATCAAACAAATAAACTAATTTCAATAAAAAGTTAATGATTGGCATGCATCTCATGTATCTAAGTGTGATAGAATCAATTATTGTTATCAATATGTATGTTTGCAATTTATTGCTTTATATGTATATTTTATTAAAGTCTGTTCAATTGATTTAATGTCTATGCATTTTTTCTTTAGCATTCATACAGTAATTATTATGTTAATTTTAATGTTTGTCCATCTTGTGATTTCCTGTTAGAAGACTTAATTAAATTAGTTCATAAACTGAAAATCCTGATGAATTCATGCCTAGACATGGCATTTTGATTGCCTCATATATTTCAGAAATGTTAATAGATAGATAGATAGATAGATAGATAGATAGATAGATAGATAGATAGATAGATAGATAGATAGATAGATAGATAGATAGATAGATAGATAGATAGATAGATAGATAGATAGATAGATAGATAGATAGATAGATAGATAGATAGATAGATAGATAGATAGATAGATAGATAGATAGATAGATAGATAGATAGATAGATAGATAGATAGATAGATAGATAGATAGATAGATAGATAGATAGATAGATAGATAGATAGATAGATAGATAGATAGATAGATAGATAGATAGATAGATAGATAGATAGATAGATAGATAGATAGATAGATAGATAGATAGATAGATAGATAGATAGATAGATAGATAGATAGATAGATAGATAGATAGATAGATAGATAGATAGATAGATAGATAGATAGATAGATAGATAGATAGATAGATAGATAGATAGATAGATAGATAGATAGATAGATAGATAGATAGATAGATAGATAGATAGATAGATAGATAGATAGATAGATAGATAGATAGATAGATAGATAGATAGATAGATAGATAGATAGATAGATAGATAGATAGATAGATAGATAGATAGATAGATAGATAGATAGATAGATAGATAGATAGATAGATAGATAGATAGATAGATAGATAGATAGATAGATAGATAGATAGATAGATAGATAGATAGATAGATAGATAGATAGATAGATAGATAGATAGATAGATAGATAGATAGATAGATAGATAGATAGATAGATAGATAGATAGATAGGTAGGTAGGTAGGTAGGTAGATAGGTGGGTGGGTGGGTGGAAGGAAGGGAGGGAGGTAAACATTGGAATAGAAATCCTTATGCACTGGATTTCAAATTGAATAGTAAAAATTTGAGTGACTTCCGATTTTGGTTTTATTGTCTACATAAGAATGGCTAACTGAGCTAGATTGGTTATAGACTAGCTACTGAAAGCAAAATTCCCAAATCTCAACAGTATTAGAATTTTTTAAACTTTTCTACTTTTAAATCCAAATTAAAAGCATCATAATTAAATGCATACTATACCAAGACTTGGCTCTCAATGAAATAATTTATCAGTTTTATCTTTTTATCACGAAAAGTGATGTTTTGTAGATATCAGAACCTGCATAATATCAAATATTATCACACTAATGTACCAATTAGATAGTAAAAAAATTAAGTGTATTCAATAATATATTTTATTTAAGTATGAATATAGTTTAAGCTAAATATAATTACAGGGATTTGAACTCAAGACTTTCAAGATCCCTTTAGTCATTCACTCTACCCTATACAACCAATACACATGATCACATACATGTGAAAAAGATGATTTTAAATATATGTATTTTGTGCTGAAACAGCACTCATCAGTTGGTCCAGATCATCAACTCCCACACATTGCTTGGTTTATATTAAGATTGTAAATCTTCAAACTTTAATGGACAGGCTTCAATCTTCTCCACTTTCCAACTCTTTAGCCATATCATTAAAAATCTGACGATGATGGTGATGAAAATCTGAGTTCAAATCCCTCTAATAATGTTTTACAATTATTTATTTGAATAGTTTGTGATTAATCATTTCAGATATCTATGAAAAATAAACACAAATTGCGTTAATATAACAATTTAATTTAAACAGCCATTCCTAAATGTGCTGAGTAATTTACTATAATGGTAGATTGGTAGACTTTGAGCTAAAAGCCCTAAGATTGGTTCTCAGCTAATGATCTCTCAAACAAAGAATCAGATAATTATATAAATCAAAAAGAAATTAAAAAAAACAATTCATTTGCTTTAATATCAGCAAAAATATGAACTTTTTTTGTAATGGACCTATATTATATAGGTATGCTATGTCTATGTCTTTAGATTTGAATCTAAAAAAAACTTTTTAAACAGATACAGGGTTTCCATGGCTAATTCATAACTGATGCCGTAAATTATCCAATTACTGTAAATCATTCAATTTTGGATGATAAATGATTATCTAGATATTATCCAGAGAATAAGTCTAACTGCTATGATAGTGACAATGCTTTGATATGTATATGCAACATTTTCTCCAACATCACTTTTGACAATGTAAGAGAATACTATCAGTTCCTTTACTTGCCAGAGTAACTATCTCTACATATGTCTGAGAATGCAGATAGCTCTTTTGTTGGGTTTTTTAAAAACTTGTTTAGCTTCAGGATAATTAGTCAGTTAGTAACAATTGATAGTTTCTTGGCAACATTAAAAGGTAACACTTATCTCTGTTTATGTAGATATAATCTTATTGTTATTCTTTATTATATATATATATATACACACACATAATTTTTTATACATTTTATGTATACATAATGTTTAAGGCTGGTTGTCACATAAAACTTGAATCTTATCTTAAAAAAAATACAAAGTATCAAAGTTTGGAAGAAATTCAACATGAATATTGTACAAATTTGTATTTTGAAACTTTGAGTTTGGAGAATTATCTTCAGTTTGCTGCTTATCAAGATTTGTTCACAGAAAATAGTAAGTATATACAACTTTCAAAATAGAAAAATTAAAATAAAATTATTTTTACACACATACATATATAAAAACCTTAAATTAGATATAGCTCAATGTATATGTAAACAAAGGAAGTAAATTACCCTCCACCAGACTATGAATTAAAAATACTCTAAATGTTGAACAAAAGGATTAAGAGTAGAATAATTCTATCTATGCTTAAAGCTCTGATGTTTATAAGGATACTTTTGTCAACATTCCTGTAATTCAGAGTGAAATTAATTAACCAACCAGATAGAATATGGCAATTAAGAATCATTAAACTTCTAGTCAATTATAATCATGATTATAAGTTTAATAATTCTTAAGTGTCATATTCCATCTAGCTGATAAATTAATTTCACTCTCAATTACCAATAACGTTGACAAAGATATGTTTATAAACATCAGACCTCCAAGAATATGTCAATTAATTTTATTTTTGAGGATTTGTACAACATTTCAATTGTTTTTAATTTATAACCTGGGAGGTGATTTATTCACTTGCTCAGCATATATATATATATATATTGTAACAGTCAGAATCGTCTATCTCACTAACACACTGCAGAATTCAAACCCCAGACACGAAACTGAACATTCTAGGAGGGGTTGCCTTCTAGATATACTAAGTTCGAATCTAAAGTCCAAATTTCACAGCGCCATCTATGTGATAATGCATCTGATGCCACTACTAGTATAACTTTTGACCGGTGCCTGGTGGTCAGAGAGAAACAAAAGACTCTATACTAAAAGAAGCTTGGGTGGCTAATTAATGTCTATGGATTTACAAAAAAAATGCAGAAAATATATATATAGACCGAGACAGTGATAGGAATCAATAAAATAAGATATCAAATTTAGTTTTAAATAATTTCACAAAATTTATTCATATAAATCATATATATAACATCACTATCTGCTTATATGAGACAGGGATGTGTATTAAATAATTGTTGGCATTATATTTCAATAAATGACAAAAGGTTTTAAAGCAAGGTGATATATTCTATTCCTCGGGTTAATAGCATTACGATAATGTGCTTGATGAGATAGGAACATATGCGAGGTGCTTTGAGCAATTATACAAGTTTAAGAAAATATTTGAAAATTAAGTGTTCTAAAATATTTATTGATTTTGAGAATAGCACGGACAAAAGCTTACTAAGCAACAAAGTGGGAATGTGATCAAAGCATTTATTTGAGAATAATAATAATAGAGTTGCATTGGGAGGTCAGTATTGCTGATAATGAATTTATTAAAGTTGGAGGGTGTGACACGTTTAAGTCATGGATGCTTTGTAAAATAAATATAAAATAAAACAATATCGAATATCCGGAATGATTACAGAGGGCGTCTCACCGCTAACCCGTAGGAAAGTATTTTGATGAACAGCCGAAACTTAGCGACTGGGTGACGATTGCGTTCAATTTCCAGGTGTGTCACTTGGGGACACGCTCTGCCTGGAAACCACAAACAAAGAGAATGGACTTAGCTGTGTAAAGAATCCTTGGAAAAGTAAAACAAAGCAGTCTCAACAACCAATTCATGTACCAGCAATATGAGACTAGTATATATAAAACATCTAAATGGGTTTTACTTGGATTAAGAGAAATGCCCAATCAAATTCCCAAAAATTCATTTAAAAGGGTCCGCACATTCTCGACATCAATGATGAACTTTGTAATTAAAGTAGACATGGTAATTAAAATAAGAAAATGCATGCTTGCGGGTTTGAAAAGTAAGTATAGATTTATATACACAATCATGCATTTGGGGACACATTTAAATCATTGACCTTGCATATACTCTCATAGTAGATTAAAATCAATAACATGTAGATTTTAAAGTATGTGATTATATTATATATTAAAGAAAAGAATCGCCCTCGAATGAGTGATTTGCAAGATAATAAAAATTGGAAATTATTTAGAAATTTAAAATATGCCTTTATAGCGGCGTCTTAGTTTCAACAAAAAGAATAATTCAGTTGGTCAAAGACGATTCTGACACATTATCATAATAAAATAACAGAAAGCTTAATAAATAGAAAATATTAACCCAAGGATAGAGAACAAAATGTTGAGTATATTTAAACACATTAAAGAAATACATAATGAAGTTATGTGAAATATCAGAAACAATTTAAAATAGCTATAGCATGTTAGTTATCACAAGAGCTCTTGGGTTAATTTAGGGTTACCTTTGGAGAAGCATTTTGGGTAGATTGATGGCAGGTTTTTATATAATTTAACAGCAAAATCTGGAAATGTTCATATTTTTGGCAGCGGCAGCAGTTCCGGGGTTCCTTATGTGATAGCTTCCGATGGTCTGAAGCAGCGGCTGGCTATTCCGAGGGGACATAGCCATGTTGATGCCTCTACTCTGTCATGACAAGGTTAGCAAATTATTAGAATAGAACTCAGAATGATTTCTCTTAGAAACATTAGAAGAATGGAGAACAAAAGAAAACCCTTCTTTTTATAGTAGACTTTAACAATAGAACTGCCCTGGAGCATTACAAAAATATATCGAACTTATCAGCTGTAATTAAATCTATCCGAATATCTAAAGGAATTCAACATTAATTAATTTCTTTTGTTAATTTCCCTTTTGACATTCGAATTACAAACTAGATTTAATTAAAAATTACTCTTACTAATTAAAGAAAACCTTAAGTGGACAGCTGCTGTTTTTAGATAAACTTATATAACATTAACTAATTAAACTATTGTCCCTCATTTATTTTAACTGAAATATTTGGAATGACTTTTATTAAATCAAACGAAAATTATTTTACTTTTACATCGCAATATTTGAATCTATTTACTAAACGAATATTTACTAAATGAATTTTATTTTAAATCAAAATATATTACGACAGTAATATATTTGTAAATAGATTCAAACAAAATAACTTTAACAATTTATAATTTTGATATGTTTTAAAATGCATATCATAGTGTGTGCGCAATTACAACTTATATAATCTACTTTTTAATAAATTAAAATTATGTGAACATATACATAATCTATAATCTTTTATTTATTTGGGAATGAATTATATATATAATACGAGCATTGTACTCATGGTTTAAAATTAGGTGGGATTTTCAGTATATAAGCGTATTGCAGACACACTACGATAGATTGGGGTTCAAACTAAGGTATGAGGGTAGGAAGTAGGTGAGAAAAGGTGAAATGAAGATCTGCAAAGCAGACCTTACTGTTTCAATATATATATAATTGATTGAGTCAGTGCAGAACGTTTTTGATGATAATATGAATTTACACGATTGTAGTAATCTTATTAAGGAGATTTCTAAATATAAAATAAACACTAATAGATATGATCAGTCATGGAATTATGTTATTTCTGAGTTTAAAAATCTTCTTAGAACTGAGCAACATATATGTTTGAAAGAAGACAATGGTTAATGAATGTGTTTTATTAAAAAAGATGCATATAATGATAAAATTGA
Organism: Epiperipatus broadwayi; assembly: GCA_028023455.1. Classification (NCBI taxonomy): domain Eukaryota; kingdom Metazoa; phylum Onychophora; class Udeonychophora; order Euonychophora; family Peripatidae; genus Epiperipatus; species Epiperipatus broadwayi. The sequence continues at coordinate 1,464,772 of JAQFVV010000188.1, forward strand.
AACACAAATGAGGAAATTGGGATTTGATATTATTGATAGTTATAACATGGAGGGGCAATATGTGAAATTTATAAATAGTATTTTAAAGAAGGCTAAAAGTCATTTTATGAATAGTTGTATATACTATGATATATATCTATTCTACATCTATATGCCCAAGAATATTTGCTAATATTAAGTTTCAAAAAGTGGAAAATCCTCTTAAATTGATGATTGATTTTGGTGAATCATTTATGTATAAAACAGCTAAATATATTGGTAAGTAAATTGTTACAAGATATGTTGGGTTTGGAAGATATACAATTGCATCTTCTTATGAATTTGTTGAAAGAATTAAAAATATAAAAATAAATGATAATGATATGTTAGCATCATTGGATGTAACAGAATTATATGGATCAATTGATCATCTTGAATCTATAAATTTAATTGAAATTGAACTAATTAATATGTCTGTAAATAAACATTTAATAAATTTTATTATTAAATCACTAAAATTTATAAATGATAATATTATTGCAACATATAATGATGGGTTTTATAAAATGGGTAAAGGATGGTCAATGGGATTACCTATGGTAGCACAAATTTGTAATTTTACATTGTCAAAATATGAAGATATTATATTTAATTCTTATAATTTTGAAGATATTAAAATTTATATTAGGTATCTTGATGATGCTTTTGTTTGTGGTCCTAAAAGTATTATTGATGTTCTTTTATATAATCTGAATAATTTAAACAATTTAAAATGGACTATTGAAAATGAACAAAATGGAAAAGTAAAATTTTTGGATTTACAAATATTTTGAGATGCTACTGATTTAAATTAAAATTAATTTTTAAACCTATTGGAGAAAGAGGATATGTTCATTTTAAATCATGTGTTCCAATGATACATAAAGTGGCAAGTCTGAAAGAGTTTTTGCACTGAAATAATAAATTGTGTAAGTATGAGTGATATTTGAAGAGTAGACACTAAATAGGGATTTTATGCACAAACCTTCTTGCATCCATTGATTATTAGGTCTTGCACTGAATGGCACTACTGTTTGGAGAGTTTTGCCTGTTTTAACAGTTGAGAGGGCATAAGAAATGGTAATTATGCGATGTTTAATAGTTTATTACAAACCCTACCTAATAGAATAATGGTGCTATGGTTATTAAAGAACCAAAACATTAAAATGTATGGGTACTGAACTGAGTTCAGCCCTATATGACTATATAAGCTAATGAGCTTGGATTGAAAATATTATTGTTTTCAATTTTAGACTCATAGTTTTGTAGTTAGGTAGTGATAAAAGATGGCTGCTGGAAGATTGCATTAGATCCTAAGATTTGATGCAGTACTCTCAGATCCATGGCTCCTCACTGCTGAAATCCACAAGCAAAAACTAGTCTGGAGATATTTGAAAAGTAGACACTAGATAGGGATTTTATGCACAAACCTTCTTGAATCCATTGATTAGTCTGGCTTGCACTGATCAGCACTACTGTGTGGAGAGTTCTGCCTATTTTAACAGCTTGAGCAAGCATAAAAATAGTAATCATGTGATGTTTAGTGGTTTAATAAAAATGATAACCTTTTCATAAGCCAGGTACATATCTCACATTTATTTATATAATATTCAAATCTTTTGTTTAATTAACATTAAATCTTTTTAAAAAATTTGTTAAATCAATCAATCAATTAAAGAACCATAGACTCGGTATAAACTTGGATGAGATAATTCTAATTCACTTGATGAGTGATGATTATATCACAAAATTAGTTCCTGAGGTTTATTTTTCAAAAAAGAAGATAAAAATTAATATATGCTTGCACAATTAATTTCTTTTCTCTGCTTGCTTTCTTGCCATAGTATATATTTTAAATAATCTTATCACTTTCATTTTCAATAACATTGTAGTCATTTTATTATATTTGTGCACTGCCAAATAATCTAACAATAAATTGGGTTAATAGAGAAACCTTTCTAATAGCACATATCAATTTTTAAAGAAATAATTTTGGTGGGTTTATTTAAATTGATGTATTCCCCAAAAGAATCCTCAAAATAGTTATCGACAAGATTTTAAGCTTGTGTTTTAAATTCTGCCTTGGTTCTATCATCTTCATCCATAATTATAGAAGGTGTGAACTTTACATTCTGAATATCTAAGTTACAAATGTGGAATTATATAAATTCTTTTTAAATTTACATTAGTGAGAGAATTCATAAAGATTGTAACTGCCTTATGTGATATTTATATTTGCATATTAGGAAATTAGATAACATACATTTTTATTCACTTCTGATATATACATTAAAATACTTTTTAACAATGATATTCCTCTTATTTTTAAGATGTTGTCAATACTCATAATGACTCTTCAATACAAAGTAGCCATCTTGGGCAAACTGCAGCTCATGAGCTGCATGTGGTTTTTCTAAATAGAAAAACACAGCCCTCACAAAACTTTTAAAGCAGTCTTGGTATAATTTATAGTCGCATAATGCATTTATATTTTATTTTGAAACCATACATGTTTTATTCTTTCATAGTAGCAATTTAACAATTTATTGTTTACTTCATCAACTTATATAATGTTATTGTTATAATTTCCTGGAAACATAATGCATTATTCCAACTTGTCTGTTCAGTCTTTATTGGGACTTTTAGGTCATTGAAGATGTACTTCTATTTTGTCTTTGTTTTTCTACTTTACCTTTCAAACATGAACTTCTTCTATCAATTTAATTAAGCAATACAGATAATTATTTTTAATTTATAGTCAGAAAAATAAAGAATTATTGCCATAAGTATTTTCATTGAAAGAAGCTTCTTGTAAACTAATATCAAATTTTGGGGTAACATATTCTTGTGGATCATTGTACTCAACAATGAAATTTATAAAATCAACCATTGGGCACAGATGATAAATAAACATCTTACAAAATTATTGTATGCTTCATTAACAAATTACAAGCCAAATTTTCTTGTCAAGTGTTGTTGGCCAAGAGGTCATCGCAGCTGTCTTGCAAGCAAGTAGTTGGTTGCAGATGGTTGTGGGTTTGTGTTCCAGCCGATGCTATGACATATGAAGGAAAAAAAAATTTTAATATTCTTGCTAATTAAATACAATCACATATAATAACATATTTTATTGATTTTGTTCTACCTTAATAAATGTGAAATTTTTATTGAATATTGCTTTTGACAGAATAGCTCAGTTTATTAGAGCATTGCCTTATTTGATATTCAGGGATCTAAAGATGTAACATTGATTTCTATATTAATATTGTCAATAGTTAGGCCAACAACAACTGAAGAATAATACCACTTGAAGCATTGTGTAATTTATTAACTGTGTTGACTATTCTCACAGTTGTTTGTATTTGAAAAGTTTAAATAAAATTTAAAATATTTTTGGAGGTTCAGCATTTAATGAAAGCTGATGAAAATAATTCAACAAATTATCACATCTAATATACCATCATCCAAACCTTCAGGTAAATATTGTGTTCTCCTGATTTTTTGTAAATTAATAAATCCTATTAATAAAAACTAATAAATCAAATATTTGCTTCTGTTAAATACTTCCAAAATTAAATTTTGACTTTGAATATATCACAATTTTAATACATGCTTTTGAAAATTTCACACTATTTTCTTTTTTCGAAATAAAAATGAATCAGCTTTTGAATAATACTGTGGCAACGATATAACGATTAACTCAAACTATTTACTAATTAGCATCTAAAAACTAGATATGTAATTTGATTTTCTTTATGCTACAATGCTTTTTGATTTGTAGGCTCATCATAACAGTCTATAAATAAATCAGTTAATAAAAAAACTAAAGTTTATAGTTTCAAGTCGTTTTATTTTGACTTCAACTTACTTTACATGATCACCATCTCTTATATTACTGTATGGAGAGTTTTGCCTTGTTTTCAACTTACTGTATTCAAAATTCATTGGAATTTACATAAATATGAAGATATATATATATATAGCAGCCTTTCACAAATATGCTTTAACTATAGCAATATTCTTTATTCAATAGTATCATCTAGTGCAATGTTTTATGCTTCATTTTTTTCCATCAAGTTTTCTGTTTATTTTATTTTTAGTCCTTTAATGTTTTTAATTACTTCTAAATCAATACCCTCATTAATTAATGGTTTCAGTTAATGGCAGAATCTGTACTTTGCAGAGTTGTTTTTTTTTTTTTTTTTTTTTGATTGCCTTAAAGTTTATTAACAAAGAAAAAAAAAAAAAGTATAACTAGTTTATCATTTTAAATTTATTTCATTTTCTTCTGCTACTTTGCTATAGAAAAAGAAACTTTTTATAAATTCATTTCCTCAAGTGATTCCAACTCCAATTATGAGGACTACAACAACATTAACTTCAACATATTTTAACTAAGCTTGTATAAAATTGATGCTCATACTTCCATGATCTATCAGATATAAATTTATTTTTGATTATGAATTATAGAAAGTATTATTAGTTGAAACAAAAATAACTGCAACTTTTTATGAACTATGTGTAAATTTTTTTTTTCATGTATCAAAGCATCGGCCAGGAAGTGAACCCACAAACCCGGGACAACTGCTTGTAAGGCAGCTAGCTGTGCTGACCACTCGGCCAACAACGCTTGACAACTATGTGTAAATTGTTAGTCAAATATCAATAAATTACAAAAAGAATAAAATGATACCTATCTACTAGTCTTTTATTTTTAATAGTATTTACGCATTTCTTTATTAATATACATATAAATTAGAATGTGAAATTTGTTATTAGTTTGATTTAAGTACAATGTAAATGACATAAAATCACTATTATCCATTCAGGGACTAAAGGCAGTCTCACTTTTAGCAATTCCTCAATGTCAAAGAAACATTGTTTTAATAAATATAAATAATCATAGCTTAAAGTATATGTAATTAAAATGAAAATAACTGCAACCTTCTGTGAACTGTATGTAAACTAATAGTCATTAATAAATGAATGCTTAAGTATCATCAAAGCTAAAGAAATAAACTGGTATCATTCTATTCTTTAGATAATTTATTAATGTTTGCCTATTAGTTTACACATAGTTCATACAGAATTGCACTTCTGTTTCAATTTCATGTATTTTAAGCTGTTTATTTATATTTGCATTTATTGGATGTTTCTTTCACTTTTAGAAGTTGCTAAAAATGAGGTACTCTCTTAATCCCCTTTTCAGGTACTTGAATTAAACTAATAACAGATTTCACACTCTAATTTATATCTACATTAATAAATAAATGCTTAAATACTGTCAAAAATAAAAGAATACATTGATATCATTCTATATATATATAATACTGCAAATCGATGTCTGTATTTCTTCAAAATAATATATGTAAACTTATAAATAAATATTAGAATATACAATAATTAAATTTTTTTTAAAAGAACAAAAAATATAAACGGAGTGCTATCGACTATCGCTCCTAAGTGACGTTTATATTTTTTGTTCTTTTTAAAAAAAATTTATTACTATATTTTCTAATACTTATTTATAACTTTACATATAATATATTAATGTTTGATTATTAATTTACACATAATTCCATGATGTTGCAGCTACATTCTTTCAATTTTATACACTTTAACTTATGGCTATTTATATTTACATATATAATAATGTATTACTAAGGATTAATATAGAGTTGAATAATTTTTTTATTATTGTTAAAATCTATATGCTTATAACAACTGAAAAAAAGTTCTAAGAAGTAGTTATTAGTGCATCAAAAACTTAACAGATTGAATTTCAATTTAGGTCCTTGTAGATCTTAAATCAATGATTCTATCATTATAGTGAATAACATAAGACACAAACAGTTCTATATACCCTGCCTCAGTATTAGATAATTGATAAAGATGATATTGACCTTGCTATATTTTATATATGAATTCTAGATTTTTCATTATATTTAAGCTATAGTTTATAGTATATATATATATGTCCAAAAGATGGCGCTATACCAAAACCGCCGAACAAGTGTAAGATTTGTTTTACATAAACGAAAAAAGAGTCAGAAATTAACTACCTCTTTCATTTGCTCACCCCCAGATCAGCTGATTTCAAGCTGGTTTGCTCTCCTCAGTGGGGGATAGAGTATAGAAACTAGATCTAAAACACTGACTCTCAAGTATTTATGCAAAACATTTCTATCAGATTGCAAGCGTGAATTTTTCAGACCGGTAAAGTCTTCAAACTCAGCCTAGCAAGCCAGATATTTATATGGGTCTGATCTCAGTTCAGAATCACCATATAATCAAAGTCTCTGCAATATATATCATTGCAAGAAAACTTTAAAGGTACATTTATGAAAAACAAAAACAAGTTAATCACGTAACCTGCTATCACTTGTTATTTATGTCCAAAAGATGGCGCTATACCAAAACCACCGAACAAGTGTAAGATTTGTTTTACATAAACGAAAAAAGAGTCAGAATTAACTACCTCTTTCATTTGCTCACCCCCAGATCAGCTGATTTCAAGCTGGTTTGCTCTCCTCAGTGGGGGATAGAGTATAGAAACTAGATCTAAAACACTGACTCTCAAGTGTTTATGCAAAACGTTTCTATCAGATTGCAAGCGTGAATTTTTCAGACCGGTAAAGTCTTCAAACTCAGCCTAGCAAGCCAGATATTTATATGGGTCTGATCTCAGTTCAGAATCACCATATAATCAAAGTCTCTGCAATATATATCATTGCAAGAAAACTTTAAAGGTACATTTATGAAAAACAAAAACAAGTTAATCACGTAACCTGCTATCACTTGTTATTTATGTCCAAAAGATGGCGCTATACCAAAACCTTAACAAGTGTAAGATTTGTTTTACATAAACGAAAAAAGAGTCAGAAATTAACTACCTCTTTCATTTGCTCACCCCCAGATCAGCTGATTTCAAGCTGGTTTGCTCTCCTCAGTGGGGGATAGAGTATAGAAACGAGATCTAAAACACTGACTCTCAAGTGTTTATGCAAAACGTTTCTATCAGATTGCAAGCGTGAATTTTTCAGACCGGTAAAGTCTTCAAACTCAGCCTAGCAAGCCAGATATTTATATGGGTCTGATCTCAGTTCAGAATCACCATATAATCAAAGTCTCTGCAATATATATCATTGCAAGAAAACTTTAAAGGTACATTTATGAAAAACAAAAACAAGTTAATCACGTAACCTGCTATCACTTGTTATTTATGTCCAAAAGATGGCGCTATACCAAAACCGCCGAACAAGTGTAAGATTTGTTTTACATAAACAAAAAAAGAGTCAGAAATTAACTACCTCTTTCATTTGCTCACCCCCAGATCAGCTGATTTCAAGCTGGTTTGCTCTCCTCAGTGGGGGATAGAGTATAGAAACTAGATCTAAAACACTGACTCTCAAGTGTTTATGCAAAACGTTTCTATCAGATTGCAAGCGTGAATTTTTCAGACCGGTAAAGTCTTCAAACTCAGCCTAGCAAGCCAGATATTTATATGGGTCTGATCTCAGTTCAGAATCACCATATAATCAAAGTCTCTGCAATATATATCATTGCAAGAAAACTTTAAAGGTACATTTATGAAAAACAAAAACAAGTTAATCACGTAACCTGCTATCGCTTGTTATTTATGTCCAAAAGATGGCGCTATACCAAAACCGCCGAACAAGTGTAAGATTTGTTTTACATAAACGAAAAAAGAGTCAGAAATTAACTACCTCTTTCATTTGCTCACCCCCAGATCAGCTGATTTCAAGCTGGTTTGCTCTCCTCAGTGGGGGATAGAGTATAGAAACTAGATCTAAAACACTGACTCTCAAGTGTTTATGCAAAACGTTTCTATCAGATTGCAAGCGTGAATTTTTCAGACCGGTAAAGTCTTCAAACTCAGCCTAGCAAGCCAGATATTTATATGGGTCTGATCTCAGTTCAGAATCACCATATAATCAAAGTCTCTGCAATATATATCATTGCAAGAAAACTTTAAAGGTACATTTATGAAAAACAAAAACAAGTTAATCACGTAACCTGCTATCACTTGTTATTTATGTCCAAAAGATGGCGCTATACCAAAACCGCCGAACAAGTGTAAGATTTGTTTTACATAAACGAAAAAAGAGTCAGAAATTAACTACCTCTTTCATTTGCTCACCCCCAGATCAGCTGATTTCAAGCTGGTTTGCTCTCCTCAGTGGGGGATAGAGTCTAGAAACTAGATCTAAAACACTGACTCTCAAGTGTTTATGCAAAACGTTTCTATCAGATTGCAAGCGTGAATTTTTCAGACCGGTAAAGTCTTCAAACTCAGCCTAGCAAGCCAGATATTTATATGGGTCTGATCTCAGTTCAGAATCACCATATAATCAAAGTCTCTGCAATATATATCATTGCAAGAAAATTTTAAAGGTACATTTATGAAAAACAAAAACAAGTTAATCACTTAACCTGCTATCACTTGTTATTTATGTCCAAAAGATGGCGCTATACCAAAACCGCCGAACAAGTGTAAGATTTGTTTTACATAAACGAAAAAAGAGTCAGAAATTAACTACCTCTTTCATTTGCTCACCCCCAGATCAGCTGATTTCAAGCTGGTTTGCTCTCCTCAGTGGGGGATAGAGTATAGAAACTAGATCTAAAACACTGACTCTCAAGTGTTTATGCAAAACGTTTCTATCAGATTGCAAGCGTGAATTTTTCAAACCGGTAAAGTCTTCAAACTCAGCCTAGCAAGCCAGATATTTATATGGGTCTGATCTCAGTTCAGAATCACCATATAATCAAAGTCTCTGCAATATATATCATTGCAAGAAAACTTTAAAGGTACATTTATGAAAAACAAAAAACAAGTTAATCACGTAACCTGCTATCACTTGTTATTTATGTCCAAAAGATGGCGCTATACCAAAACTGCCGAACAAGTGTAAGATTTGTTTTACATAAACGAAAAAAGAGTCAGAAATTAACTACCTCTTTCATTTGCTCACCCCCAGATCAGCTGATTTCAAGCTGGTTTGCTCTCCTCAGTGGGGGATAGAGTATAGAAACTAGATCTAAAACACTGACTCTCAAGTGTTTATGCAAAACGTTTCTATCAGATTGCAAGCGTGAATTTTTCAGACCGGTAAAGTCTTCAAACTCAGCCTAGCAAGCCAGATATTTATATGGGTCTGATCTCAGTTCAGAATCACCATATAACAAATCTTACACTTGTTCGGCGGTTTTGGTATAGCGCCATCTTTTGGACATAAATAACAAGTGATAGCAGGTTACGTGATTAACTTGTTTTTGTTTTTCATAAATGTACCTTTAAAGTTTTCTTGCAATGATATATATTGCAGAGACTTTGATTATATGGTGATTCTGAACTGAGATCAGACCCATATAAATATCTGGCTTGCTAGGCTGAGTTTGAAGACTTTACCGGTCTGAAAAATTCACGCTTGCAATCTGATAGAAACGTTTTGCATAAACACTTGAGAGTCAGTGTTTTAGATCTAGTTTCTATACTCTATCCCCCACTGAGGAGAGCAAACCAGCTTGAAATCAGCTGATCTGGGGGTGAGCAAATGAAAGAGGTAGTTAATTTCTGACTCTTTTTTCGTTTATGTAAAACAAATCTTACACTTGTTCGGCGGTTTTGGTATAGCGCCATCTTTTGGACATAAATAACAAGTGATAGCAGGTTACGTGATTAACTTGTTTTTGTTTTTCATATATATATATCAGAACAGATGTATTATTTATGTGACCAGATTCCTAATGACACAACTGGACAGTATCTAGCCCCAATAATTGATTACTAATTGGCATGGAACAGAACAAAATGGCTATTTGTGCCACACATTTTATTTGTATATTGAAGTGATGGTACAAGTTTGAGTTCCTAATACATATTGTTACTATATGGTTGCTCTTTAGGTCCTCAACATCATGGGTTCTCCTCATATTCCTGTTACTCCTCAGTATTCAAACTCCATGGTTATATGCACAATTCTAATAAGCTAGGGTGATGATCACCATAAGTTTGATATTAAACTAAAAATATTTGCATCTGAGTTATGTGTGTATTATGGCATGGATGATGGAAAGGTAGATAATGATTATGGCATAGTTAATGGAAAGTTATAGAAATGATATGGCATGGCTAATGGAAAGTAAAATAAATGATAAGGCACGGCTAGTGGAAAGTTAGATAAATGATATGACATGGCTAATGAAAAGTTAGATAAATGATCTGGTATGGCTAATGGAAAGTTAGATAAATAATATGGCATGGGTAATGGAAAGTTAGATAAATTATTTGGCATGGATAATGAAAAGTTAGATAAATGATATCGCACAGATAATAGAAAGTTAGATAAATGATATGGCATGGCTAATGGAAAGTTAGATAAGTGATATGACATGGCTAATGGAAAGTTAGAAAAATGATATGGCATGGACATGGCTAATGGAAAGTTAGATAAGTGATATGGTATGGCTAATGAGAAACTGGATAAATGATATGGCATAGCTAATGGAAAGTTGAATAAATGATATGACATGGCAAATGGAAAGTTAGATAAATGATATTGCATAGCTAATGAAAAGTTAAATAAATGATATGGCATGGCATGGGTAATGGAAAGTTAGATAAATGATATGGCATGGGTAATGGTAAGTTAGATAAATGATATAGCATGGATAATTGAAAGTTAGATAAATGATATGCCATGGTTAATGGAAAATTAGATAAATGATATGGCATGGCTATGGGAAAGTTAGATAAATGATATATATGGCATGGCTAATGGAAAGTTAGATAAATGAGTAGTCATACACAAATTCTAATTAAATAAAATAAATTATTAACAGCTTTATTCCATTATGGGTGATTTACAATCTTTTAGAACAAATCAATTGGACATTTGGATAGGTCAGATCATCCTTCATTTGATTCATATATTATGATCATTCCATAATCTTTGACTCTATGTAGGATGGTATCTAACAATATAATTTATGATAATTTTAATATGATCATCCTGCTGTCTAATCCTTCTATTCCCTGACCTTAACTTGTCTACCTTACTCCATGATGATTCATCGAGACTTATTGACTGACAACTTTGGGTATGAAGTCCCCCCTTTGCATTACCAGTATTTATGATATAACAATTGTCATTCATACTAGAGGTTCACTCAGTCACACAGAATAAAAATAATAGAAATCAAGTTAATTTAACAACAACAATAAACATATAAAATTTCCCTGTACTAGTGCAAGCATTTAATATTTTATACATAAAATTTCATCTCAACACCAATCAGTCATCCATTTTTTTAGTTGGTAAGTTAATCAAAAATTCTAGTGGTTGACCTAGAGACCTCCCTTACATAATTATGATTGATGATTATAGGGCTAAATAATCAATTCATTCAATAAAAAATAACAACAAAGAGTTATTTATACAACAAAAATGGATTCTATATGATACATATATAATTTGAATAATTGAAATAGTTAGTTCATGTAATTAGCTATTTTTCAATACATGGATACACAGATGATAAGATGACTGGTTCCTTCTAGATTAGGAAAATTTCTGGATGTTGGGAGTTGATAATCCATTTGATGCTGTCTGGTCATCCTCTAGGTAGTCAGTTGGTGACTTGGCAGTAGAGAGGTAATGTTTTCTTTTTGATTGATGCTTTCTCCTTGGTTTTTGTGACTACTGTCTCCTCATGGGAAGACATTACTAATGCTATTAGCTTATAAAAGTCAAATTATTTATAGGCATATGATTGACAGTCTTTCATCTATGACATTTAATGAGTTTTCTACCCCCACATCCTTTTGTGTTGCTTAATGTCAGCTATAGATTAGAAGATATGTGGGGGTTTTTTGTTTTTTCAATGAGCTAATAATTTTTCTTATGAGCTTTGTGTCACTGAGTAATAAAATTTGCATGAATTATTCCCTTGGAACTATTAACATTATATTATTCCTTTGACCTCTATAAACCTTTCCTCCTCTAATCATTTTTAATAACTTTTGGAGATAATTTGTTCTTTCATAAAATCATAAATCAAACATTAGTTTATTTTTAAGCATTATTTTAACTCCTATTGACAACTTTTTAAAAAAAAATTATTTTTTTGATTAAACAATCCGTTTCTTTTCTTTCATGTACAGTCTATATCATGAGTATGTTATATATCATGCTGTATTCCCATTGTTTAAGTGTTTTAATTTCATTTAGTCTAATATTTTTAGTCCCATTTTTTTTGTTACTCTTTTATATCATATTCAGGAATTTGGTAAATTGAGCATTAATTCCCATTATTTTGTAGTCAGTAGACTTAACACATCAAAACAAAAAATAAAAAACAAAAGTCGTCAAGCATTGTTAGCCGAGTGGTCATCGCACCCGCCTTGCAAGCAAGCAGTTGGTTGCAGACGGGTGTGGGTTTGCTTCCCCAGCCGATGCTATGACATATGGAAAAAAAAGTCTATGTCACAATCAACTTGTAATTAATGTCATATTTTTTTACATAAAAAAGAATGCTAATAGATTCATTATATCTTTGATTATGTTTCGTTTCAAATCCTCTTTGGTTTTAATAGGTTGAAACCATACTCTTACAATATATACACATATGTGTGTGTACTAAAACATAATTGGTGAATGCTGATTCAGCATGAAATATGTATATTGGAGATCAATTATATTTTTCACATGGATGTGGTTGTATGTATCAATTGTATAAGATGTAGTGCATAGCTGTAGGAAGCTTGAAAGTCTGAGTTCAAGTTCCTTCTAATATATATAAGTAGCTACAGTTGATAGAGTTAGGAACTGAATTTGTATCATATAAGTGTGGTAGGTCCAATTATCATTATTATTATTAATTAATTTATGTTTAATTAAAGTCTATTAAATTGATTTATTAACTGCCTCTTTTTCACTGACAAAATAATCATTATCGTGACCAGCTTATAATATTTCACCAGAAGATTTTAGTTAGGCTATGAATTGCAATTTTTGAATAACTTAAGCTTGGATCCAACAGATTATCACAATCAGAGACAATTTGAGAAGGCCAGTGTGAGATTTAAAACATCTATGATTAGAAAACAGATTACCTAAATAGCAATATAAAATCAAACTACACATGCATTTGCACAAAAAACTCACAAGAGAAGTTATATATATGCCACAGCTAAAAATAAATTAGTTTGATATAGAGAATTGTGCAGTTTGACTACTGCATATCAAACTGATAAAAAATTACTTCCTCATCAATGCTATTTTTTAATAAATCTATGAAAATGGTTGCTTTATTTTTTTTTTCTGAGAAGACAAAAAATACAAACCATTTATGTAAATCAGAAACTGAAATAACAAAAACTAAATAAATATTTCACTTTGCAGTTAACCAAACAAGTTGAAAGCAAAAATTCAGAGAAATTAACTCTACACTAAGGGATTTTGTGTGTCTGTTAAAACCTTATAAGAACAATTGTAAGTAACCAGTTAAAGCACCACTTACTTCTATTCTGCCATATTATGAAATCAACAAATAGAAAGTAGCTTACAAATAATGCATGATAAATTGAAGAGTTTAAAAAATTCAACATGATGAAAAATCCCAACAAACAATGATTAAAAATGTGAGATATAACCTGGGAAATAAAATAATCTTGGTCATTTAGTGTGAAGTTGTAAATAAAGAAAAGAAAATAGGTGCAGGAAATGCATATCATAGGATACTTAGCCTTGGAAATTTTGTCATCATGGTGAGAATATCATTAATGATCTATAAGGACTGTGAGTCATGAATTTCACAGGGAGTCCTTTGTATCTCAACAAAATAAGCTTTAAAGTAATATTTATTAAGGCTATAACCTTAAAACTATGTACCTGAAAAAATGACAATAGGGGCATCTGCAAATCTTTAACACAAGATTTATTTAAAAGACAAGAGTGTCCACTTTTATCTTAACCTACTTTCTAAATAAATAAGAGAATCTAAAGCACTTTGATTTGTGAAGCAAATGGAAATCTAATCAAAATAATATAAGTTTTAATTTTAATTAAGACAAATAAACACTGGAACTTTGCTATTATTCATAGTCAAGATCAGTATAAATCTAATAGTAGATTGGTAATATTTAAGCTGCCTCTGTGCATAAAGATTGACATGGGAAAAATTTCACTATTGATCCCAGGCAATAAAAGTAGATTACTGTACCTATTCAAAACAAATGAAAAAATGTATTAGAACAGAGTAGACTTGATGAAAGGTGATGAAGGTTATCAGTTGCTAATAAAGATTAGTAGCAAAAAAATGATCAACCTTGAAGATCTCTGTGCAGTGCATGATAACCTATTAGTAAATAAAACTGTATAGCAGTGGAAAACAAATTAATGATTCTGTGTTAATGGCACAGCAGTGTTTTTTTGTGATGTGGTTTATCTGCTCATGTCCAAAACAAAGCTCTAGCACATAACTATATTCTGATGGCCAAGAATCAACAATGAAAGCATATATTGAATTACAAATTTAACTTGCCAGATAAATTACATTCAAATATCAGCCTTTCAAGCTAATTGTGCATACGCTTTTGTGAATGTTAATAATAATAAATGAATACTTTCTCTCCAATACAAGATATAGTATTTATGCAGGAATAAAATGAATCCACTTATTCCTATGACTCAAATGTTTATATATGAGCAAATCTGAAGTACTGGCAAGGAAAGCGTGAGGATGGATAACTCACTTTAAATTACTATATACGATGTCTGAATGAATGATGTTGGTGAAATTGTCTAGAATTTACTAAACGTCACCCTAACTAAAACTTAATCATATGTAAATAAGCATTTATTTTATATAGCATATGTTTACAAATGTATTACATTCAAATATCAACCTTTCAAGCTAATTGTGCATACGCTTTTGCGAGTGTTAATAATAATAAATGAATACTTTCTCTCCAATACAAGATATAGTATTTATGCAGGAATAAAATGAATCCACTTATTCCTACGACTCAAATATTTATATATGAGCAAATCTGAAGTACTGGCAAGAAAAGTGTGAGGATGGATAACTCACTTTAAATTACTATATACGATGTCTGAATGAATGATGTCAGTAAAATTGTTTAAAATTTTCTACTAACTGAAACTTAATCATATGTAAATAAGCATTTATTTTATATAGCGTATGTTTACAATTGTATTGGAGAGAAAGTATTCATTTATTATTATTAACACTCACAAAAGCATATGTACAATTAGCTTGAAAGGCTGATATTTGAATGTAATACAATTGTAAACATATGCTATATAAAATAAATGCTTATTGCCAGATAAAGGAAATAAAGCATGAGCAACAGCAGATAAACTATGGCATCAACCAAACTACATTTGGATATTTTTTTCCATATAAGTTGATACAATTTTGCAATGGGCTAAATGCATAATAATCTAAATCACAGAGACCAAGAAGATTAACTCTTAATTATAAGAGGGGCAAATTTTTCCCTAAACTAAAGTTTGAAATCACTCGGAGTCTAAAGGACTAGAAGAAAAGCTGTCTAGGAATTTAAACAAATTCTCAAGAGTATCATCATGACAAATATATGAAAAACTTAACAACTGTTACAATATATCATCAGCATTTATTTGGATGTATTTAACCAGATTGTTGCCATGGAGAAAATTAGAAACAAAGTTATAATTCTACTATTACTAGGCAAAGACTAATATAAGATTAAAAGCAATGTCTGAATAGGAAATCGTTTTTTTAAAAAAATGAATAAAAGAAACTAGGGAAAAAAATTGTAGGTAAGCAAATTCCAAAAATCAAAACGGAAGCTGGTGTCATATTCAAAGACATGAGATTCATATAAAATGGCACAGCCCTAAAGAAGAAATTTCTGAAGGAGGCAGTCAGCAAACAATAGATGCTGGAGATCTCATTTACTAAATGAGAAAATTATAGTTATTATCAAGAACCTGAAGAGTGATAAGACGATTTCAAGGTTTGATCCATCCCTAGAGCAATAGGAAGATATATAATAGCTGCATATATAAAAATTTTATATACATAATAGAAAGTCATGTGTATATATGTGATTAGAATAAATATATATATATAACTTATATATTTTAATGCATTTGCATGTATTGTGTATATATTAAAATGCATATATGTGTTAGTTGTGGGTGTATACATATTTTGTAATTATTATATTGGCAATGCCAAAGGCACATCAAGATACTCTTGAAAACCAAGATGTGAGTACATATATATACATGCATACATATTGGACTGAAATAAAGAAAGGAGAAATAAAATATGCACAAGTTGATATATTTATTTAGTTAATTTTTTTTTTTTTTGTTTAAAAAAAATAGTCTTTAAATTTGTTATGGAGATGACTCCAAAAATTTATAAAGACAGCAAAAGCTTTTATGTGTAAATGAAGTCAAAAGTAGTGAAGTGAGATTTTTTCTCTTTCTCTCTCGCTCTTACTCGAAACAGAAGAAGTAAAACAAATTATCTATTAAGTTAAAACTATATAAGAAGTGTAAATTTAGAAATACTTTAATTTAGAAGAAGTGATTAAAATACTCTGGATATTCAAACTTTTATGTAAGATGACTTGCTAGATTAAAAAAATAGCCCATCAGATCTTATTCCTAGTGCAATGCTCAGTATATTCCCTATCAACTTATAAAATTTTCTGGAGATAAATGGAACTTCTCAAATAAACAGTCAAGAAGACCTTATTAAGAAGAAATAACATATCAACATTACGCGTAATTGCATTTAGTATTTTCTTTAAGGATACTTAAGGAAGAAGGACTTTTAAACCAATGCTAAGATAATCTAAAGCAAAAAGCTTCAATGTTCTTATCTTGTTATCTTTTGAATATTTCAAATAAATAAAAGAAAAAATATTGAACTTTTAAAAAAAACTAAAGAGTGAAAAACTGAACTTTGAAACTGTCAAAAATGAATGAAATAGAAGTATAAAATATGTAAAATGATTCACAGAATGAAATATATAGTTATTCATAAATAATAATATGAATTTATTTTCAGGAAAACAGTACAGAGATAAATATTTATTTATTTTTTGCATATATCTATTTGAGAAGTTCAGAGTTATTAGAAAAAATCGTAGAAAAGATTTGAACTTTTATTATAATTTCCGTCTGGAAAAGTATTCTAGAAAAAAATCTCTAAAGAAGTTACTATTAATTTATTTCATTATTTATTTATTTTTTGCATATATCTATTTGAGAAGTTCAGAGTTATTAGAAAAAATCGTAGAAAAGATTTGAACTTTTATTATAATTTCCGTCTGGAAAAGTATTCTAGAAAAAAATCTCTAAAGAAGATACTATTAATTTATTTCATTATTTATTTATTTTTTTATTAATAAATTATTTCATTATTACCAAATTGTGTATCAACTGAAATACAGGCTTATTATATACTTGCATCAATATAGGTAATATATATATATAGGATATATGAGCACAGACTTTCACACGACCCACCACTCTATCTCATATCACGGATACACTTGAACACATATATATTGTAAAGATAAATGCTCACCAATATACGTATTTCATGCTAAACCAGCAATCATCAGTTGGTCCAGATTGTCATCTCTGCACATATATGCAATAAGTGTTCAGATATATATTATATAGTCAATCTTCATACTTTAATGGACAGGCTTCAATCCACTCCACACTCCAACTCTTCAACCGTCCATCCAATTGAAAATCTGATGATGGAATGCTCAAAGGTCACCCTGAGGCTGAGATTCTTGTCACACTCATGTTGACCTAAAGTCAATCTGACTCCTCTGGACCAACTGATGATTGCTGTTTTAGCATGAAATACTATATTGGTGATTATTTATCTTTTCCAACATTTATGTGTTCAAGTGTATCAGTGATATGAGATAAAATGCTGGATGGTGGGTCGTGTGAAAGTCTGTGCTCATATACAAATTGTTTATTGTTATTTCATGCCTATATTAAAGCAAGTGTAGAATAATATACTTTGATATTTCAGAAAATTCACGAATTACTTATAGTTAATTAGCGTATTGCTATAATACTTTTATTTTATAACATACATGTTATAGACAGGGTATGAGCACAGACTTTCACATGACCCACCACTCTCCACACTATCTCATAACACTGATACCCCTGAACACACATATGTCGAAAAGATAAATAATCACCAATATACATATTTCATGCTAAACCAGCAATCATCAGTTGGTCCAGATTACCATCTCTACACATATATGCTACAAGTACTCAGATATATATTAAGATAGCAAATCCTCTCACTTTAATGGACAGGCTTCAATCTACTCCACACTCCAACTCTTCAACCGTCCATCCAATTGAAAATCTGATGATTGAACGCTCAAAGGCCACCCTGAGGCCGAGATTATTGTCATACCCATGTTGACCTAAGGTCAATCTGATCCCTCATGCACAGGACCTAATCCATTAAATACATATACAAGGGATAGGCAGACATCTCTAATATGTAATAGCTGAAATACACAGGCTTATAAATACCTGTCTCTATATATGTAATAGACAGGGTATGAGCACAGACTTTCACATGACCCACCATTCTCCACACTATCTCATAACACTGATACACCTGAACACACATATGTCGAAAAGATAAATAATCACCAATATACATATTTCATGCTAAACCAGCAATCATCAGTTGGTCCAGATTACCATCTCTACACATATATGCTACAAGTGCTCAGATATATATTCAGATAGCAAATTCTCCTACTTTAATGGACAGGCTTCAATCTACTCCACACTCCAACTCTTCAGGTGTATCAGTGTTATGAGATAGTGTGGAGAGTGGTGGGTCATGTGAAAGTCTATGCTCATACCCTGTCTATTACATATATAGACACAGGTATTTATAAGCCTGTGTATTTCAGCTATTACATATTAGAGATGTCTGCCTATCCCTTGTATATGCATTTAATGGATTAT
This sequence comes from Epiperipatus broadwayi, assembly GCA_028023455.1. Lineage (NCBI taxonomy): Eukaryota > Metazoa > Onychophora > Udeonychophora > Euonychophora > Peripatidae > Epiperipatus > Epiperipatus broadwayi. The sequence goes on from JAQFVV010000188.1 coordinate 1,483,866, forward strand.
GTCCTGTGCATGAGGGATCAGATTGACCTTAGGTCAACATGGGTGTGACAATAATCTTGGCCTCAGGGTGGCCTTTGAGCGTTCCATCATCAGATTTTCAATTGGATGGACAGTTGAAGAGTTGGAGTGTGGAGTAGATTGAAGCCTGTCCATTAAAGTAGGAGGAATTGCTATCTTAATATATATCTGAGCACTTGTAGCATATATGTGTAGAGATGGTAATCTGGACCAACTGATGATTGCTGGTTTAGCATGAAATACATATATTGGTGATTATTTATTTTTTGGACATGTGTGTGTTCAGGTGTATCAATGTTATGAGACAGTGTGGAGAGTGGTGGGTCATATGAAAGTCTGTGCTCATATCCTGTCCATTACATATATAGACGCAGGTATTTATAAGTCTGTGTATTTCAGCTATAACATACATGTTAATGAATACATATAATTAATTCCACACACACGACTTGTAAAAAGAAGACATTACTTCCCTCTCCTATAACTCTGAAAACGTTTTCCGGTATGTGAAATTCGGAATGTACAGAACTAAAAAATCAACTACTTAGTCGCATATCATTTGCTTGTATATTTTACTTCATCTGCTTCTATAGTTAATAGCTGATGTTATAATATATAATACTCAAATATAAGTATATTATTGTCTATACTAAATTTAATGTGATTAGAAGTGACTTGAACTCAGATTTTCAAGTTCTTTCCAGCTATGTACTCAATCTTTTATGACTGATACACATGGCCACATACATGTGAAAAAGATAAATGACTTCCAATATACTTATTTCGTGCTGATCAGCACTTATCAGTTAGTCCAGACAATATCTCTCACACATATATACAATCAATGCTCACTTTATATTAAGATAGAAAATCTTCAAACTTTAATGGACAAGCTTCAATCTTCTCCATATTCTAACTTTTCAGTCATTCATATCAATCCAATGATGAAACACTCAAAGACCTTCTTGATGCCACTTTAAGTCTAACTCCTAACATATAAAACCATATGTTCTTTTAAATTCACAGAAGATGGATGGGCAGAATACAGACTGAACATGTAATATTCAAATATAAGTATATTTCCTATACTAAATTTAATGAAATTAGAAGGGACCTGAACTCAGACTTTCAAGCTCTTTACAGCTATGCATTCAATCTTATACCACTGATACACATGACTACATACATGTGAAAAAGATCAATGAAATCCAATATATGTATTTCATAGTGAACCATCACGCATCATTTGGTCGAAATCAAAATCTCCCACACATATACAATCAGTGCTCAGTTTATATTAAGATAACAAATCTTTAAACTCCAAGATAACAAATCTTTAAGCTCCAAAGGACAAACTTCAATATTCTCTACACTCCAACTCTTCAGCCACCCATATCATTGAAAATCTGATGATAAGCCCTTGTTGATGCCAATATTACTGTCATACCCATGTTGACTTTACATCACTCTGACCCCTCACATATAGGATCTTAATGTTATTTTAAATACACAGAAGAGGGATGGGGAAGTCAGAGTGACTTAAAGTCAATATGGGTATGACAATAATATTGGCATCAACAAGGGCTTTGAGTATTTCATCATCAGATTTTCAATGATATTGATGGCTGAAGAGTTGGAATGTAGAGAAGATTGAAGCTTGTTCATTAAAATTTGAAGATTGGCTATCTTAATATAAACTGAGCACTTGATGTATATATGGGTGTGGGAGATGTCAATCTGGACCAACTGATGAGTGCTGGTTCAGCACAAAATATGGAAATTGGAGATCATTTATCTTTTTCACACATATGTGATCATGAGTATCAGTTGTATAAGATTGAGTGCATATCTGTTTAAAGTGTTTAAGAGTTTAAGATCAAGCCCCTTATATATATATATATATATATATATATGCAAGTTATATATATATATATATATATATATATATATATATATATAACTTGCATAAAAATATGTATGTGAGGCTAAAAAAAAGGTTACAATAAAAGGAGAATTTATTATTCCTTCGATAGTTATTTGATTTAGTTGGACAGACATCATATTTTTATGGAACCTAAAATATGATGGAGACTGAGCTTAAGCCCTCTTGTCCTAAATATATCATTAAATTTTGGGACAGGGTATAACCTAAAAAATGATTATAAGAATGATACTTATCAAAACTGCAGAAGCAATAAAAAAATAACTATCTTATTCTGCTTCACTTTCCTTCTTTAGATCTTTCCTTACTCCTTCTCTTTTAATGTCTTTTCTCATCATTATATTCAGAAAATTATTTTGGGGTAGATCAGGAAGTCATGAATTTTTATGAACTACATTTAAATGATGATACTTTTAGATGTTTGCTAAAAAATATTAATTTAATAAACATAACATATTTATTATATACAAGCTACATACAGTAATACCATTTGTTAATGCTTTAGTATATTTTCTATATTAGTTTGCCTGCAAAGATATATTAATTTACTAAGAATAAGTCAATGGATGCATAATGCTAGTTAAAACTCCAATATAGTAAATAAATAGAAACCAATGCTAGAATATTTAAAACACACAAAGTTTGAATTCAAGCAACATGGGTTAAAAAATTCTCTTACTTATTAAATTGCAAATTGATAAGTATATTCAAAATTCAAGCACAAATATAAATTAACTTAGTCTCTAAGAACTTTATGACATATTACATGTTCTGAATACAACACACAATTAAAAAAAATTACATTATACTTTTAAAATGTTCCAAACATAATTCTATAAGAATAGCATTTAAGATCTAAACTCATTATATATGCACTTGGGTTTAGAATAGTCTTGCAATTTAATAAATAAGAGGATTTATTTTGTCTGTGTTGTTTGATTCAGACATTGTACTTTTAAACTAGATAGTGTGGTTTAAATGTTATTTGTATTCATTTAATTTTCTAAGATGTATCATTTTTACTTTTATACCAATTTACTGTCAAAAGTTTTGTGTTCATAAAATGTATTACTTTTTCATGATATTTAACTAAAACAAGCATGACTACTCAGGCTATTTTCTTACATATTTTTTTCTTTGATAAGTTTACGCTACTGGTCTAATGATCCTAAATTTAATGGTATTGAATTGTTGCATTGCCTGAGTATAATTTTCTAAAAATTACAACTTTTATTACAATAATAATTTTTCTAGTTACCCTCATGTACCATTGACAATATATTGTGGACAAGTCATTCCATTTTTCTATCAATACCTCATAAATTCTCTTAATACTGAACTGATCTTACAATTCATGGTAATAAATCTCCTTAATAATCATCACCAAATATTTAAGATATGTAGAAATATTTATTGTCACTGTATAAAACGTTTATACATGTTATAATTGAAAAAATCACAGCCAAAATTAATAAACAAATTAAAAGCAAATATGTCATATAACATTCATTAAATAAAACTTCCATGACATAAGAATAATCTGAATCATGTCCATTTAGTGCTTAAGTCATGTAATATAAAACCAATCTCAAGAATAACATCTTTATGAACATCTATAACAGCACTATATTAATTATATACAACAAAATATTAATAAATCATTCATATAACTATCTCAATATGCTCTTGTTACAAGCACATTAGCTTTTCATGGCAAAAGTACAAATAAATCCATAGTAAATTATCCTCTCAATTTATATAAAGTGATGCGGATAATAATAAATATATACAGTGACTTCAAATCTTAGTTGTCAACATTATAATAGATATTCTTCAAAAACATAACTCTGCATTTCACCTATTAAATCACTAAATTTTCAACACATATTTCAGCCATATTTAATTTTGATGATAAATCAGAAATTATTTCTTTATTGTGAAATATAAAGTATAAATAAATTCTTACTTTTCTGTATTTTCTTTACCTCTTTAACTAGACTGTATTTAAATATATAACAGGATTACATACAGTATTATATATTTTAAATATCTCTATAACTTTTCAAAAATTAATATCACATGATATTTATCTTATATCTAAAAAATAATAATAGAAGTATTAATTTCCAAAGATTTGCAATTAATTCCTCTATCCCCCCCCCCCACAAAACATAAATGCATATCCATACAAACTTATTTATAAACTTATGTTGCATACATTTTATTTCAATGATTAAGAAGTCTATTTTATTTATAAGTTTTAATTTTAACTGGTTCAAAATAGGCAACTTTTATTCAAATATTTGTTCAATTATTTATTTTTTGTCAAACTTTTTTAATAAAACACTCTTTTCATTCATATTTTCCTAAAGGTTTGTGATAATGATGTTCTAGTTGGATTTTTATATTGGATTATTTTATGAGTATTGAATTTCTTCAGAAAAATTTAACTTTATTTAAATACTCCAAATAATTCAACTGTTAGTAATAACACATCAAACAGGTTAAACAAGTTCTTAATTGATTACCTTTATAAATTGATTACCTTTATGGATTTTGCTAATATATGGTAAATCTGAATTTGGTTCAGTCCCATATAGCTCTTTAAGTTAGATAGCTGGAGTAAAAATCATTTTCATGTCCATACATATAAAACAAGTGCTGGTATTTGAGTTGATATTCTAGATCTAGTGTCTGAATATTCTAGTTCCTCACTGAAGTGAGCCATAAGCTCAAAATGAATTGGTCTGGGAATAAGAGTATTTTGGATAGAGATTTTAAATATTTTTACTGCATTTATAAATTAAGAGATTGCATGAGCTATTGGTATGCTCTCTGTATTACATTTTTGTAAATATAAGTTTGCAAAAGCAATGCCACATTATATATGACTTGCTTTTTTGATAATTACAATTTTACCTTTAGGAATTTGGCTATGCTGATGCTACTAATACATGGTAGATCTGAATTTGGTTCAGTCCCATATAGCTATTTAAGTTATATAGCTGGAGTAAAAGATATTTACATGTTCAAAAACTTCAGAGTTTCTACTTAAATATTACATATAAAATATGTGCTGGGTTTTGGGTTGATATTTTAAATCTAGCATCTGAATATTCTAGTTCCTTACTGAGATGAGCCATAAGGTCGAAAACAATTGGTTTGGGGATAAGAATATTTCGGAAAAAGATTTTAAATATTTTCTCTTACCGCATTTATCAATTAAGAGCTTGTTTGAGCTATTGGTATGCTCTCTGTATTACATTTTTGTTAATACAGGCTTATAAAAGCAATGGCACATTATATATGACTTGCTTTATTGATAATAAAACAGGTTAGTAAATGCACAACATTTTGAGAGGTATTATTCTCCTGTCTTCTCAGGTGTTGCTTGCCTGCCCAGTGGGAGTACTAGCATGGGATTGGAACCTGGACTTTTAGAATTCTAACTAGTTTTATGTTTATTTTTTACCTTATCAATACTAATTTACAGTGTGCTCTCCACCATTTTAATTTTTAAGGTAAGATGTAAAAACCACCCCTGACACAGATAAAGAATAAATGATTTTGAATAATACCTCCAGAATTGTTTCAAATATTTTATCCAGGTCACAAAAAAAGTTGCAGTTTTCATCAACAAATAAAAAAGACACCCAGAAATGATGATCGTCAAAAAATCAAAATTTCAAATTTGTTTGATATTTTGATTTCTAGAGATATTTGATTTTTTTTTAGCTTAATTCTACAAAGTTTTCGTGTTTATTTTTTAATTCTTGGTGGAAATTGCGATTTCCTAACTGTATTGGACAAAATAATTGGAACACACTCACTGGCGATTAACATTATATGATTTTATTTAGTATTTGTTTGTGTTAGCAATGGTTTTGAGACTTCTCTCAAAACCAAAATTGCAGAGAGACAATCTAAATTGGTATTAATTACACCATAAATATTTTAAAATTATAGTTTAAAATCTAATATATAAAAGAAAGATACTGTTTCATTTTTTCAAACAAATGTGATACTAAAACAAGTTTAATTTACATTTCAGGTTTGATAACACATTTCCAATCTTTATTCATGATTGATTTTAATTAACCCATGATTAAGTTATTATATAAGCTGAATAGTAGTAATGAATTCAAGCTACTCTCTTTCCTATTAAATCTTCCATATTTGAAATATGTTTGACCCTTGAATAATACATAAAACATTATTCAACAGTAAAATAAATATTTTTATGAAAAATTAAATTACCAAAGAGAAAAATTGGAAAATTATATGTGATTTAAAATTTATTATTTGAATAATTTTTTCCCTCTTAAAAAAGTTGTAACAAAGTAAATATTAGCTATAAAAATAAATTACAGTTTTTTTACTAAATAACAATCTTTTATGAATTTGTAGTATAGATTTTAATTGTGCACAATTTTTTCAGGTAATTTTGAAAACATATATATATAATCATATTTGAATTATGAAAATAATTTAAATATTTGGTGACAATTTTTACAACGAGTTTCTTGTACAAGATATTGATTAATGTGCGACTTAAAATCTTACTATTTCCTGGAAGCTTTTATGAGTAATTTCAGATTGTTATTGAAAAATTTTGATTTATAATTTAAACATAAGATAAACTTTTTCTTTTCAACAATATAGTCAAGTAAATATGTTTATACAATTTTTACCATATATTCAAGATATTCAAAAATGGAAATATAACCCATTCTACATATCATGATCACCATTTCCTATGGTTACCCAAGCTGTTAAAACTGAAGTAAAACTCTTTATACAATAGTACAAACCACTGCAAGCTAGAGTAATCGATGAATGCAAGAAGGTTTGTGCATACAATTTCTATCTAGTGCCTTACTCATCCAATATCTCCAGACTAGTTTTTAGCTTTTGGCTTTCATCAGTGAAGAGCTTTAGATCTGACAACATTCATAGCTTTATACTTAACAAAACAAGTAAAAGCTGGCATCAAGAAAAATATCTAGAAACAGTTTTAATTCACCAATCATTAATAAGTCTGATCATGTGTTGAATGTCTGCTTTCAGATTTTTGTAATTGTTACAAAGTATCATATTTAATCTATTATTTTGCCAAGCAGAGAATGCCACATGTTTCTTTTTAAATAAATTACTAATAATAAGATTAGTGACAGAAAACCAGATATGATTTTTCTTTTTTGTGAACCCAAACAGAGATTCACTTATGTCCATAACACATTCCTTAAGAGAATTCCATAATTCAATAATATCAGTAATTCTGAATATCCAAGTTAGCATTAATAACTATTAAAATTTAATGTGTATAGTAGATTCTTCAAAAGAACAAAGTGAATATGATTAGAATAATATCTTTAATGCAACTATCATTTTAATTTTTGAGCATATTAAGCTTGCATTTGTTCAATAATATGAATTTTTCTTGTATTCTGATTCCAAACTGTGGTTTAATCTATTAAATGCCATTGTTTTGAGCATGGATGTATCCATGTTTTTGTGTAGTAATTTTTCTGCCTAAACAAAGTGTTTGTGATTATCAATCCACATTGTACATAAATTCAATAATAATAAACCATTTAAATTTACACTCCAAGAAACTTTATTTCCAATAACTTTGGGCCAAAGTGTACTATTTTTATTAACACATGCTTTAAAAATCTTCAAAAATAAAAATATTGTATAATAATGCTATCCAACAAGGAATAAAAGCTATCCATATCTGAATCTAAAGTTAGAGCATAAATGGTAATATAATAAGCACTAATTTAATCATTGTACAAAGTTAATTTTAACACCATACATGGTAGAAAATTCTAAATTAGATTTTACAACAAATCCAACTCTATACATTTTTTTTTCACTGACTGACATGCCTTTTTTAAAAAAACCTGTATCATCTACTCAATGGTTCTAATAAACTTTCCTCTGAAGATCAGTTTTGCTAAGAACAGCTATAATCCCTTAGCCACAAGTGCAGTCATCCATTATAATCTTGAAGTGTTTGAATTAAGCAAAGTTCACGCATTTCATATGCCTATATTTTTTTAAAAATTAGAATTTTCATACTTATCTTTAGTACTAATCACTGCCTCTTGTGTCACCACTACTATCGTATTATTTTTACCATTCTTATTATTCCTACTGCTGAAATAGGTAATCTGCTAGGCCTGACAACCTAACCATTCTGTGAAATACACCATTTCCATGGTATACACAGAAAGACCTGAATAGATCTATCTAAACATACAACCTTTGTTAATCAAAACTCATTTAAATCCAGTTTATGAGCAAGGTCACAACTAAGGACTGTCAGCCTACCAAACCTGTGCAGATCATTTCTTTCTTAATTTTGAGGGCTTAAGCTAATAAAAAGTTTTAAAATGTTGTGCATGTAATTAAGAGATGGAAATTCTGTTGCACAAATACAAAATCCCAATGTCATGATTAAAAGAGATGTTTGATGGCATGAGAGGCTTATGTTGACTAGGTTCCACAATAACTTAAGTGATTGAGGAAAAAATGAGACAAAAAAGACTGTTTGAATTATAAACAGCACTGTCATTGATGAGAACATTGTTTTTCAAGGCAACAGATCTTAGCCACTCACTGTTTATTCATTATTTACAGTTGATCTTCATATCTAAAGTCCATTTTATTATTCCTCACCTGGGGAGCCTGTCAGTAGCCTAAGCACTCAGAATTCAACAGAAGAAGAATTTGAGCTTACATTTTTAACAATTAAATAATTATGAGTATATTTAAATATTAACAAAACATACATATCTAAATATATATGAGTTTCTCTATATTTAAGTCAGCATTAGCATTTAGATTTGTAAATCATATGGACATAAATTTACACAAAATTGATACATTTAATTGCTTTTCCACCTCTTTATCAATTCAATATCTATGTCATATTGTGACTAATTATCCTATACTTGAATAATTATTTTAAACATCTCATTAAATATATTTAAATTCTAGGTGATGTGTCTTCCCTATTTTTAATGCATCCTGCATATTTGTTGCTGTCCATAAAGATATGCACTAGCCAGTTATCTAATATTGGTGGGAGTCTTTGGGGGGTGGGAATTGTTTATAAATTCTTTTTGGAATAGTATAATTGAGAGCATTAAAATTATGAATTACATTTTATAATGATGAATCTGTACCACTTCTAAATCTTTAAAGTCTACAAATGTTTGAGAGGTGTCACTTTTTTTATTAATATCCAATATTCATATGCTACCAACGTCGACCTGATCTGATCATTATCATGATTATTAAGTAAATTTATGTTTGGTTCATTTTAAAGCATATATGAACTCGAGTGCATTTTTTTTTCGTCACAAATTGCTAACACAAATATCGCTTATTTTTATGGTTAACTTATAAATGGCAATTTAGAATTCTGATAAAGATTATCTGTCTTTTATTATCTCTTTCTTATTATAATTTATAATTACTTAATGTTTATATTAATATATAAAACCTTAAAAAGCATTAAAATAATGCTAAAATATAAATTTATTTAGCTTAATTCTATTTTAACAAATAATTATTTGTTCTAATTATTTTGCAGTTTTTTTCTGCGGTACCTTGGGTTATGTGGATTTTTATAATGAAACCTGGTTGGAATTGATTTTAAGTTCGCAAGATCCCACTGGCTGCTTTTCATTTCGTTATGAAGAGGATTTATTAAATCAAAAAGAAAATTTTGAAGTGATTGATCGCATTATCGCTACGAATGGCTCATTTGTTTGTATAGATTTATTTAACAAATACAAGAATAAAGATTGGTTTTTTAACAAGTTACCTGTATATCTTAAAAAATTAGTTGAGCTAGAAAATCAGTTAATTAAGACGAGAACTGGAAGAAAGTTACTCGGTGAAAATATGATTGAAGGTAAATTTAACATTTACTATTTCCACTGTTAAAACTTAAGTAAATGTCTGTTTAAAATTAATCACACAAATGTGATATTTCTCTCAGAAATATTATATTTATTATTAATTAAAATATATATTATGATAAGGATCTTATGGTAAGATTTTTATTTATGCAAACGTATATCTAGCTATGTTTTAGGTAGAAAGTAAAAGATAGATAAAAATTCACTCAAAAAGTTATTAAACCTAGTGAATAATGTTTTTTTTTACTAATTCCTATAAAAAATTGTTGCAAGACTTTTATCATGCAGTAATTATTTAAAGGCTGTTTCATCTTTCGACCCCTTAGAATAAATAGGCAGCAGAATATTCTAATCAATAGACTATATTTGATGAGTTGTGGTAGTTTGCAGTTATTCTACCATCTTAAGCTAAAAATTATAAAATGTAATAATATGCTAGATCATTAAAAAAGCATATGAGTGTTTATAAAGTAATTATACAACTTTTTTGCTACATAAGATTATATAAAATTTTAATAATAGTGCAATTAAGCATCCATATATATATATATATATATATACACTAGAATAACTCTATAATGTTAAAATGCCTATATAAAATTTATTCTAAATTTCTTTGCAAAATGTGTTGAATATTTTAATGTAGATCAACAAAACAATTTTTTTTATGATAAAAAAAAAAATTTGAAATCATATCTATGTCTGAAAATTCACTATTTATGACAATTTGGGCAGTGTTATTAATTCTGCTAAATTTTTTATGGTGCTGTTATTTTCATGCATGAATATTCAATTCAAATCATGTTACTAAGATTCTCCTTGTATTAATGATCATGAATTTTTATGTTTGTATATTTAATTTGAACAATGTTATTAACTCTGCCAATTCTCTTTATGTTAAAAACCATGCATCAACTTTTTATTGTTGAATAGCAATTTGGATAATGATTCTTACTGCATATTGTCTTGTGATTCTTACATAGTACATTTAACACAGCAAACCTTTCATAAAACTTGAATCATAGTGGTACTTCTATGGTATTTACAACTATTAGATGAAGCTATTACTTTAGAATGTTAAATGATAATATTTTTCCCTAAAAAAAGTTTTTTACTATAAACAATAATATCAAATATATGTATATAAAAAACATGTTTGCGAGTTCATCTATATAAGATTTTAGTTTTAAAATTCTAGTGTTTTGACTTGATCACACAAGGCCTCAACTGGGAAATATATATATATATATCACCAGATGGAGCTTACCAATATCTTGTAAAGGTAGCTTACAATGCAAATATTCCTAACAACATCGGCCTGCTTATTGAATCCAATCCATTTGGAACTTGCATTAATAATGGGGAGATTATTTGTTTATTATTATTACATATATACATGCACAACACATATATATTTATTTAGAGTGAATTAGGGAATGCACAATAAATTATTATTTTATAATAAATTTAATACGACCAATATTTTAGAAAGTAATATTGTATGTATATATAAACTATTTGATTAATAAACTGTAATGTATATATATATATATTTTTAATTTAAAATTGAATATTAATTTATAGTCAAATGATTTAGGGATGGCCTGAGGTCAAGTCAGGTGGCCGTGTGTGAAAATAAAACTGATTTTATTATTTTATTTTTTATCTGTAATAAATGAAATGTATTTAAACAAAAGGCAGCTAAAAATTTCAGCATTTCAGGAGATCTACGCATGAACTGTATAAAAACAGAAACTTTTTACGAATCATTTTTCTTGTCAATAATATTCCAGCTATAACAATATACAGCAGTTAAATTAAATTTCAAACACTAAAATGGAGTTTTGTTTTTTTCTTTTATTTGAATCATAGAAATTTTTAAAGTCAAATACTATAACTTAAATTTTGCCAAATTCAGAAGAAACAAAGTAAGAAATAGAAAGTAAGAATAATTTATAAATTTTGAAATAATTAAATCATGTTTTGAATATTGTTGGAGTAATTTTTAATATTTTGAATTTTTTCAAAAAGAAAAATGAAAATTAAGTCTGCTGAAAATAGGAAGCAAAAAAATGAAATAATTCTTTTAATACATATATACGTAAAGTGCTTCTATATTATATAACATAAATTTATGATTACAAATAATTATTGAATTATACTTTAAGATGAATATGGGCTAAAGCAAAACATGCTATTGTGCATCATGTTATTTCCTAATAGTTGCATTAAACCTCTATTTATTTATTTTTCTACTTTATTGTAAAACACACAGGAGGTTGCCTGCAGTCCAAAGTAAACAAGCATTGCAATATTTAAAGGTGAATCAATCAAGGATCAAGCTGTTTATCATACACAACTATAGGAGGCACCATACATCACATCACATCACATGCCTAGGAAAATGATTCGATGAATCAAACTGCTTTTGGAGAACAACATGCCTAACTATCAACTACTATTTCTATTAGGATGATTTTTAATAAACTTTGTTCCAACTACAATTTTTAATCAAGAAATTAATATTGTAAATTTTTGTTTGATTTTTTTTATTATTATCTATGTTGTATTTTTACACTCTGGTACTAGAAACATTATTTTTCAAAATTAGCAAAGAAGAAATGGGGGGATTATTCACTTAGATATTTTTCTATTTTTATTGTAAATAAAATTTAAGTTAACCCACCTGCTTCACATCAGGTTATTCAGTAAATACTAAGGTAAGATTCTCTACATTTATTTTTATAGATTAAATTGCAACACTTGATACAGAATACATATTATATATTTTATTTTGTTGATTAGCCCTGTATATATATTTTTCTAGTATGACTGACTAATCAACTAGTATTAATTTCTATATATATATATATATATATATATATTCTAACCATGCCATTTGCATCTTTACTTCCTGGCAATATAATATAAAACAAAATGGGTTAGCTCAGTTACTGATTACGTTTGTTATAATGCAAATAAATAATAAATAAAATATCCTGCATTAAAATTAAACATTCTACTAGCTCAAATTCAAAATAAAAATAAGGTTCAGTTTATAAAATAAATAAATAAATATTTATTATTTCATGAGACTTAGAAGTGAAAATACAGATGACAAGAAAGATTACATTGAGCCAATATCCCACAGGATACTACCTCAATGGCATAAGAACACTACCCTCCCTTATTACTATTTCAAATAACAAACTTATAGTATTCTTACGATTTTAATAAATCCTACTCATTAAGATTAAACTAATAATTAAATCTTAATCTCTTTATCTATAATAATTTAGCTCAATAAAATCTCAGGTTTATAAAACTATTCTAAGTTAATTAAAATCATGGTAGTAAAACATGAGAAGGGAGTTTTATGTCAAACTCAACTACACTTAAACTAATAATAACAAATAATAATAATATTCTTCATTGTATGAACTAATTCTGTATATCTCTTTCTTCACTATAATTTCATTACCATAATAAAATAATAAAACACTATAATATAATCTTTTATCTCCATATAATAATGTAAGAAAATATGTGGTAGCATTTATAATCTGGCAAATAAAAGTGTGTGGCAATGGATAGCATATAATTCAATGTACCATTATGATAACTAATTTATGACCATAAGATAATGTAAAAATGTGATTTCTTAAGTAAATAGATCTTCAAGAAAATATTCAAATTTTAAAATAATTCTTTATTTATCTTTGTGCAAAATTATATGTTTCTGTTATTCTGGGTATCTCATGCAGTGTAATGGGAAATGAAACAGTCAGGACACACAAATTTTGAAAACAATTTTAACAAAGTTTATTATTAACAATAAAATAAAATAAACAATTTATTTACAATATTTACATTGGATATCCTCAATTTACACTGTTCTACATTTTTTATTACTTAGTTATTAAAACAATTTGGGATTTATTTAAGTCTTCATTCTGGCTTAAAATAATAATAATAAAATACCATTTTATTTATTTCTTACTAATTAAACTTATGATAAATTACATTTATTTATTTTTATTTTTTAAAAATATCCTATCCTTAAATATTATTTAACTATACTTTTCTTTCTGAAAAACATCCATAGAAACATACTATGGAAAACATAAAAAATAACATTATTGTGAGTATGGATCTTTTTAAAAATAAACAATTTTCATCCTGCAATGTTAAAAGATGTTATATAAAATATCTATCTAATAATTTATTACCAGATTTTGTGGATATTGTTGTTCACTATACTATGTTTATTAAATATAACATATTCTGATTTAATATTACTTTAATACTATATAGTTGTAATTAACGATATATTCCCTATTATTTAATAAATACAAAATTATATTTATGCTTACTGTTTATATCATTTTTTTTATAACATATTTTTTAAAATTTGCAACTTATTTTAAAACAAAATAAAGCATTTAAAAGTTATTTAATATTTTGAAGAACAACTTTGTTTTATATACTTTATTCTTGAAATTTTATTTTACTTCCAAAATAAATCCAAAAAAAACATCTTATGATTCTTTTTTTCCTTTTAGGTTCCATTGGATTTTCGATTCCAATTTATACAAATTCTACTTCTTCTAAGTAAATGAACTTATCTCATTCAAACGATAGCATATCTTAAACTCTAAATTATCTATTATTTCTTTTCAAATATATCATACTGAATGATGTAGTTACATTGAAAATCTAGATAGCGAATAGATATGTAGGTTTAGGGAAGGAAACTAGAGTATAACTCATAATTCATATCGAAGAAAAATACTATGGCACAGTGTATCTATAAGAAATAGAGGCATGACCTATTTTGTCTAATGTCCTCAAATACTATCAATGATGTCAAGCTATTCCTTCAGCTTTATTGAACATCAATACTTCAAGAAAAATAGACACTGTCCACAAATAAATATACACATACAGGGCTTTGTTAACTATTGTATATACTAATATTACAAAATATTATTCATATTCCCTAAATATATCCTAACTTAATATAATCTCCTGGGCTCATGTTCACCATATTACTACCAGGTCACTATCCTATTCTTATTTCCTAAAAGATTTATCACATCTTACATCGAGAAAAATAACTATCTTGCATATTCAAAACAATAAATAAAATTCATTTATAATTAGAGTGATCTCACTGATCCACAAGAAAAGTTTGCTTACTTCCTTATTCTATATTCTAAAACATATACAAACTAATCAGATAATACTTTGATCATCCAAGAATATGAAAGTTTTTAAAAGAATCACATAAATATTTATTATCATGTTGGGTTATATTATTAGTATAAAATTATAGTATGCATATTCCCAAAATAAATCTTAATCTCATAATGTTTAAAGTGTTGTACAAAATGCATTTACATATAATTAAACATTTATACTTCCATTCTTTATAATTCATAGGCAATCTAAAAAAAGAAATCAAAATATACATCATAAAAATATCAATATTCATTAACTATTACCAAGTGATATTAGCTTGTTATCACTTACGCAGTCTTCAGTTTTCCATCAATTAGATACATTGCATACATGAAAAAAATACATCCATACCTTTATTTAAAATGTTCTTATTAAAATTATTAAATTATTATATTATAGGATTTTAATATTATCAATAGATTAATGTTCATTCCTATTCTTATAAACTAGAAAATTTACATTTAAAATAAATAGTAATAAATTAAAATCATATTTACATAACTTCAGTTGAAAAACGAATGTTCTTTATAAGTCCAAATATTTCCATTTTCTTTCTCAAAAGTTTTTTTTTAAAATGTTCTTTTCAAAAGTAATTCTATTATCTCCCCTGTTGCTATGATGATGAACAAGACAATATGTTTCCTGCAGAAGTGTCATCCAAACTTCTGGTACAAAAATCTCAGGTTTTAAAAAAAAATGAATAATAAAAAAAATATTATGACGTCTTAAAATCTTGAAAAATTAAATAGAATAATAATCAATCCATCCTGGAAAAGTTACAGAATAACATTTTATGACTTCTATAGTCCAGAATGATGATTATTGAAATTATAACAAGATCATAACTTTTAAAATAATTCCGTGAAGCTTCTATAGGCGTATTGATGCATCATATCTCTTTAGCTTAGCTTGAATTATTCGGATAAACTTTTGCACAATACTTATTTCCATAATTCCATATTTATTTATTAACATGTTTGTTTTCTTTATAGGTTTCTTCTTCAAGGAAATTTATTGTTATTTATTACCTATTCAGAGGTTTTTCTTATCTTAAATTATCAGCTTTTAAAACAATTTTATATATGCATATTAATCCTCTATATGCCTCAGGTTTTTCATAACATGCTTTTCTAGAATATCTTCATTAATCTTTACTTAAAGTATTTAAAATGTTTCCTTCAAAAAGGATATAAAATTTACTCATATAAGGATTGTATTTCCATAAATTTATTATAAAGTATATTTGTCCTATTGTTTGGCTATCTTGTTATATAAAATAATGCATCTTTAATTTTAATCGGCAAACAGTTTTTCTAATAAGTTTCCCATACAATGTCCACAATAATTTATTCATTTGAATAGTTTTCTTGTTTAATATTATTGAAACTGCATCAATAAATATTATACTCATTTTTAAAATATTATCAGTTGAATACGTTTTTCTTATTGGTATATCCATTTTATTATTGTGAATTTATATATTAGATTTTGACAAATACTACTGATAACAGGACTTTGAAAATTAGCAAGGCATATTAAATGAAGTTATTACTAATATATTTTTATATTACACTCTCTTTTTGCAAATACTTTTTAAAATAATAATAACCTATTAGCTTTGCAAATAAAATTGTATGAGAGCACTAAAAAATTGACTAAATAATAAAATTTAAAATTACTATCACCTTGATAGCTACTGAGATGATCTCTGCTACCTTTAATACATTTTTAATCACCACTGATATCTCTGTGCAATTGGTATTTATATCCTAGAAAATACATCATTCTATCAGTTGATTCTTACTTTTGGTTTGATACCAAATTTGCATAATGTTAGAAACTTACACAATTAAATTTCAAAATAAAAAATTATGACATACTAAAACTTTAAAAATATTATTTAAATATTACTTTTAAATCAATTATTACTTTACTAAATTAATTAAATACCTTTAAACAACTTTTAAAAACAATATTTAATAAATTTATCCCACTTTTAATGTTTAATTTATCTATTTTTATTTTAACAAAATATTTAACTTTTTATTAACTGTACTTGTCTTTATTACATTATTTAAACATTTATAATGATAGTTAACTTAATATTTAATAT
The DNA here is from genome assembly GCA_028023455.1 of Epiperipatus broadwayi. Taxonomy (NCBI): domain Eukaryota; kingdom Metazoa; phylum Onychophora; class Udeonychophora; order Euonychophora; family Peripatidae; genus Epiperipatus; species Epiperipatus broadwayi. The sequence continues at coordinate 1,501,114 of JAQFVV010000188.1, forward strand.
TGGCTTTTATAATAGGTAATAATTATATCCAATTCTATAATGCAATTTTACAATATTTTGAACTTTACTAATAAATACTAGCATGCATGTGTGTACAACCATATGTTATTATACAGATCACATGATTAATATAACCAATACAAATCATCCGAGTTTCTGTCTGGGAATAATAAAAAATTGTTACACTTATTGTATTAAATAAAATAATACAATAATATAAAATTTGAAAGAATAATTTTGAAAATATAGAATTAAATACAACTTTCACTACTATAAAACTTACTTTTAAAAATATATGATATTAATTATAATTATTAAATATAATTTATAAAAACAAATATAACATTTATTTAACTACAAGTTTTAAACTATTAAAATTTAACTTTTAAACGTACTTCTAAATATTTATAGCTGTGTTATTTATTATGGCCAGCTTTTGCAACCATATGTAATAATATTTTTAGCTTTATTTAACTATTCTTAAGTGATTCATTATAATTTTATGCATTACATATTTTCATTTAGCTTTAAATTGTACTTTAAGATATTATTAATACAATATAATCAACACATCAAGAGAACATATTCTAAAATTTAAATTTTTTAGTAATTTACTGTGACGAGCTATTTCTGACCTATAGAAAAGGGCACAATATATATATAAATGGGGGGGCTTAAATTAAATAGATTGTTAAAATCAGTAAATATATGATTTAGCTAGCCAGCATCTCAATTATCTTAAATTACTAAAGTTTATTTTTCTATATAATTATGATTTGTAAAGAATGAATGACATAGATGAATTTCTACCATGGGATATAAGGGTTGGATCTGGAGAATTATTAGTTAATAAAATAGTAGAAGTTCACATGTGACACATGTATATTTTTTTTATCATTATTATTGTTATTATACTTTGTTATTTATTATTGCTAATAAATGTTTAAGAGTTTATATTATTCCGGTCTCTGATTTATTGAGTTGTCCTGACATTTCAAAGTTTATAAACAATTATGCATGCATACACATCTATTTTTCTTGTAATATAAAAGCTGTAAAGTAAAACAAATATAATAAATGCTAGTTGTAACCTATATATAGGTGCAAGAGTTGCTGAGGGTATCTGTTCATACCTGTTAAGGGAGTCAAAAGCAATATTCTCTCTGGGCTTGAATATTAGGGCATAACGGAATCGGAAAGGGGTGAAAGTGGATGAAGTAACCTAAATTGCATTTGATATTATTAAATAGGGGTAGAGCTAGTCAATTAGAGTGCATGCAATCATTGGTTAAGCATTTCATCAGGTTTTCATTAGCATTCTACCCGAAGACCCAAAATCCGACCATAGTTAGATGCAACTTTTTCCCCTTCCAAGCCTGGTAGGTCTCTGCAGATTGTGTCATCAGTGGCAATAAATTAGGGCACATTAAGTCATAGTCTCCATATTGCTACATCTGCATAGTATCACAGTCCGCAAGTTATTTTCCCATCTGTTACATCTGGTGTGTGGGCAAGTGTGAATCCAGGCATAGTGGACCATCCATTACAAGCTCTAATCAAGCTTTAATTTTATAAGTGCCAAAAGAAAAAAAATTCAAAATCTCTATCTAGAAACTAGATCCAGTTGATCTGGAGATATGGGACCCTGATAAAGATTTTGAATTTTTTATCTTTTGGCACTTATAAAATAAAATCTTGATTAGAGCTATTAGGAAGCTCCATCTAGTGATCATAAAATGCAAGCTTAAAAGCAAGTTACAAAATGTATGATTGTAATTATAAATTTATTAAACCTCACTATTATTTCAGTAATAGTTTTAACAAGGCTGTAAACCTTAGCAATGAGCGTCTGAAAAAATCGTCACTAGCATGTGTTTTAAAGACCTACAGAGGTCCCTAGTGACGATTTTTTCAGACGCTCATTGCTAAGGTTTACAGCCTTGTTAAAACTATTACGAAAATGTATGATTGTTTTAATTATTATATATATATATATACCTGTACAATAAATATTTTAAAATACTCTCTAACCTAGCATAATGCAATAATTAACAAGAACAAAGTACCTCATTTATTAATATAAAAGCTTGCCTAAAATACTTTGTTTAGACAGAATAGATATTTACATTAATCATGCAATTTATCCAAATATGTTTCAAATTGATTTCTCACAATAGTCATAATATTACATATTTTCATTTATTTGAATCTTGTTGACAATGTTTAAATTGAGAAAACTTTCAGTCTTGCCTATAAGCAATCAATTTAAAATATAGTTAGATATACATGCTGCACTATTGACTTAAGTATTTTTTTTAGCCAAAATGTTTTAGGCAAGCTTTTATATTAATAAATAAGATAGACAGCTGCTTTATTCTTGATAATTATTGCCTTATGCTAGGCTAGAAAGTAAATATTTATTTGTAGTGTTATAGTCTTAATCTCAAATGTTATATATGTAATAAAGAGCTTATTTTGTATATTTGTATATAGTTATTGTTTATATAATCATTAATATCTAGCTGTGGTGTTATTATTGTGACGGCCACGTAAAGTCGTCGTCACACGTAAAGTCGTCATCACACGTATATATTTATTAATAAAAATTAGATAAATTAGCTACTAGAAGTAATAAAGGTAAATGGATTAGCTACTAAAATTAAAAAAAAAAAGGAAAAGAAAGAAAAAAGTTGAAATTCAAATGTAGAAATTACTTTGGATTTTTTTAATTGTAAGAGAAGAGGAGGGGTGCATAAAGAAATGCGTCTCTTTCTCTCTTTTTAAAAAAAAAACGAGTAAGTCAAATGCTTGAAAGTTATTTCTATTTATTGTGGGAGAGGGGAAGGGGATGCATAAAGAAATGTGTCTCTTTCTCTCTTTTAAAAACTATTGTGATAAATTTAAAAAAAATGTAAATGTGAAAAAATGAATTGTAAACTTTAAATAAAAATTAAATGTAATCATCATCATCATCAACAACCATTATCAATCCACTGCAGGATGAAGGTCTCTCCAAGTTTAATCCATCTTCTCTGATCTTTAGTTTCTCTTCTCCACAACACCCCTGCACATTTTTTTATTTCATCCATCCATCTCAAATATGGTCTCTTTCTGGGTCTTTTACAATCTCTTGGAATCCAGTTTAAAATTTCAATTGTCCATCTATTATCATCTCTTCTAGCAATATGTCCAGCCCAACTTCATTTCAATCTTTTAATTTTTTCAATAAGGTCAGTAACACCTGTTTGTTGTCTTACCCATACATTGCGTTTTCGATCTCTTCTTGTTACTCCCAACATACATCTCTCCATACTCCTTTGAGTGGTCTGAAGTCTCTGTATTGCTCTTCTATTAAGGGTCCAAGTCTCAGATCCATAAGTAAGAACTGGTAAAACACATTTGTTAAAAACCATCCTTTTCAAACACATAGGCATATTTCCTTTTAGTATCAAGTTATTTCTACCAAAAGCACTCCAACCAAGTTTAATTCTATGATTAATTTCCTCCATTATGTTTCCATCTGTATTAATAATCTGACCAAGGTATTTGTAATGGTTAACTTCTTCTAATTCTTCATAATCAATCTTTATTTTCATATTTTGAGCAAATCGATTAAACATTACTTTAGTCTTTTTAACATTTATCTTTAGTCCTACTTTTCTACTTTCATCTGCTAACTCCTGCAACATTTCCTGCAGCTCTGAAGCATTATTTGCAAAAACAACTACATCATCTGTGAAATCTAAATGACTTAAATACTATACATTTACATTCACTCCTTTAGTTTCCCATTTTAAGCCACAAAATACTTCTTGCAGCACTGCTGTAGAAAGTTTTGGAGATATGGAGTCACCTTGTCTTACACCTTTCTCAATGTTGATTTTTCCAGTATCATTATGTAATCTAATTGTCGCTGTTGCATTTTTATAAATATTCTTTAAAATATGACAATATCCTGGATCTATACCTTGATGATCCAATGCTTTAATCACTGAAGAAATGTGTATAGAATCGAATGCCTTTTCATAATCTACAAATCCCAAACATAATAACTCATATTCGTTTGTCCTTTCTATGACTTCTCTCAATACCTGGATATGATCTATTGTACTAAAACCACTTTTAAATCCAGCTTGTTCTTTTGGTTGGTGGAAATCCAAAGTTCTCTGTAGACGAGTTGTAATTATCTTGGTAAAAAATTTATATAAAACTGATAAAAGGCTGATACGTCTGTAATTTCTAATATCTTCTTTATCACCTTTTTTAAATATTAATATTATTACTGCATTCTTCCAATCTTCCGGTACATCTTTATCATTTAGACATTTGGTATATAACTTTGCTAAAATTGTTTCTATTTCTTCACCTGCTTCTTTTAATATATCAATTATAATTCCATCATTTCCTGGAGCCTTTCCTTTCTTCATACATTTAATTGCATGTCTCACTTCTTCATTTAAAATTCTGGGCAATTCGGAAGATGTAATAGATATAGGAGGTACTTGTTCTTTATTACTATATAATTCTTGATAAAAATCTTCTACCAATTTCATGATGTCATCTCTCTTTTTAGTAATAATTCCATCTTTTTTTCTTATTGCAGATATAAATTTCCTACCAATACCAAAATGTTGTTTAACATGTTTTGAGACTTTTATTTTCTTCCACAGCTTTCCTTGCTATTTCACAGTTATACTTTCTTATATCATTTTCAACTCTTTTCCGTACCATTTTACAAAATTCGAGATATTCAATTCTTTTTAATACATCATTTTTGTATATCTTCATATTCCTTCTTTTCTTCATAAATTCTCTAGTCTCGGTAGAAATTTTATTAGTCAATTGCTGCTTTTTTCTACCAGCCATCTTGTTTCTTATATCATTTTCAACTCTTTTCCGTACCATTTTACAAAATTCAAGATATTCAATTCTTTTTAATACATCATTTTTGTATATCTTCATATTCCTTCTTTTCTTCATAAATTCTCTAGTCTCAGTAGAAATTTTATTAGTCAATTGCTGCTTTTTTCTACCAGCCATCTTTGTTGCAGTTTTTAAAACTGTATCAGTTATTTTCATATTAATTTCGTTCAAATCTGAATCATGTTCAAAATCTCCTAACACTTGAAACCTATTTGTAAGTTCTAATTTAAATTCATTAGAATGTTTCTGGAGATTAGGAATATCAACTGTAAATATTGTTTTTCTTAATAATTTTTGTCTCTCTAGTTACACCTTACTAATCGATGATCACTTCCTGTGTTAAATTTATTAAGAACATTACAATCTTGAAATATGTATTTTCTGTTAGTCAAAATATAATCCAATTCTGCTGTACCTTCATTTGGATGCTTCCATGTTCATTTCCTTTTAACATTTTTCTCAAAAAATGAATTCATAATATAAAGTTTTTCTTTTTCTGCAAACTCCACAAGTCTATGTCCTCTCTCATTTCTATTACCATAACCAAAATTACCTTCAGCAATTTCATCTTTCATTTGTCTACCAATTCTAGCATTAATATGGCCGTAGGTGTTAAAGTCTGTTGGACTAATTAAATTTCTCGGACAAAGAAAATGTATAACAAGAAAAAGCTTATAATTACAGCTAAATTAATTAAAACCTACATTCCAGCCACTAATTAAATAAAGAAACATGATGATAAGAATTGGTTGGAAATCTAAATCTTAATTAAAAATTTACAAAAGAATGAACAAAAGAAAGACAGTAAGAGAATTACAGATTATCTGAGATTGCTAATAGAGACTTTGAAGAAGCAACAGTCAAAGAAAATGAAAGAAGTGCATGGCTAGTGGCGTTAAAGGGACGTGGGTTCGGATTCAAGCCGTCTCATCACTGACTCACAATGTAAGATCTTTGCCTGACCTGCTAGAGGGACCTTCTGTAACTGTCAACTGAAACTCAACCCAAAGAATCAACAAGCAAAACTGGAACATGAAATAACCCCACAAACTGAGGAAGTTAATCAAGAGCGCTCGGAAGAAATACCCATGGGACAATTACAACAAAGCCTAGGTAAAAGCATGCATGCATTTTAATCTGTTTACTACTCATAACTAAATACACAATTAATAATTTGATAAAATAGAACTCTATCAACAGGACTTTAAGAACGTTAATATTTGATCTGTTTTCATATGTTTTATTATAGCCATGTATTTTATAAGTGTGTGTTTTTTTATTATTATTATTATAATGTATTTTTTTATATAAAGTGTGAGTATTATTATTAAACATATTTATCATTAAATTTCGTATCCTTACTTTATTCTCCTATCACCAAGCTATGACAGGAGGGAAACTGTAATTAGTGATTAAAGGGGCATGCTGATTTGTTTAAGGTATTCATGTGCTGCTTGTTCGTGTGAATTCCCAATTCTAAAAAATAAATAGCAGGCGCTGGACATTCGTTAAATTTCTTTGAAATAGTTTGCTCTGTTCAGCAGCCGAGAGTTCTTGGCCGGGAAAAATAACACCAAGATAATATGTACGTATTGCCTTGGGGTTCGGTCAAGGGTATAGATATGAGGTTAAATTTGTATCTGTATTAGCTCTCTGCTTGTATTGTAATGGCGTGGTGGTTAAATAAATAAACAATCCATTACAGTTGGAGGCTAAGCCGGGATATTTCGGTTAGCAAAACTGATAGTAAACAAATAAGAAATAAGAATAAGCAAATGCTGTAAAAATAAATGTGTAAGAAATAAATAAGATAATAAAGAATCAAAGTCGGAAAAAGAATTAAAGTATAATAAATAAATATAATATAAAATAAGATAATCGAAATAAATATAATTGAATACACAAATAAATAAATCAACTATACGAGAAACCGTTTCCATTATATTATATATTAGTATAACAGTAAACATAGCCTAGGGTAAGAGTAAATACTTCATAAAGAGTAAATAGGCTTATAAATATTATTTGACTAATTTATTCTACCACAAGAAGGATGATGATAATAGGTTCTATTAGCACCTTCACCCTCAAGTATTTTATTTATTTTACCATAACACTCCAATATACCACTCAGCGGTTTGCATGTTCTCAGAGCTGTTGATATTTTTTACTTATCATATGTATGTTAAAGTTATTATTATATCACATATATAAACCAAATAAACTAGATTAACCAATAAATAATTTATTAATGCAACAAATATAAATAGGGATGTTTATCATTATAATATGTAAATTTCAACCAAATATTCTTGCATAAAATTATTAAAGAGATAAATGAGAGTAAAGAGTTCATATATATTTTACTTTCTCCTATATGAATGTGAATTACAATTATATGCAGACGCTATAAAAATAAATGCTTACTTATATATGATTAAGTTTCAGTTGGAATGACGTTTAGTAAATTCTAGGAAATTTCATCGCGTCATTCGTTCAGACATTGTATATGGTGATTTAAAAGTGACCGTTCTATCGTCACGCCTTCTGTGCAAGTACTTCAGATTTGCTCATATATAAATATTTGAGTCGTAGGAATAAGAGGATCCTTTTTATTCCTGCATAAATTCTATATCTTGTATTGATCAAAAGGCATTCATTTATTATTTAACACTTGCAAAGCGTTTGCACAATTGGTTTGAATGGCCGATATGAATGTGAATTACAATTATATGCAGACGCTATAAAAATAAATGCTTACTTATAAATAATCAATTATATATTTTTTCTTCCAAAACAGTTCAACTTTTTCCGAATTTCATTCTTATTTTTTTTTTTTTTTTATGTGTCAAAGCGTCGGCCGGAAAGCGAACCCGGGACAACCGCTTGTAAGGCTGCTGTGCTAACCACTCGGCCACCTATGCTTGACAAATTTCTTCTTATTAACTTCACACATATAAGCAAATATAAAATTTAACATAATACCTTTTTTAGAATTATTTTCATTCAAATTTATAAGTTCAATTATAAACAAAAATAAAATATAAAATATCCTCTGGTAGAATGTTTGATTATAATTATTTTTTGTGTCTTTACAAATTTAATGTCCTTTTTCATTTTTTGTCAAGAAAAAGATTATTCTTCTAACGTCTTACCTCTCAGCAGAATTTCATAAATTAAAATGAATCTTAGATGAATATATTCTTTATATTAATATATTATGCTTCCAATAAATATAGTATGGTAATTTTTAGCTTTCGTTTCCTTTTTCTTTGCCAATTACAACAGTTGGAATTATGACTCTTTATAAATTTCATTTATGAGACCAGGCAGTATGCTCGAGTTTTCAACTGAAATGATATTTGTTTTACTTAGCCTTGCATAATAAAAGGTTTCCCAATATAATAAGTATATATAACTTACTTTATAAATGTGTTATTATAATTCGCTGAAAGACATATTCTTCATTAGACTGCACACTTGAGTTTCTTTATCCTATATTTTTCACAATAAAAAACAGTTGATTCTCCTTGAACTGCAATTAACTGTAGACTGTTTTACTTATGCGAGATGCATAGTATTATGCAAATTACCTTCTTTATTTTGTTTATCAGATTTCTTAATTTTTTCTTTTTCAAAATAATTTGAGAATAAGTCTAAATAACAATTTCCAAATATGATTTTTATTTATTTAATGCACATTTTATTAATGCGTATCATATATACCTGTGCACAAGTGTGCGCACACACCCATTTTTCTTTAAATCTTATTATGTAACCTTTAAATTGCTGGTTACTATGGTTACAGTATATTTACTTATAAAACAATAACTTTAAAAGCTTTTATAGTATGGTTTATAAGACTAACAATCTAAGATCACAAAGTTTAATTGTCACACTTCCTGAATTAATGTTGCAAAAACTTGGAAAATTCATTTTATAAAGTAGCAATACTTATCCAATACTTTCTTCAGCATCATATAAAATTCTTTAAATTTAAGATTAAGTCTGCAGCAAAACAAGTCTATGGATAATATTCCATATTGAACACCAGGATATAAAGTACTTGTACTTAGGCATATTGTTTCTAAATGTAATAAAAGTAAATATAATTCTTTTCATAAACTTCTATTTATGTATTTATCGTTTTACATTGTCAAAACTCTTGTCATAATATTTCTTACAATACTGAATTATAAAATAATGAAAAATGAGTGAGAAATAAGGTAAAGTAAAAATGTAGAGCAAAAAAAAATATTTGGAAATGGTTGTTATTGAAAAAGTTTAATGAAAAAAATGTTTTCACTCTTAATGCCACCAGGCAATAAATAAACTAAAAATAATCATAAATTAATAATCCTACTGTCCTATTAAAGGAAGATTAGGGAAATCAATCAACAAAATGATAGGCTTAACACAACGGTGTAATTTTTGAGGTGATAAATGATCTATAAAACTTCACCTCTTGAGTCATCATTGCACACATGACAAAATAATCATAATTTATTGCCATAATAGACAAAATTCATGAATGCTGTGTAGATAAGTTCTTCATTTTTTTAAATCGATTGGAAATGACAATGACCAAGAGTTGGTCATTCAATAAAAGCAAAATATATTCATTTCCAAAACCAGCAATCAAACCACTCTCAATCTCAAGTTTACTCTTCTGTGTGGATCTATTTTATTCAAAATATTAGAGACTTTAAATCACTCATTATTGAATTAGCATCTCTGTTTTGAACATTCTCAATGCTGATAATAATTTAATTTTTTCCTAACAAATTTTTAATGTGACAGTAAAATAGAAAACTCAAAAAGTTTCAGATCATTTCTTAGTTGAATAACATAAATTAAAAAACTTGTATCAGATTAATAAACTGAACAGGTAAATGCCCATTCGTCCATTATGATCACATGACTGCCAAAAACATTTACCAGGCAATTATCTATTTATTTAATAACTCTGATATATGTGAAGAATATAGGACAATAAGTGTATTGTCTCATGTTTCTAAGGTGTTCTTGAGGATTTTAACTCAAAGGATTTATGGGAAGGTTGACTATTATATTGCTGAAGAACAGTTTGGTTTTCGGAAAGGGAAAAGCACAAGAGATGCTATTGGTATTGTTAGGAAAATTGCAGAAAGATATATTGAAAGAGATAAAGGAATTGGTATATGTTTTGTAGATTTAGAAAAGGCATTTGATAGAGTAAGCTGGAATAAACTGATGTCTATCTTAAGAGATAAAGGAATATTCTGGAAAGAAAGACGATTGATATGGAATATGTATAATGGTCAAAGGATAAGAGTTAGATTTGGGTGTAATGAGACTGATGAAGTGAATATAGAAATGGAGTTAGGCAAGGATGTAGTATGTCACCTGTTTTGTTTAATATTTACTTAGAAGATATGCTAAATAATTATTTGGACTGTGGAGGAGCAAATGTTGGAGGGAGAGTAATAAAGTGTATAAGATTTGCAGATGATATGGCTCTTATTGCTGAGGAAGAAAAGGATCTTCAGAATATGTTGAATAAATTGGAAGAAGGATGTATGCATATGGAATGAAGATTAATATTGAAAAGACTAAGGGTTTATGGATAGGGAGAGATGCAAAAAGACTGCAAATTGGAATCAATGATGACATGGTTCAACAGGTGAAGGGATTTCGATATTTGGGTTGTTGGTTGAGTGAGGATGGAAGAAGTGAAGATGAAGTTAAAAGAAGAATAGTGTTGGCAAAGGTGACATTTGTAAAAAGATTTTGTGGACCTATGGAAAGAGAATTAAGGAAGATATTAATTAAATGTTATGTGTGGAGTGTATTAATGTATGGTTGTGAGACATGGACAATGAGTAATAGAATTAAGAAACGATTGGAAGCTTTTGAGATGTGGACATGGAGAAAAATGGAAAAAATCAGTTGGGTGAATAAAATAACAAATGAAGAAGTTTTGAAAAGAGTTAATGAGGAAAGAAGATTGATTGAAAATATCAGAGAGAGAAAGAGAAACTGGATTGGACATATATTAAGAAAAGATTATAGTTTAATGAAAGATGTTTTGGAAGGAATGGTGAGTGGAAATAAAAAGAAAGGATGGAAGAGATTGACATTGTTGGATGATATACGAGATGGAAAGGATTATGTGGAATTGAGGAAATGGGCAAGGAAGAGAATGGAATGGAAGAATGGATGAACTGATGTAGTGACTACTCTCTGGACCTGTCTATTGGACAGACTACTATTGATTGATATTAGTAACTAACTTTAAAATTCTTCTATTTGGCACAGTTACCTGAATTTCTTAGTATACTTCAGTTTTGTTTTCCAATTCCATCAGTAATTCCATTAATAATCTTGATTCTTCTCTCTAGCTTAAATTATTTTTTAATAATAAAATTATTAAAAGAGGCAAAACTCTCTAAACATATTGCTACTCAGTGCAAACCAGAGTAATCAATGGATTCCAGAAGACTTGTGCATAAAATCCCCATCTAGTACTTAATATTCCCAAATGAGTTTCTGACTTGTGGCCTTCATCAGTGAGGAGCCTTTGATCTGAGAGCACTGCACCTAGATCTTAGAATCTAATGCAACGCTCCAGCAGCCATCTTTTATCTCTACTTAACTACAAAACTATGGGTCTTAAATTGAAAGCACTATAATATTTTCAATCTAAGCTCATTAGCTTATATAGTGATATAGGTCTGAACTCAGTTCAGTACCCATACATTTGGATGTAATTAGTTCTTTAATAACCATAGTCACTACTATCCTATTAGGCAGGATTAATTTTAAGCCAATAAACATCACATGATCACCATTTCTTATGCTTGCTTATAACAGTTATCCATTGATTACTCTGGCTTGCATTGTGTGGCAATAAGTATAGAGAGGTTTGCCTGTTTTAATAACAGTTATAAGCAAGTATAAGAAGTATTGATCATGTGAATAATAAAATTATTTGTTTTATTGATCATATTACCAAGTTCTGCATCTCAATGTCTATTTCCTTCATCTTTTAAGCTAGAAATCTGTTTTTAAAAGTAGTGCATCATTTTAATAACAAAACACCATATAATTTTCATTGTATACATTCGACATATTCTTTTTAGGAATAAATGTTAGTGCAATAATCTACTTTCCTAAGTTAGTTTCTTGTCAATAATCTTTGCCAGACAAAAATTTTAAACTATTTTCAATTACGCACCTAAAATCATTAAATAATTACTAGCCTAGTATAACTATACAAAAGAGTTGATTTAAATTCAAAAAACTAAATTTTAAATTATTAGCTTAATATTATAAAATAATGAATGTATCTTTAAAATGTGTAAGTGTAAACAAAGTTATGCAAAAATCCATAAACTGATTATTGATAAGAAATTAATCTAAGGATATGTATCATATACAGTATTAAGGTCAAGTATACATTTATTACTCAAATGGCTCTGGTATAGAGTAAATAGATTGAATATTCCCTCCTACTCATTTCTGATATTTTAGATTTTTCCTATTGTTTTTTTATACATAAATATTTATTTATTGTTGTTGTTGTTTCCAATAATTTCAAAATCTAGAGATATTCATCAATGTCAGTCTGATTAACTTGGAACCTGAACTCAGATATCTGGACCATAGTCAATCTAGTAAATCATTCAATGTTGATCAGTAACATGGGCATCTAACTATCCATAGCTGGTGGATAAAACAATTATGAAAACATCTTAATTCTCACCAAATAGCAATTAAAGAGCACAATGACTATTTTTTTCTTCTTTTACTGTTCCTCTATGTGAACTGTTGGTGATCCTTTCCCTACAGTGAATTAGTTATTAAAATTGTTTTATTTATTTATTTAAAATGGTCTATTGACAAAACAATGAATGTGATAAGACAAAAATATGCATTAAATAAAAAAATATATATGAGAATGACTGAAAGGTCATCTGCATTCTGGCAATAGAATTTATTTTAATGAACTTTAAGAAAAGACAAATACATCATTTTTCAACATAATCTCCCTGATATCATCCATCAACAAGCTTTTGTATTTCCTCATTAAAAAATATTTTTGGCTAAACTGCAAGCCACAAATGCACTATTGTCTTCACCTTTTTATCTGATGTCAATCTTTATTTTCATAGGGCTTCTTTTAGAGGATCAAACAGGCAATAATTCAATGAGAAAAAATCAAAATTAAAAGGATAATTTTTCACCAACTCAAAATAAAGTTTTGAAGAGTATCACTGGTACAGAACATGCATTGTTGTGTAATGCGCATGTATAGCAGTATTCTCTATTTTGCTTAAATTTTAGGTTTCAACCCTTCAGTGAGGATTTTATTATAATAAGCATCATTTATTATGGAACTTTTTTCCTGATAATGTTCCAATACTAGTCCTTAAAACTTCCAGATGATTATAAGCAAAAAATTTACAGCTGAACTTTCTTTGTCAGATTCCATTCCATATTCTTCCAATTCTTCATGATAAAATATTTTCTCCTTACTACATACAAAATCTTCAATAGATATTGGCACCAGACATACCCTCATTCCACAAAAAATAAAGAACTGTATGCTGCTCTTCTTTCTTGAAAATCACAAGTTGGGCAGCCATTGTTCTCACACTACAATCATATAATTAATATAAGATCTAGGAAGATGTCATCTTTGTAGATAAAAGTTCTACTAAGATAGTGCATCCAACATAAGTTTAATACAACCAGAGTACAGTTAATGTTTGACTTATATTTATTAAATGTTATATATAGAGCTTGTAAAACAAGCTCTTAACATTTGTAAATATGAGCTTTATTAAATTAGGTCATGTGACATCTGACTTTATTTTTTTAGCATTTTATATTTATTAAAATATATATAAATAAAAATCTTAAAAAATGAAACAATGATAAATCTTAAGACATTGAATTTTTCTTTAGAACTTTGATTATAGCAAATAGCTTGATCATTTTTTTACAATTTGTTGCTATTTATATAGTTTTTTTTTTTTTTTTTGAGAAATATTGCTAGATCATTAATTGATCGTAGGACATCATTATTAATAAATAATTTTCTAAAGTTTTACAGTTTAGAAAAGGTGTTTTCTGCTGCAGTGGCAATTATATTCAATGTTAATAAAATTATTTTGGCTCATTAATTGAATATATGCATTTTACATCATTTTTGGCGTAAACTTCCAAAACAGGATTTAATGGATGAGGAAGATGAACAATCAATTGTTTTACCGAAATCATTCAATGAATAACTTTTAATAAGGATTAAGAAATTTAAGGAATAAAAGCGAACAATTCTTTTATCAAGAATATAATCACAGACAAATTCAATTGACATGCTGGATGCCAGACACTTTAGCTAGAAATATCTCTGTAACATTAATGGAGTTTTGCTGTAATATTTGCGGGCACAGGTCTGCACTCCTTATTTCTTTCTCAGGGGTCAATGGTGGCGGTCGTTGGGAGTCTGGTTTATGGGTGTGGGCTGTTGACAATTACTGCTGCTACCCAGAAAGCCTACTGGGAAGGTACAGGGTCAAAGTTTCCAGCACTGTTTTCACTCTCATGGGTTGCTGCGCCCCTTGATGGATTGTTTTCTAGCAGTGCAGATCTGTGCTCGTAACTCATTTAACTCTTTTATGGATATAATTGTGATCAAGCGTATGTACTTTCGTAAACCTGGTCTTTAATTGTTTAACCTTGTAATATTGAACAATGTATTTACATCATGTAGTGGGTGATCAATCACCTGCATTTTTTCCTTAATAAAAAAAAAAACTTCCAAAACAGTGTGAATTCAGCTACTGATTTCCTTTAGAACCAGTTTATTCTTATATTCATCAGACAAAAAGGTAAAACATTAGGCCTAGCTCTTTTACCAATAAGTGTTAAAAAGTAAATATATCAATGGGAACATTTCCAAATATAACACTAGATATTTTTTTTACCTCTTAAGATGGTGAAAAAAGCATTCAATTCTCATTAATCACATCCATAGTTTGCCACTAATGGTCATCTAGTTCTATATTCAAATTGTTTTTTATAATTTATCTTTTATAAAATATTTGTAATATGAAGGGCTTGTTTATGAATTCATTTTAATTAATTTATCTTTTTGATAACTGTATAACTCTTTGACAAAGTTTAAATCAGCAAACTAAATTGCAAAAAAATATTAGAATACATTGATACTTCACTAATTTCTTGTAAAAATTTATTTTTTTCAATCAGTATATGCAAATAATAATTAAAACATGCAACATTTTGTTTATTTATTTAATCTTTATTTGGATAACAATAGCATTGATCTAAAAAAATTTACATATACCGTATATGTAATATTTGAGTTTAAATCTCAATGCAATTTTAACTATAGATAATTGAAGTGCCCCCTAGCATTAACTTACGATAAATTTATGGTAAAGAATAATTCTATCTTTTATCATGTCTCATTTATGTATATATGGAGGTATGCCTAAAACATTTAGGTTAGAGGAATAAATTATTAAATCAGTCAAATTTATTTTCAGATATTTTAAATTGATTGACATTTATTAATTAACATCGCTGAGATATCTCTCATTTCAAACTTTGCAACAAAGATTCAAATGATGAAAACATATAAGTACATTTAAAGCTATATATATATATGTAATGCTTGAAATTAAATATCAATGCAACCGTCGCTATAGATAATTGAAATATTCTCTAACCATAGCATAAGCCATTATATTTTTAAATAAAAATATAATCCCATTTTTTAACTACATAAATTAATAAATATTACAATGGTCAAATCTATACATAGATCAGCGAAGTTAATTCTATGAATGAGAAAATAAACCCCAATTCATATGTGTAGGTAACATATAAAACATTACCACAAACAATATTAAAACAAGCATCATTATCTGTAGTTCCAGGTCAATCTTCACATAGCTACTGAACTTGATATTAACATCCCTTTTTTCTTATATCTCATTAGGTCAGAGGGATACAACAGACTCTAAATTCAACTATAAAAATGGTGAGTACATGAATTATGGCAAAATGACACATGATTCAGACATAATGAGTATTTTGCATTTATATTAAAAAGGAAAGTGCAAATGCATTTCATTTACCAATAGAAAAGATTATTGTATATTATGTGAGTTTGAATCTAAAATGATTATTTAAATAGGATATATTGCATAGTATTTGAACCCATGATTTATTTAAATATGTGTAATTAAAACATTTAACCTCTAGGGTAAAAATTGATATTAATTACTGCTGACTCTTGTAGACAAATTTAACTAATTTCATAAAATTATATCAGTCTACATGGCATTACTGTTTTATAATGTATACTTGCTTTCTAAACTTATTGATTTAACATTATGTGATACACTACATGTGCGAAGCATGGATATTATTGATATTATCCAATTCATTCCAATGACTTCCGGATGGATAATGTGATTCTACCTAGGAATATTTCAATTCATGAACAATTTAAATGTACAATACCACCAAGTCAAAATTCAACATATATATATTATAATAAAAACAATAGATTTAACAATAATAAACTATTATAAACAATCCTTAATTTCTTAAATCTGCCTCAACTGCCATTACTTCTGCAGATTTAATGATTGTTTATAATAGTTTATTACCGTTAAATTTATTATTTTTATTATAATTACAATTTTGTTTTAATTAACAGACATTATATATATATAATTCAACTAAATCCTCAAATAAATATCATTGTGAAATGATCAACAGATTATGGAATTTTCATAATTAAAACATTGAGGATATAATACATCAGGCAAAAGAATGGGACTTCAAGTAAACTGCTGAAATATAAAGGTAAGTCAATGACGTGATAAGCTGTATAAAGGGGTATTGGGTTACTAAATATCAAAATATAGAAGATATACCAGCCTCTGCACAGACATCCAATGAGAAAAGGCACATCAGCTATACAACTATAGATATAAAATAGAAAATACTCATCTGCATAAAAAATTAATTTACAAAAATAAGTACAGCCTAGTCAGAAAATATTAATAAAAATCCTGTATTAAATATTAAGTTGCTGACCTGGAATTTAAATGTTTTGCATGTCTCAAACATGAAATGGCATTTTCACATGTCACACAAATGATTGCATGCATATACAACTGTGAGTTTAACACCCATCTTGAAGAATTCCTGTCTCAATTATAATATAGAATTTACAACAATTAAAATAAATATCTTATCTAGAGAGCCTTTAGGTCCATCCAAAGACAAACACATGCATATTTTCTACTATTGGAGATGTGTAATTTGATATACATATCCAGAAACCTCACCAAAAATTTAACTCATTAATACTTGCAATGGTTGATTAAATAGGCTTTAGAAGATAAAAAACTTAAATCTAATATGGCTAATGTAAAAACTTTTAATAAATAAATTGATCTTTTACACTATAATGTTTTTTTTTTAATTTACCTGTGTTCATTCCATAGATTATATTAATTGAATTTTATATTTACCTCAAATTACTTAATATTATAAATGATTAATATAACAAAAAAACTACTCAAAATAAAATAAAATACAAGTAGTGCAGTGAAGGGAATGTGACATTTAAACATTAATTTTCACTATGACCTTTATATATTAGCATGATTTCCAGGTTTACTATTTTTAAAAAATACATTCACACAAACATCGTCCTACTACTCAATAATACACATAAAATATTTATTCATAAAATATAGAAGACTAATTAAAAACATATTTTAACAATAAATAGAAATTTTCAAGCTTATAATATAAAATTACAGAAATATATATACTTGTAAAAAATTATGACTACATTGGGAAAAATAAAATATATAAGTTGCTGTGTCCCCAACTATGACCAAGCAGGCAGCAAACATGTATACACAATTTGACATTAACAGACAACAACACATATAGTAATATTAAGACAATTTGTTAGCAGTTAAAACAATTAACTAATTGAATCTTCAATATACAAATGTTCAAACAGTCTAGGTAAATGAATGGAGTACTTTACCTTCACTATACAATGTATCCCTTTTAAACACAAAACCCTCACCAAGCCTCTTGAGGCATTTTATAAAATAATAAGACTAGGATGGTCTGCTAAAAGTCCTAATCAGCTTAATTACTTATGTGAGTCAAGATCCTGAGAATGTAGTCCACGAATAATGACCTTCAGCCACATAAGCATAGAATGAAAATAGCAGGCAACTGCCAAAAGCCCTCAATTCTTTCTGCTCTAGCTTTATATACTCCCCTCTTAGTTCTGCTTAAACAATTTAACTATTATTAGATTTTGAGTTATGTTATCTGCCCATAAATCAATAGTTACTGTACAATGAAATTCTCTTAGCTTTAATTACTAATTCTCCATTTATCTTAGAAATTTATTTCCACTATAATCTAATTTGTCAGATCTACAAAATTAATTAATATATACATTTATTTTGTTTGTCTCTATTCAAAGCTTTTATTTTTTAACATAGTTTAATTAACATTTTTCTTTTATCTGTTTTTTTCATAGCCCTATAACCAAATTTATTACATATAAATTGAATATTTTACATAAGTTATTGACATTTTCCTCATGGCAATAGCCTATGATGAAAGTCCAAAATGCTCAATCACTTACATGCAGAAGTTTAAGATTTGGAACATAGCTATGATGATGAGTAGTTCACATAGTATCTCTAAGACAATTTATTTTTATTTCATAATTTCTTTTCAATATACTTTTCAAACAGAGCTTTAAATATCTTAATTTGTAGAGCATTTCTTTTTACTTCACTTCTCAGAATACATCGAAATACTTTATACTGTGAAGTTTACTTGGTTTTTTATTAACTTAGTTCATAATTAGGAAGGTTACATTATAACAGATTATTTGTTGAGCACTATATTTTTTGGAACTCTGTAAAATTTAAATGACTGGATGACTTGATTTTTTTCTTCTACATTGCTAAAAGAGTTATTATTTTTAAATGACTGATTTACTGGTGATGATGGCACAGAGGTTCTTCATGCTGTAACAATTCATACACATCTGAATATGATTGATTGGAGCAGCTTGGTTCTCTATTATTATATGCACTTTCACTTCTGTTTTGTTCTGCAGCACTTTCAACAGCAACTGATTTGAAGACCTGGCTTGAGGAAAACTTCCAAACATGTTTTACTAAGCTTTTATACTAAAAGTAAAGAAACGTTTCTAATTAAAAGTATTAATTAAAAATTTGTTTTTGTCAATAATATTTAATCCAGTTATCTAAATCTTTACTAAATAAAATGGTTATCATGTGATGTTTATTGGCTTAAAATTCCCTCCTTTAACTAATTCATTTTTTTTTTTTTGGACATTTATTGTTTACTTATTGTTTCAATAATTATTTCTATACATTTTTTACCAAATTAAAACTTTTCTATAAAGATAAAATTAATATTAAAAAAAAATTCTATTAACAAAATTAAAAGCTTTTAGTTTCAGCTTAAACAAAAGAATTTTTTTAATTAGCAAAAATGATATAAATCTTTTAAGCTAAGTTTTAATAAATTGTCAAAAGAAAATGACTAAAATAATATATAGCTTCATTTTTTAAAGAAAATATTTTTAAAGAGATATGGTTTTAATTTTAATCTGCTGACTATTATATATATTATAATGGTAAATCTTTAAATTGTTGATAGAGTTGGAGATTATGGTGTGGGCATAATATATAATATTTAACAATCTAAATAATATTTACTAAGGCTGTAACCTCAAGAATGTGCGCATAAAAATGTGATAGTAGGGACTTCTACGGGTCTTAACCACAATCTTACGTTTTTGGAAGAAACTAAAATGATAGTCTAAACTAAACTTAATGTAAATTGGATTTATTATATTTGAATGGAGTTTATGTGACTCTATTCATGCCACAAACCCACAACAAATAGTGTTAGATAAATTTACTTAAAAATTAAGCAAATTTATTTACACACCCTTATATGCAGCATCAAGATAAATCAAATTTTATTTTAAATGTCTAGTAATATTTACTACACAAGCTCTTTTTTTTTTTTCAATATATTAAATATGAAATAAGTCATACAAAGTTAAAATGAAATAAACATTATTATATTTTATGTTATTATCTATAGAATTGCTTTTATAACTATTTGTTTATTTATTTTTTCTCTCCTCTTTATTTAAATTAACATCAAATTAATTCAAAAAATAAATTTATTTTGCAGGTCTGTTTGTAGATTTTCTAAAATAACTCATTTAAATAAACATAGAGTAGTTTTAATTTAAATTATTTAATTATAAAAAAATAGTTTTACTGTAAATTTTATTTTGTCTGAAAATGGTATTATTATTTAAAAATGGATTCTACTAGAGAGGCATTGATTTCACACTACATGTTTTCCCGCTGATAAGTTAGCATTATTGGGCCAATCTCAAAAGGGGTTGTCAATACCAACAAAATGGAGTGTATGTACTCATTTATCAACCTGCTAGTGCAGAGAATGGCTCTGGCATACATTTACCAGACCAGTGCCAGCAATGGATGAGCCAACATTAACAAAGTTCATTTATTATTCATCTGTACAATTTTATTATGTCAATAAATATATTTTTAAAATAAAATATATATTTATCTATATATATAAATTTGCTTTATTTTTAATTACATTTAAATAACACTATTTGTTGTGTATGTGTAGGCATGAATGGAATCATGTAAACAACATTCAAACATATAAGTTCAATGCAATGATTATATATATAATAGCCAGCAGGTATAAAGAAAAACATCTGTTTAAAACATTTTCTTTTTAAAAAAATATAGTTATATTTTATTTTGGATTCAATTTATTTTTCCAATTTATTAAAACTTGGATTAAAAGATTTATATCTGTTTTTACTAAAAGGAAAAGTATTCATTTTGTTTTATTTTAAACTAAAAAAATTTTTTAATTTTCTTAGTAGAATATTTTTCTTTAATATTAATTTTATCTTTATAGTAAATGTTTCCATTTGATTAAAAAAAACATTTATAAAACTACTTAATAATTATTAAAATGATAATGAAACAGCAAGTGTCTAGAAAAATGAATAGGTTCAGTTAGAAAAAATAATAAATTTTAGTAAAAACAAGAAATTCGAGTAAAGATTTAGATAACTACCTTAAATTGATACTGATTTAGTATGCATTCATGGCCATTTTGAATTCTAAGAACCACCCAAAAATCCTGCTAACACATCCAAGATAAATGACATTGATTATCTGCATGTAGTCACAATATGACCATTTGCATTTTAATTTTTTAATTATTGATCAATATTATGATTTTGTAACCAATTGTCACATTGAGACCATGTATAGATAATCATTGTCATTTATTGTTTGAATATGAAAGTGAAGGTTTTGGGCACTCTGGAAACTGTTTGTTGTTTGAGTATATAAGTTTAATAAAATGTGATTATGAATCTTCAAAGCAGCTCTTCAAATTAGTTGCTGCTGGAAGCTCTGCAAGAAAAATAAGAGAAATTCTGAGAATAATAATGTAGACAACCAATTTCTCTTGTTTATCTATGTCTCTTGGTGAGTGTGGGTCTGCATTCTAGCATGAAATCCATCTTTGCCATTGTTTCAAAAAAACTAGTCATTCATATGTCATTTTAAAGAAACACCTGCCTTATCAATGTAGGTAAAACATGTCATCCAGTCATTATAATTTTACCATGAGCCCCAAAAGAATATGGTGCTCAAGAAATAGTCTTGCCATAATTTAGATTTTCCCGATGATGAGCTGAATTAATAATTAAATACTCTGTAAACCAAGAAACTTTGCCTGAAAAATAAATATTCTGAGAACTGAAAAAAAAGAAATGCTCTGCCATTAAGATATTAAAGCTCTGTCTATAAAGTATATTAAAAAAAATCCTAAATAAATATAAAATCTTTAGAGAAGCAATGAAAACTCCTAATAAACATAGCTATGTTTGAAATCCAGACTTCTGCATGTAAAAAATTGAGTACTTTGTACTTTTATTGTAGAAATTGCCCATGAGGAAAATGTTGGTAACTTATTTATATACTTTATTTTTACTAATTTAGTGCTTAATTTTTATATAATTATATCTATTCCTGTAATTTTATATTATGCATGTAATGTTAGATTTAGAATTAAAATGTTCTAAATTTTTGTTATATTTATGGAAATATTTTATATGTGTCTTATTAAGAATTAGGGAAATGTTTGTTCAAAAGTATTTTTTAATAATAGTAAACCTGGAAGCCATGTTAATTTATCAAGACTATTGGGAAAAAATTATAAATTTCTTAAATATAATTCTTTCCTCCCATACTACTTGTATTTTATTTTACTTTTTTGAATTGTGGCCTTTTTGTTGTTATGCATTCATAGGAGCAATTTAGGAGTAAATATAAAATTCAATTAATACAATCTATAAAATGAATGCATGTAAATTTTAGAAAAAGCCACGATAGTATATCTGACTAGTTTCAATGAAGGTTTTGCTATGATAATATGTTATAGCCATGATAGATTTAAGTTTTTTTCTAAATGGCAATTGTCTGCTATGTATATCAAATTATGTATCTGCAATATTAGAAAGAGTATATTTGTGTCAATATTATTTGGATGAATGTAGTACCTATCTAGACAATTTGTTTCTTTTAATTATTGTTAATTTTATATTATAGTTGAAAGAGGGATTTCTCAGGATGTATTTTGAGCTCACATTTGTATATGCCATATGATATTTGTGTGGTTTGTAAAAATAATGTGTCATGTTTGCAGCATGCTAATCTTTAAATTCCAGGTCATTCACTTAATATTTTATAATGGGATTTCTATTATTTTCTTGTTGGGCTGCATATTTGGACTGTTACATACTAATTTGTTTTTTATCATTTTGGCTTCCAATATTCCAATATGATGACCCAATTTGTGATAACATAGTCCTAAAATACATTCATTTTTATTTTATTTTGGTATAATGTTTTTATTTTGTTCACTAACTACATATAAAACTTTATTTAAGATAGCACTGTTCAATGTGCATATTCAATTATAACCACATGGCTTTGAGATAACATTATTTTATATACTATTTATTTTTTCTTCATTTGCTGCTTCCAATGATGGCTTAAATAAAAACCACTTGATTCTGAAATATTGTGTAAAATTTCATTTTTTTTACAATACAAGTATTATTCTATCCACTAAATATTTTTTTTTTTAGTTTGTAATTTATTATAATACTAATGTTCATACTTTATCCACTAAGTGAAAACTTTTTGGTGTAATTTTGTAGTTCAAATATAGATGCTTGTATTAACCACCTGAATGTAAAGTAATGAATATACATGTGATCCAAACACTGGCCTGTCTATAATAAGTCATAATTTTAACTACTACATAATAATTTTTTATATTTTAGTAAGCTGGGGCTTTAAGTATTAGTTACCTGATCCTAAGATATTTGCTTTACCTACTATTGAGTTATTTTCCCTGTTTCTATTTTATATCAATTGAAAACTAATAATCACATTTCTATTACTTAAATATATTTTCAATTTTGTTTTCGTACCTGCTTCTTATAATACTATTTAAAATATCACAATTAGTTCATTTTTTAATAGCCTGAACTTTGATTTTAATCTACATAGCAATATTGTTGTTAAGACTCAACACTTTGGATTACTTGATACTTAGCTTGTGTAATCCATCAACTAGCAATTAATAGTATTTCCATATTTACAAAGCTATCAATAATTGAACAGATTCTCTGCTTAGTTCAGGTTATTTAGGTGGTTAATTATAGTTTACTTAATGTCTTTTAAAATGAGCAAACTGTTTAAACTTAGTGGCTAATTGTTCTAAAGTGCAAAATATAAAATGCGCTAACACGCACAAGCACACAAAGCTGAAGACAAATAAAGAAATGTACTGTATATATATATATATTATTTTAATACATATATTTAATTAAGTGGCTAAGGGCATTTAATGGACAGAGCCCTCATATTCATAGCCATTTTGTAAATAGATAAAAAATTGATTAGGAGCGATGTAAATTTATGCAAATGCGATAGTTACGTATTCCATTTCCTGGATATTTTGTAACAAGAGTCTTTTCTATTTATGGCGTCTCTATCTCTAGCGATAAAGTAACTATCGCATTTGCATAAATTTACATTGCTTCTAATCAATTTCTTATCTATTTACAAAATGGCTATGAATATGAGGGCTCTGATCTTTGAAAGCGCTTAGCCACTTAATTAAATATATGTACTGTATTAAAATAATATATATATACATTTCTTTATTTGTCTTCAGCTTTGTGTGCTTGTGCATGTTAGCGCATTAATGTCTTTTAAATTATTTTAGTTTCTAAGCATTGTTACATTTAAAATTGTTTAAGAATAATCGATTAAAAATGTAATAAAAATGTTGACTGGAATATGCTTTTAAATTATCATACAATTATAGTGAATAAAAGCAAGCACACAATATTTGATATATATTACTGAAAACATAAATAGATTGCTTTTATTTATACTGTAAATCAGATGAAGAAGCCTGTAGGTTCAAAAAATTGTTCGGTTTTTTTTTTAAATCTTTATTTTTAATGAATATATCTTGTGTGCTTATTATCATCATCATTATCAACCATTATCAATCCACTGCAGGATAAAGGTCTCTCCAAGTTCAATTCATCTTCTCTCAGCTTTAGCTTCTCTTCTCCACATCACCCCTATACACTTTCTTATTTCATCCATTCATCTCACATGTGGTCTCTTTCTGGGTCTTTTATAATCTCTTGGAATTCTATTTAAGATTTCAATTGTCCATCTATTATCATCTCTGCTAGCAATATATCCAACCCAACTCCACTTCAGTCTTTTAATTTTTTTCAATGAGGTCAGTAACACCGGTTTGTTCTCTCACCCATATATTGCATTTTCGATCTCTTTTTGTTACTCCCATTATGCATCTCTCCATACATCTTTGAGTGGTCTGAAGTCTCTGTATTGCTCTTCTATTAAGTGTCCAAGTCTCAGATCCATAAATAAGAACTGGGAAAACACATTTATTAAAAACCTTCCTTTTCAAACACATTGGCATATTTCTTTTTAGTATCAAGTTATTTCTACCAAAAACACTCCAACCAAGTTTAATTCTATGATTAATTTCATCCATTATGTTTCCATCTGTATTAATAATCTGACCAAGGTATTTATAACTGTCAACTTTTTCTAACTCATCATAATCAATCTTTATTTTCATATTTTGAGAAAATCTATTAAACATTACTTTAGTCTTTTAACATTTATCTTTAGTTCTGCTTTTATCTGATAACTCCTGCAGCATTTCTTGGAACTCTAAAGCATTATTTATAAAAACAACTTCCACATCTGCAAAATCTAAATGACTTAAATAATCTACATTTACTTTGACTTCTTTAGCTTCTCATTTTAATCCACAAAATACTTCTTGCAGCACTGCTGTAAAAAGTTTTGGAGATATGGAGTCACCCTGTCTTACACCCTTCTCAATGTTGACTTTTTACTATTATTACGTAATCTAATTGTTGCTGTTGCATTTTTATAAATATTCTTTAAAATATAACAATATCCTGAATCTATACCTTGAAGATCCAATGCTTTAATCACTGAAGAAATGTTTAGAGAATCAAATGCCTTTTCATAATCTACAAATCCAAATCATAATGGCAACTCATATTCATTTGTCTTTTCTATAACTTCTCTCAATACCTGGATATGATCTACTGTACTAAAACCACTTTTAAATCCAGCTTGTTCTCTTGGTTGGTGGAAATCCAGTGTTCTTTGTAGATGAGTTGTAATTATTTTAGTAAAAATTTTGTATAAAACTGATAAAAGATTGATAGGTTTGTAATTTCTAATATCTTCTTTATCACCTTTTTTAAATAATATTAATACTGCATTCTTCCAATCATCTGGTACATCTTTAACATTTAGACATTTGGTATATAACTTTACTAAAAAAATTCTATTTCTTCACCTGCTTCTTGTAATATATCAATCATAATTCCATCATTACCTGAAGTCTTTCCTTTCTTCATAAATTTAATTGCATGTCTCACTTCTTCATTTAAAATTCTGGGCAATTTGGAAGATATAATAAGTATAGGAGGTACTTGTTCTTTATTACTATATAATTCTTGATAGAAGTCTTCTACACATTTCATGATGTCATTTTTCTTTTTATTAATAATGCCATCTTTTTTTATTATTACAGATATAAATTTCTTACCAATACCAAAATGCTGTTTTACACTCTTGCGATTTTTATTCTCTTCTACAGTTTTCCTCACTAGTTAACAATTATATTTTTTTATATCATTTTCAACTCTTTTCCACACCATTTTACAAAATTCAAGATATTTAATTATTTTAATGCATCATTTTTGTATATCTTCATATTCCTTCTTTTCTTCATAAATTCTCTAGTCTCAGTAAAAATGTTATTAATTGCTGCTTTTTTCTACCAGCTATCTTTGGTGCAGTTTTTAAAAGTGTATCAGTTATTTTCTTATCAATTTCATTCAAATCTGAATCATGTTCGAAATCTACTAATATATTTATATACTAATATATCTGTACCTTCTTTGATTTTTTTTTTTTATTCAGCAGCAATTTGAAATAATATTTACTTTTTTTTTTTTAAATGAATGTTAAAAATAATAATTAGGAAATTTGGTACTTAGGTATTAGTTTTGCAACATAGGGGAGATGTTACACCTTTTCACATCTGCAATAATTAAAAGTTATAAATTAACATACATTATTGCAATTATATTATTGTATAATTTCCAATGTACACCAGTGCTTTGCACTGGCAAAACCCTCTTCTCTCTTTTCCACAAACTACACTGCTTTGTGCCAGCATTGCGGATGTGAAAAGGCATAACGTCTCTGCTATATTGCAGGACTAATAGTTAACTACCAGAAATTTATAAAATAATGATTGTTCCACGCATTTAAGAGAGGTTTGCTAACCAGTATATTCTTATCACTGAACAGACAGGGATTTGCCATAGCATTTGTAATACCAATGAACTTATAATGTACAAGTTAATCTGAAAAGGTAAATTAATTAAATTATAAGAAAGTCTTAAATGCAGATCATTGCCAGAATTATAGTGCAGAATGAGAATTTGCAGTTAAAATATGCCTTTATATAAGCATGGTCCAATATGTAAATTGGATGTGGTATGTAAATTAAATGATTAAATGTTCCATTTTTTTTATAATGGAACACAAAAATGTTTGTTAATGATGGAATGAGAATTCCTTGCAGCCATTCAAGCCTCTTTGCATTTTTCTTCCTATCACCCTCTCATCACATGTTCTTACATTGGAGGTGGAGAAATATGACATATAGAAAATGCATGATTGAAAAATATTGACCTGTATTCATGATTTTGTTTAGCTTTATTGTATAAATGCACGTGCTTGCAATTCTCTTCAATGTGTTGGCATGAGATTTACCATAATACATGGATCTATAAGATGGGGTGAGGCATAAAATTTTATATATGACTTGAGGAGTGTATTTGACAGGTATTCTGTCTTCTGAATTATTTAATAGGTTGTTAAATGGGGGGGGGGGGCAATCTAAAACTAACTCTGTGTCTGCACAAATTTTCTGAAAGCGTTTTGCAATCCAGAAATGTAAGACATACTCATTCATGCTTTGGTCAGGTTATTACTATTAGCAGATTTATTTATATTAGCATAAAATTTCCCTACTGTTTTATGAGAGTCTTATGGATGTATCTGGGATCTGTTAAATCTTTGATGTAAGACTCAATCAGCCTCATATTTGCATAGATTTTTGTTTCCATGCAAAAAGCCTTTATGATCTTCCAGTTTGTTCAAATTAGATTCGGAATGAATGGCTTCTCTTATTTGGATTGGTTTCACATTCATTTTAAAGTTCTGCATTTTTGAAAAATTTAATTAATTAAGAATCATAGTTGAAGTATCAAATTTTTGAATATATTTTAAAACTATATTATTCCTAAAAAAAAGATTATAATAATTGAATTAACAAAATGCTACAAAAATTTACTTTTTTGAAAAGTGGGGATTTTTAAAACAGATAAGTTTTTATGATTATACTATATAATATTTTATTTATCAACAAATAAATTTCATATTTATTAATTAGAAATTTTCAGGTTTAAAGCATTTTACACTGTGCTAAATTTGCCATCAAAATTTATAACAAATGACATATATAAATTATGCATATTACTGATGTACATATTGTACAGGACGTCACACAATGGTACAGAGACATGAGACTCGACCTAGGGTTGTCGAGAATGAATCCCCGAATAAGATAAGAGAGTTAGAATAATACATAATTATATAAACCTTTTTATATTTTTAAAACTAACCAAAATAAAGATTCGAACTCTGGGTAGGATTAAAAGATACTTTAATATTATAAAAAAAAAACAATTTGTTCTAAACGTAAATTATTTATATAGTTGGTGCTAGAATAGTTTCATTATGCTTACATCTGTGTTTATGATGGGATGTCATGTTTATACATATATAGTGTGGTTTATTTATATGCCAATCTTTAAAAAGAAAAAGTTACAAAATGGATTTAGGAAGAGAAACGCTATTTTGGTTAAATAATGACCTAGACAAAAGAATTCATGACAGAGACACTTTAGTGTTTGAATAAACTAACATAATGCATTTAACAAACTGTGATCAATGCCATTTCGATCACACAAGAAAACTACATGTATATAACTGCGATATCCATTATATTTATTAATTATTAAACATCGAAGTTATAAAACAAATATCAATATAACAAATGTTACATTTTAATTCTTGAATTAAAATAAAATAAGGAAAATTCATTTACGCACGTGGGGGTCACTCATTGAAGGGAAATAGCTTAATGCAAGCTTTTCGTGGCATTCTAAATATAAATATATTAATATATAACAAAATGGTTTAGTTATATCACAGCGTTACAGCTTATAGACCGATTAGTTTTAGGCACGATTCTAAAATACTATAATGAATGGTCGTGCAAGCATGAGGCAGCAGAATATAAGATTCTGTCCATTTTGGCCAAGAGACACTTTATTTAAATGGGAAAAAGAGAAATGGTTCGCCCATTCTTCTGACGGGCCGTACCTGGAGAGAAAAAGTTAGGGAGTTGCAATTGTCCATGTAGGGTATCATTGCAGAGCTTTCGCTACTCTTCCGAAGGTATCCTAGGGCAGGAGTGTTCAACAAGTCGATCGTGATCCACCGGTCGATCGCGAGGCCAATCTGGCAAGAGCTGTCGGGTAACGAATGAAACAAATTAAATCAAAATCTTCAAGTTTTTTTGTTATTGTTCTAGTTTTTTTTTCAATTCTAGATAGGTGAAGTCCATTCAGCCGTATCATTATTGAAAATAATATTTTTAATCTTGATTTAATGTAGCTAATTTAAATTAATAAATATTATTAATAATTATTCATGTTGCTTTAATTCTCGAGACATGAGTTTTTTGGCCCGTTAAATAATTATTATTTTTTACTAGATAGATATATAAAAATAGTATGTATTTCACACCTCCCTCCACTTAGATTACGCCTATGATAACAAGTCGATCGCAACACATTTTTAAAATAAAAAGTAGATTCTTATGAACGCAAAAGTTGGTCATCCCTGCCCTAGTGCATCTACAATGCCAGCTAAAACGTATATGAAAGAGAAATGAAGGATCGGAGTTCCCGATTATTCTCAAGGTATGACAAAGCAAATAACGATAATGCTGACCTATGCTGGCAACACAGTTAAAGTATGATACGTCTTTTAATGACGTCAAAAAACTAATGGCATAAATATAAAATTTTAATCAGGCGTAACGGCATGACTTGTATACTAAACCAAATTATATAACTGAAATCTAAACTAGATAAATGTTTTAATGACCTGGACATGGATTACATTTCCCTTCATTAAACGGGTCCCACATGCATTTGTGATCAATAAGTATTATTTAAACTATATTGTTAAAAGCGCTACATATAAATGATCATTACATAAAAAAATATCGGTCATTAGTGTTTATAATATCTTAACTGGAATTTAAGCAATAGTGTTCTTGGATAGCATTAAATTTACACTCAATAAATATATACGTATGACAGTATTAAAATAATAATAAACTGCCTATAAACAGAAATAGTATTATTTAACTAGTTCCCAACCCAGCCAACAATGGCTTTAAAACAAGTAATTTAAAGTAATTAAAATATCCCTGAAGCACTGGGGATTTAAAAGACTAATCTAAATAGTGGCTCACGGAGTTGGATTGATTTGGCATATAAATTACATATAAAATAAAAAGCAAATAATTATAATAAAATTTCTCCGCACTAAATAAAATGTAAGATTTAAACTTAAATAGATGTAAGCATTTACATATATATGTTTGATAGGACTATAGAGAGGTTTTTACAGATAGAGATTATATATAATTATAAAAGAAAACATTAATTAGTATTTACAGGTGAGCATAGACAATTTTAAATAGCTATTGGACTGTTACCTCGGCATACTTGGAGTGAAAGGTTAATTGGTTCATTCTCTGAACTTCAGTTGCAGGAATCAGCTTGGTGGTCAGCAATCTCCGTCACTACTGATTCTTCATCGGTGGCAGCCTTGTTTCATGGCAGAGTTTCGTGGCAGTATACTAGAGGCAGCCCCGAGAGGCCCAGGGAAAGATGGTTTGGTTGCCTACTCAATGGACATTCTAAAAACTAAGAGCCAAGAGAAAGTAAGAGCAAAGAGTGTAAGACTAAGACTCAAGACTAAAAAAAAAAAACTCCCTTTATCTCTAATCAATTCTGTTTATACCAACCAAACTATTACAGGAATGCTTTGGTTCACGTGCCCAAAGGGAGATGAGACAATTACTAAATTCCTGAGCAAATTACAGTCTATTTTAATTAAAAGTAAGAAGATAAGGTTCAAATCACTTTCATTAGCAAAACTTTTAATTAAAGTCTTTAAATTAAAAACGTAAAAACTATGATAAGACATTTTTTTTTTTTTAAGTGTCATAGCATCGGCCGGGACGCGAACCCGCAACCCGGGTAACTGTCTGCAAGGCAGTCGCGCTGACCTCTCGACCACCAATGCAAGACTAAGACAATATTTTGATTAATGAAAATCAAGCTTTTTCAAAATATTTAATTAGTGAAGAAAAGTTCACAATGGGTTGATTTGAACCTGCCATCTTGGTTATATCTTTTTTCTTTTAAATTTTTACAAAATCGAAATTAAATGTAAAATAATTTTTACAAATGACAAACTTTATGTGATTAAACAAATTCTCTTTAAATTTAAAAAAAAAACCTCACAAACTTAAAATATTCAAAAGTATCAAAAACAAAAATTATATAATATTCATTATAATAGTTTGTAATATATATATATAAGCATATATACATATATATGACGGCACTGTTAGTAATTTAAATATTGCTGGGTTTGAACACTTGTAGATGTTAGTTTTTTAGATAGGAAAACATGAAGCTCACTCTGACTACAGAGTGATTGCTTTAATATACAACTGGAATTACTTTTGAATATTATTTATTATAAAATTTAATGTTAAATTAAGCATGGTATAAATTATTTTATATACCACTGCTATCATAGCCATATATATTCAATATAGTGCTTTCATGTTCAAATAAAATGTGTTGGATGTAATAGAAATATACTTTTACTTTGTTGATTTGTAATTGTTTTTGATGAGTGGAATAACTAAATCAATCTGTTGTTACCAATTAGCGATGTGCAGTTTGGAGAGAAAAATAATCTAGAACTGCAATTTAAAAAAACCCACAAAAAAACAATGTTATCTGTCAATCAATTTTGTTTAGAATACTATATCAATAATGAAACATTAACATTTAAATTCCATTGCATTCTTTAAAAGGATTTCAAATACAGAATTAATTTGCAAATATATTAAATTCTGAAAGTCAAAATATATGGGAAATTTTCTATTTATTTTTATTTTCTATTCTCAGAATTTAAAATGTAATAAATTGCAAAACAGTTATGCATGTGCTTTTAACCAATTGTTTGTTACTATATTTTTGAAATTATTTTATTGCTAAGAAAACTGCATTTAAATATCATTTGCAATACGATTAAATTTATAGGAAAATAATTGTTTATATTTAAATGTTTTCTGCAATTTAGTTTACTTTTGCTTGAAGACAGATTTAGCATTTAGACAAAATGTATATAGCTCAAAATATTAATTAAAGTAAATAAATTAATGAACAAATCCATACAGAATATTACTTTTTTTAAAATAAATTATAAAAACATTTTAAAAATAAAATTAGTCCATTTGGATTCATGTACAATGTAAAAAGAAGTTTGGTATTATCAGAAATGAGACCCTATAATTTCTCTTTGAGGTCTTAAAGAAACTGAGCAGAGCAAATTTGTAATGTCCATTCCATGTTCTGTCATTGCAGATATTATTACTATATAATTATTGAACATTCAAAATTTATTAAGTGCATAGATCTTATGAAAGTAAAGAGAAATGATCTCATCTTTTTAACATATGCAACTTACTGATTTTTATAATAATTCAACGATACTGTATTAATTACAGAAGAAACTCTCAAATCCAAACACAAGATAGGGACATTATAAAGATAAGAGCAGCCATCTTATTTTTAACCTAAATTCTGATTTATATAGACCAATATGAAGCATCAGGACTTAAGAGTAACATCTTCACTTTCTCAAACCAAGATCATTTAGATTGGCCTATATAAATCGGAATTTGGATTAGAAATATGCCACCGCTCTTTATAAAGTTTCTATCTTGTGTTTGGTTTGAGAGTTTTCTCTGTACTCAACCCAGCATCATTGAGCTATTATAAAAATCAGTAATGTGAATATGTTAAAAAGATGAAATTCTTTCTCTTTAATTTTATATGATTATTCTTATAGTATTACGAACATGGATGATCCGCCCACCAAGCCTTTGTAATGAGTTTATTGACTTTTTATTAAATGCTTTTATATTTAATTGAATACAAGCATAATTTATATACTTGGAGTTCTTAATGTAATTATATAAAGGACTTGAACACAGATTTTCATGTTTCTTTCAGCTATCCACTTTATCTCTTACAACTGATACACATGTCAACACACATGTGAAAAACATTAATGATCTCCAATATATGTATTTCACCGCTTGGTTCAGATTGTCAACTCCTGCACACATATAATCAGTGGTTAGTTTATATTAAAATAACAAATTTTCAAACTTTAATGGACAAGTTTCAATCTATTCCACCCTCAAACTCTTCACCATTCATACCATTGAAAATCTGGTGATGGAATGCCCAAATCCCTTATTGATGCTGATATTATTGTCATGCTTTTGTTGACTTTAAGTCACTCTGACCTCTCATGTATAGGTCCTTACCCATTTAAATACACAGAAAAGGGATGGGCAGGATACAGGCTCAATCTATAATATTTGATTGAATACAAGTATAATCTATATACATGGAATTTTAGATGTAATTATATAATGAAACAGTAAGGTCTGCTTTGCAGATCTTCGTTTCACCTTTTCTTACCTATTTCCTACCCTCATACCTTAGTTTGAACCCCAATCTATCGTAGTGTGTCTGCAATACGCTTATATACCGAAAATCCCGCCTAATTTTAAACCATGAGTACAATGCTCATATTATATATATAAGTCATTCCCAAATAAATAAAAGATGTATATGTTCACATAATTTTGATTTATTAAAAAGTAGGTTATATAAGTCGTAATTGCACACACACTATGATATGCATTATAAAACATATCAAAATTATAAATTGTTAAAGTTATTTTATTTGAATCTATTTACAAATATATTACCGTCGTCATAATATATTTTGATTTAAAATAAAATTCATTTAGTAAATATTCATTTAGTAAATAGATTCAAATATTGCAAGTTAAAAGTAAAATAATTTTCGTTAATTTAATAAAAGTCATTCCAAATATTTCTTTAAAATAAATGAGGGACAATAGTTTAATTAGTTAATATTATATAAGTTTTATCTAAAAACAGCAGATGTCCACTTAAGGTTTTCTTTAATTAATAAAAGTAATTTTTAATTAAATCTAGTTTGTAATTCGAATGTCGACAGGGAAATTAACAAAAGAAATTAATTAATGTTGAATTCCTTTAGACATTCGGATGATTTAATTACAGCTGATAAGTCCAATATATTTTTATAATGCTCTAGGGCAGTTCTATTGTTAAAGTCTACTATAAAAAAGAAGGGTTTTCTTTTGTTCTCCAGTTTCTTCTAATGTTTCTAAGAGAAATCATTCTGAGTTCTATTCTAATAATTTGCTAACCTTGACATGACAGAGTAGAGGTGTCAAGATGGCTATGTCCCCTCGGAATAGTCAGCCGCTGCTCCAGACCATGGGAAGCTATCACATAAGGAACCCCGGAACTGCTGCTGCTGCAAAAATATGAACATTTCCAGATTTTGCTGTTAAATTATATAAAAACCTGCTGACCATCAATCTACCTAAAAATGCTTCTCCAGAGGTAACCCTAAATGAACCCAAGAGCTCTTGTGATAAATAACATGCTATAGCTATTTAAAAATGTTTTTCTTATATTTCACATAACTTCATTATGTATTTCTTTAACGTGTTTAAATATACTCAACATTTTGCTCTCTATCCTTGGGTTGATATTTTCTATTTATTAAGCTTTCTGTTATTTTATTATGATAATGTGTCAGAATCGTCTTTGACCGAGTGAATTATTCTTTTTGTTGAAACTAAGACGCCGCTATAAAGGCGTATTTTAAATTTCTAAATAATTTCCAATTTTTATTATCTTGCAAATCACTCGTTTGAGGGCGATTCTTTTCTTTAATATATAATATAATCACATAGTTTAAAATCTACATGTTATTGATTTTAATTTAATATGAGAGTATGTGCAAGGTCAATGATTTAAATGTGTCCCCAAATGCATGATTGCGTATATAAATCTATACTTACTTTTCAAACCCACAAGCATGCATTTTCTTATTTTAATTACCGTGTTCTACTTTAATTACAAAGTTCATCATTGACGTCGAGAATGTGCGGACCCTTTTAAATGAATTTTTGGGAATTTGATTGGGCATTTCTCTTAATCCAAGTAAAACCCATTTTAGTCTCATATTGCTGGTACATGAATTGGTTGTTGAGACCGCTTTGTTTTACTTTTCCAAGGATTCTTTACACGGCTAAGTCCATTCTCTTTGTTTGCGTTTTCCAGGCAGAGTGTGTCCCCAAGTGACACACCTGTGAATTAAATGCAATCGTCACCCAGTCACTAAGAATACTTTCCTACGGGTTAGTGGCGAGACGCCCTCCGTAATCATACCGGATATTCAATATTGTTTTATTTTATATTTATTTTACAATGCATCCATGACTTAAATGTGTCAAACCCTCCAACTTTAATAAATTCATTATCAGCAGTACTGACCTCCCAATGCAACTCTATTATTATTATTCTCAAATAAATGCTTTGATCACATTCCCATTTTGTTGCTTAGTAAGCTTTTGTCCGTGCTATTCTCGAAATCAATAAATATTTTAGAACACTTAATTTCAAATATTTTCTTAAACTTGTATAATTACTCAAAGCACCTCGCACATGTTCCTATCTCATCAAGCACATTATCATAATGCTATTAGCCCGAGGAATAGAATATATCACTTTGCTTTAAAACCATTTTGTTATTTATTAGAATATAATGCCAACAATTATTTAATATGTGTCCCTGTCTCATATAAGCAGACAGTGGCATTATATATATATAATTTATATAAATAAATTTTGTGAAATTATTTAAAACTAAATTTGATATCTTATTTTATTGATTCCTATCACTGTCTCAGTCTATATATATATATTTTCTGCATTTCTTTTGTAAATCCATAGATGTTAATTAGCCACCCAAGCTTCTTTTATTATAGAGTCTTTTGTTTCTCCCTGACCACCAGGCACCGCTCAAAGGTTATACTAGTAGTGGCATCAGATGCGTTATCACGTAGATGGCACTGTGAAATTTGGACTTTAGATTCGAACTTAGTATATCTAGAAGGCAACCCTTCCTAGAATGTTCAGTTTCGTGTCTGGGGTTTGAATTGTGCAGTGTGTTAGTGAGGTAGACGATTCTGATTGTTACATAGTAAATTTTTTTTTTCCGGGTCCATGGCTTGCCCAAACGTGGAGCCTTGAATATTTAAACACCCACATCCCTGTAGTTCTTAATTATTTAAACACCCACATCCCTGTAGCTTAATTTTAGCATGTTGTTTCATATTTAATCACTCAAATCCTTTATATTTTTGATATATGATATTTTCAAACTCTATATTGTTTATTTGCGTGTATATTTCATATATTTTGTTTGACTCGGGCATTCAATTAATTATTCTATATACTCAGAACTTGTCCAAACTTGCTATAGTGCGATACGAGCCATCTGTATTTATTGTTTCACTTAAGTCACGCTATATATGCATGGCGTGAATTACTTAAATATTGTCCCAAGTGAATATTGTGACAATCTATGAATATTTCAAATATTGTATTTTCTATCAAAATAAAGTTTTATCGGCTCAACGCGCAAGATAGCATAATAATAATTTTGTACGGTAATGATCTAGATATGTAATAAGCTATCGTATGGAATTCAAAAATTCAATAATAAATAAAATGTTGTAATCAATAAAAGAAATGCGAATGTTTTAACGAGTGCCCATAGTTAAATGGAATAGTTATTAAAATTCATTTTGGAAAGCTAACAGTCTATGGATATTTGAACTGGTAACATGGCGCCCAAGGGTAATTTCACTAAACGGAGGTACTTCTAAAATAAATTTTGTCACCAGGCCCAATTCTTTTGTACGTAATTTGTTTGTTTTTTTTAACATGTATAAATTTTCTTAGACCAAATAATGAGACGTGAATCAGATCAATAATTATAATGGCAATAAATATATATGTATGCTAATCTTAAATAGAAGGAACGAAATAAGTGTACCCGGATCTAGCGAATGTTAACATATATAAATAAAATTGTTGATAAACAGAGCAAAACTCTCCATACAGTATTGCCACCTGTGCGAAACAGAGTAATCAATGGATGCCAGAAGGCTTGTGCATAAAATCCCTATCTAATGCCTACTCATCCAATATCCCCAGACTAGTTTCTGGCTTGTGGCCTTCATCAGTGAGGAGCTTTGGATCTGAGAGCACTGCATCTAGATCTTAGGATCTAATGCAACCCTCTAGCAACCACCTTTTATCTCTACTTAACTACAAAACTATGAGAATGAAATTGGAACACACAAAAAATATTTTCAATCTAAGCTCAATAGCTTATATAGTCATATGGGTCTGAACTCAGTTCAGCACCCATACATTTTGGTGTCTTTGGCTCTTTTACAACCATAGCCACCACTATCCTATTAGGCAGGATTGGTGTTAAACCATTAAGCATCACATGATCACATTTCCTATACTAGCACATTAATTGTTGATAAACAGAGCAAAACTCTCCATACAGTATTGCCACCTGTGGTAAACAGAGTAATCAATGGATGCCAGAAGGCTGGTGCATAAAATCCCTATCTAATGCCTACTCATCCAATATCCCCAGACTAGTTTCTGGCTTGTGGCCTTCGTCAGTGAGGAGCTTTGGATCTGAGAGCACTGCATCTAGATCTTAGGATCTAATGCAACCCTCTAGCAACCACCTTTTATCTCTACTTAACTACAAAACTATGAGAATGAAATTGGAAAACACAAAAAATATTTTCAATCTAAGCTCAATAGCTTATATAGTCATATGGGTCTGAACTCAGTTCAGCACCCATACATTTTGGTGTCTTTGGCTCTTTTACAACCATAGCCACCACTATCCTATTAGGCAGGACTGGTGTTAAACCATTAAGCATCACATGATCACATTTCCTATACTAGCACATTAATTGTTGATAAACAGAGCAAAACTCTCCATACAGTATTGCCACCTGTGCTAAACAGAGTAATCAATGGATGCCATAAGGCTTGTGCATAAAATCCCTATCTAATGCCTACTCATCCAATATCCCCAGACTAGTTTCTGGCTTGTGGCCTTCGTCAGTGAGGAGCTATTGAGCTTAGATTGAAAATATTTTTTGTGTTTTCCAATTTCATTCTCATAGTTTTGTAGTTAAGTAGAGATAAAAGGTGGTTGCTAGAGGGTTGCATTAAATCCTAAGATCTAGATGCAGTGCTCTCAGATCCAAAGCTCCTCACTGACGAAGGCCACAAGCCAGAAACTAGTCTGGGGATATTGGATGAGTAGGCATTAGATAGTGATTTTATGCACAAGCCTTCTGGCATCCATTGATTACTCTGTTTAGCACAGGTGGCAATACTGTATGGAGAGTTTTGCTCTGTTTATCAACAATTAATGTGCTAGTATAGGAAATGTGATCATGTGATGCTTAATGGTTTAACACCAATCCTGCCTAATAGGATAGTGGTGGCTATGGTTGTAAAAGAGCCAAAGACACCAAAATGTATGGGTGCTGAACTGAGTTCAGACCCATATGACTATATAAGCTATTGAGCTTAGATTGAAAATATTTTTTGTGTTTTCCAATTTCATTCTCATAGTTTTGTAGTTAAGTAGAGATAAAAGGTGGTTGCTAGAGAGTTGCATTAGATCCTAAGATCTAGATGCAGTGATCTCAGATCCAAAGCTCCTCACTGACGAAGGCCACAAGCCAAAAACTAGCCTGGGGATATTGGATGAGTAGGCATTAGATAGGGATTTTATGCACAAGCCTTCTGGCATTCATTGATTACTCTGTTTAGCACAGTTGGCAATACTGTATGGAGAGTTTTGCTCTGTTTATCAACAATTAATGTGCTAGTATAGGAAATGTGATCATGTGATGATAAATAAAATTGCTTGAGTTTAAAAATATATATGTTAGCGAAATATTTTCACAGATAGAATTTAAGAGATTTTTATATATACGGGTAATTAAAAATATATATGTTGGCAGCAGATTTAAACAAGAAATTTTTGCAGTAATAAAAGGGCAGTAGTTGGGGTTTTAGTGATAAATGTAAAAGCAGCAATTAGGCCAACAGAACCGAGAGGGAGATGGCCTATTAGCCATTAATAAAATTTGAAGTCAAACATAATAATCACAGAGAGTTAAACAAGGAAAAATAATAATAGTATTTTTTTAACTGTATTAGTTTTAATAAGCTCAATGTAAAACAGTTTAAAAATTTTCTTTATCAGTGCTATACATTGTTTTAAAAGTACACCTATTCGTTAAAAAAAAAAAAAAATTTTAGGATATATTAAATAGTTAGCAGTAAAATAAAAGGAAAAAATTATCATCATCAATCACGATAATCATCCAAGGCCATGGATAATATGGACAACAATCACGATGATGAAGAACTGGACCCATCTGGATTTCTTGAATCTCCTCCAATAAGTATGAGACCTGTCCAGCAAACAAGCAAGGAAGATTCCAATCTGGATTATCTGGTGGAATTATATAAGAGAAGCGAAGAGAGGGCAAGAAAGCAAGAAGAGGAAGCCCAAAGAAAAGAGATGGAGTATAAAATGTTTACCAGGATGCTCCTCGACGAATTGGCACAAGTGAGAGAGGGACATAGGGCTCTCCAATGGAAACTGGAAGAATACTGCTCAGGAAATCAAAAAAAAATGAGCGAATGCCGAGATCAAACTGAGCCAAAATTAATACAATGCCTGGACAATGAAGTCCCGATAGCGAAAACAGAACCTGATGATACATACAGTATGAATGAGGCAGTGGACCTAAACCCAAGATGTCAGACTTCTAATGATGATCTACCACCTCCTCAAGTGCATAGTAGTAAGATAGATACAATTCACAGGACCTTAATTCCAGACTTCGGGGTTCAAACCCAACTTGCTAAGATATTAACTGTTAAAATATTTCGAGGAGAAATAGAAGAAAACCCCCACCCACACCTGGATAGCCTGTGGGATTTCTTTCAATTTTATAAAACGGATCCGCATGAACAGACTGCTATCGCTAGCCATCATTTATATGGCTATGCAAAAGATTGGTGGGGCAGGTTGGCGAAAAAACCAAATAACTTTGCGAATTACAGTAGCCTGTTACTAAGATATTATTGGAGTAAGGATTGGCAGAGCAGAATTCTAAATACCATTTGCCAGGAGAAGTACAGAGCGATCAAGGAAACACACATGCAATTTTGTATACGCCAGGTCAATCGCCTTCGATCACTTAGCACGTTTGCGTTTTCTGATACTCATGTTACACGTACCATTCAACAGAATATGCCGTTACCAATATAACAGCTGATGGCGGGCAACAGAATCAAAGAGGTGGAGGAAATGGCCGAATTCTTAACCACTCTGGATTTCAGTCCCTGGGCCAAAGAACCACCAGACAAGGTAAAGAGACCTGATAATCCAAGACTGCAGTCATCAAATTATAAAAGCAGTTATTACCCACCAGACCCAGGATTATAGTAGTTTTTTTTTTTAAAAACAACAACAACAAAAAAAAAGAAATGGACACATCATAGGATAATATAAAAAGGAGATCGGATATAAACAATGTTAATCTATTAGATTTGTTAAATAAAATTTTGTTGAAAGAGATAATAGAAAATGTTCGCTGGATGGTAGATTTATTAATATGATCCGGGTATATAATTCAGTTTCATTTCTTCATTATATTTATATCATGTACATTATGGGTTATCTTGTAAATTTTTTTTTTATGCAGGCTTCATAGGTGGACACCTGTCATAAGATCTTTTTTTTTTAACATTTTTTTTGTTCCGTCACTAAGGGAATGTGAAACAGTAAGGTCTGCTTTGCAGATCTTCATTTCACCTTTTCTTACCTATTTCCTACCCTCATACCTTAGTTTGAATCCCAATCTATCATAGTGTGTCTACGCTTATATACCGAAAATCCTGCCTAATTTTAAACCATGAGTACAATGCTCATATTATATATATATAAGTCATTCCCAAATAAATAAAAGATTATAGATTATGTATATGTTCACATAATTTTGATTTATTAAAAAGTAGGTTATATAAGTCATAATTGCACACACACTATGATATGCATTTTAAAACATATCAAAATTATAAATTGTTAAAGTTATTTTGTTTGAATCTATTTACAAATATATTACCGTCGTAATATATTTTGATTTAAAATAAAATTAATTTAGTAAATATTCGTTTAGTAAATAGATCCAAATATTGCAAGTTAAAAGTAAAATAATTTTCATTTAATTTAATAAAAGTCATTCCAAATATTTCTTTAAAATAAATGAGGGACAATAGTTTAATTAGTTAATATTATATAAGTTTTATCTAAAAACAGCAGATGTCCACTTAAGGTTTTCTTTAATTAATAAAAGTAATTTTTAATTAAATCTAGTTTGTAATTCGAATGTCGACAGGGAAATTAACAAAAGAAATTAATTAATGTTGAATTCCTTTAGACATTCGGATGATTTAATTACAGCTGATAAGTCCAGTATATTTTTATAATGCTCTAGGGTAGTTCTATTGTTAAAGTCTACTATAAAAAAGAAGGGTTTTCTTTTGTTCTCCAGTTTCTTCTAATGTTTCTAAGAGAAATCATTCTGAGTTCTATTCTAATAATTTGCTAACCTTGACATGACAGAGGAGAGGCATCAAGATGGCTATGTCCCCTCGGAATAGCCAGCCGCTGCTCCAGACCATCGGAAGCTATCACATAAGAAACCCCGGAACTGCTGCTGCTGCAAAAATATGAACATTTCCAGATTTTGCTGTTAAATTATAAAAAAACCTGCCGACCATCAATCTACCTAAAAATGCTTCTCCAGAGGTAACGCTAATTGAACCCAAGAGCTCTTGTGATAAATAACATGCTATAGCTATTTAAAAAATGTTTTTCTTATATTTCACATAACTTCATTATGTATTTCTTTAACGTGTTTAAATATACTCAACATTTTGCTCTCTATCCTTGGGTTAATATTTTCTATTTATTAAGCTTTCTATTATTTTATTATGATAATGTGTCAGAATCGTCTTTGACCGAGTGAATTATTCCTTTTGTTGAAACTAAGACGCCGCTATAAAGGCGTATTTTAAATTTCTAAATAATTTCCAATTTTTATTATCTTGCAAATCACTCGTTCGAGGGCGATTCTTTTCTTTAATATATAATATAATCACATAGTTTAAAATCTACATGTTATTGATTTTAATTTAATATGAGAGTGTGCAAGGTCAATGATTTAAATGTGTCCCCAAATGCATGATTGCATATATAAATCTATACTTACTTTTCAAACCCGCAAGCATGCATTTTCTTATTTTAATTACCGTGTTCTACTTTAATTACAAAGTTTATCATTGACGTCGAGAATGTGCGGACCCTTTTAAATGAATTTTTGGGAATTTGATTGGGCATTTCTCTTAATCCAAGTAAAACCCATTTAGATGTTTTATATATTCTAGTCTCGTATTGCTGGTACATGAATTGGTTGTTGAGACCGCTTTGTTTTACTTTTCCAAGGATTCTTTACACGGCTAAGTCCATTCTCTTCATTTGCGGTTTCCAGGCAGAGTGTGTCCCCAAGTGACACACCTGTGAATTAAATGCAATCATCACTGAGTCACTAAGTTTTGGCTGTTCATCAAAATACTTTCCTACGGGTTAGTGGTGAGACGCCCTCCATAATCATTCCGGATATTCGATATTGTTTTATTTTATATTTATTTTACAAAGCATCCGTGACTTAAACGTGTCACACCCTCCAACTTTAATAAATTCATTATCAGCAATACTGACCTTCCAATGCAACTCTATTATTATTATTCTCAAATAAATGCTTTGATCACATTCCATTTTGTTGCTTAGTAAGCTTTTGTCCATGCTATTCTCGAAATCAATAAATATTTTAGAACACTTAATTTCAAATATTTTCTTGAACTTGTATAATTACTCAAAGCACCTCGCACATGTTCCTATCTCATCAAGCACATTATCGTAATGCTATTAGCCCGAGGAATAAAATATATCACTTTGCTTTAAAACCATTTTGTTATTTATTGGAATATAATGCCAACAATTATTTAATACGCATCCCTGTCTCATATAAGCAGACAGTGG
The DNA here is from genome assembly GCA_028023455.1 of Epiperipatus broadwayi. Classification (NCBI taxonomy): domain Eukaryota; kingdom Metazoa; phylum Onychophora; class Udeonychophora; order Euonychophora; family Peripatidae; genus Epiperipatus; species Epiperipatus broadwayi. Next base: position 1,544,484 of record JAQFVV010000188.1, read on the forward strand.
CATTATATATATAATTTATATAAATAAATTTTGTGAAATCATTTAAAACTAAATTTGATATCTTATTTTATTGATTCCTATCACTGTCTCGGTCTATATATATATTTTCTGCATTTCTTTTGTAAATCCATAGATGTTAATTAGCCACCCAAGCTTCTTTTAGTATAGAGTCTTTTGTTTCTCCCTGACCACCAGGCACCGGTCAAAGGTTATACTAGTAGTGGCATCAGATGCGTTATCATGTAGATGGCGCTGTGAAATTTGGACTTTAGATTCGAACTTAGTATATCTAGAAGGCAACTCCTGTTAGAATGTTCAGTTTCGTGTCTGGAGTTTGAATTCTGCAGTGTGTTAGCGAGATAGACGATTCTGACTGTTACAATAATAGACTTGAAAGTCTGTTATATAAATGCTTTTTTTTATGTGAGAATATCTATTTGTTGATTGATAAGTTTGTAAACTTTTGAATAATTTTTAAATTAGAATAAAATTTTAAAATTGACATTTAATTAATTTAAATTCAATAGAATTGCTTCAAACTTGATATATAAGTAAGAAATACTAAGCAAATCCATATGAAATATTAATGTTTTGATAGGTCACATAGTTAGATATGGAACATAAGTTGGGAAAATATTGAATATCTTGTTATCGAAGTTAAAAATTGTTCTTAGACTTTTAATATGTTTTAATTAACATATTCAGTATATTGAATGATTATTATAATAAATAGAGGGATTTGAACTTAGGATTTTCATTCTATATTCATTCTCTACATAATTTTAAACAACTGATATGCATAACCATGCACATGTAACAAAGATAAATTATCCACAATATATGTATTTTGTACAGAACTAGCACTCATCAATTGTGGCAGGTCATAATTTCCCATGCAAGACAGCAATTCCTTAAACTTTAATGGACTGGCTTCAATCTTTCCACTCTTCCAACAATTCAACCATTCATTTCATTGAAAAAACAATGATGGAATGCTCAAAGTCCTTGTTGGATTCAGTATTGTATTTATACCATATAGACATTACATCAATCTAACTCCTCATATTGTTGAACTATTAAATGGATACATAATGGTCTGATAATATGAAGAGTTAGATTGATGTATTCATTATGTATTCATTTAATAGTCCAATAATACAAGGGGTTAGATTGACATAAGATCTACATGGGTACAACTACAATATTAAATCCATCAGCAGTTTTGAACTTTCTATCATTGTTTTTTCAATAAAATGAATGTTTGAATTATTGGAAGGGTGAGAATATTGAAACATGTCTATTAAAATTTAATGAACTGCTGTCATAATATAAACTCAACACTGATTATATATGTGTGTGGGAGATTATGCTCTGCCACAACTAATGAGTGCTGATTCTGCACAAAATGCATATATTGGGAATCATTCATCTTTTTTACATGTGTGTAGTCATATGTATTAGTTGTTGAGATGTAGTGGAGGATAAATATAGACTAAAAATTCTAAGTTCAAATCCTCTATTTAATATTCTTTAAGTAAAAATCACAAGAGGGGGGTATAGAGATTTTTTTGCTTTCAATTTAAAATTATAAAAACATTTTTAAATTGAGGCATAATAGATTTAAGTAAAATATAAGTTGTTGGAATTTTGTATATTTTTTTAAAATCTCTACCAAAGTGATTGGACACAATAATATTTTAAATAGATGACATACTTTCTTCAATATGGAAGAGTAGGGGAAAGTAATTTTAAATATTTTGGTATCAAATTCAAAAACTGTTCTTAGAAATTCAATATGTTTTTTTTCATTTAAGTTAGAATAAGAAAAGTTAGTTTACAATATAATTTTGTTAAGCTTTTTTTTAAAAAAAATCCAAATAAAAGGAAAAAATATCAATTTTAAGCAGAAAAGTTAGTTTCTGATTTATTATATAAATATGTACACATACTAAATATTATGTATACATAGCTTACTTCAGAAAAATCTAGTGATATATATACACTACATGTCTCAAATTGATTTAAAATAAAATTATGCATATTAAGTGAACTTCATTTACAATAGTTTTGGTGAACTTTTTTTTTTTTTTAAAATAAAAATTTTTAATCAAAGGCAAAAATGTCAAACCTGTTTTGTTTAATATTTATTTAGAAGATATGCTAAATAATTATTTGGACTGTGGAGGAGCAAATGTTGAGGGAGAGTAATAAAGTGTATAAGATTTGCAGATGATATGGCTCTTATTGCTGAGGAAGAAAAGGATCTTCAGAATATGTTGAATAAATTGGAAGAAGGATGTATGGCATATGGAATGAAGATTAATATTGAAAAGACTAAGTGTTTATGGATAGGGAGAGATGCAAAAAGACTGCAAATTGGAATCAATGATGACATGGTATAACAGGTGAAGGGATTTCGATATTTGGGTTGTTGGTTGAGTGAGGATGGAAGAAGTGAAGATGAAGTTAAAAGAAGAATAGCGTTGGCAAAGGTGACATTTGTAAAAAGAAAGAAGATATTTTGTGGACCTATGGAAAGAGAATTAAGGAAGATATTAATTAAATGTTATGTGTTGAGTGTATTAATGTATGGTTGTGAGATATGGACAATGAGTAATAGAATTAAGAAATGATTGGAAGCTTTTGAGATGTGGACATGGAGAAAAATGGAAAAAATCAGTTGGGTGAATAAAATAACAAATGAAGAAGTTTTGAAAAGAGTTAATGAGGAAAGAAGATTGATTGAAAATATCAGAGAGAGAAAGAGAAACTGGATTGGACATCTATTAAGAAAAGATTATAGTTTAATGAAAGATGTTTTGGAAGGTATGGTGAGTGGAAATAAAAAGAAAGGACGGAAGAGATTGACATTATTGGATGATATACAAGATGGAAAGGATTATGTGGAATTGAGGAAATGGGCAAGGAAGAGAATGGAATGGAAGAATAGATGAACTGATGTAGTGACTACTCTCTGGACCTGTCTATTGGACAGACTACTATTGAGTGATATTAGTAACTAACACTTATATTCACATACATTACTATGTACACATAATAAATGTGTTATATAAGAGTTATACATATTAATTTATCGCAGAAATCTCTAATAATATATATGTAAACTATACATTTCCAGTTGATTTAAAGTACAATATAGGTTTACATTTTTATTTATTGTGCCAATACTAAAATGTTAAAAATAATAGAGATTCAAAAATATTTTTAATTAAGTGCTTGTATTTACCATGCCCTAAAAAGAAAAAAGATTGTTTCTTCATCCACAATTGGAGTGTTTAAATTTAAATTGTAATTAAAACCATTGGGGGAGTCCAGAAATTAGTTAAGTCAAACCCTATTTTACTTAATTAATTTTTGAAGCTCCCATGCTTTTGTTTCAAATTAAATCTAAAAAACTCCAACTGGGGTTGATAAAACTTTTTTTTAGTGCACAGTAAAGGAAAACATTTACATATTAAAAAAGTTTTATCTTTATTATTACCTCTGAATTTAAGATCAAAAAACATCATAGTATTTTTTCTGTTATCTGATATTCTTAACTAAAATTTTAGTTGAGTTTTCTTGAAGTCAGAATAAATTTGTGTGTAAATGAACTTTTTTAAATGAATATGCAGGCCAATGAGAGACAAAACTAAATTATGACCTCTATTTCTAGAAAGCTGTAGAATCATTATTAGTGCAGCAGTTTTTGGGAACCGAAGATGGAGGATGTTAAGAATCCCCTCATTACAGACCCAGTCTAACATGTGTCGGTTTTTTATTTAAGTATACATAACTGCATATCACTTTCAAGTGAAGAAAAATTGTACAAATTGGAACAAATATGTCTAATATTGAATGGGAGATTGTTGAACTTTATGAAGGTTCAAACATTGGAAGCATAAGTTGAGTGGAATTCAACTATAAATAAGAAGTGCAAGAACAGCATTATGAAGATAGATAGTACATCAGATAAAGTGGAAAGATTCAAATTATCAAATGCAGATAATTCTTATTTCTCCCAACAAGTTGTCATTGTGATGAAGAAGTAGAGGATATTTATAAGTGTATATAAAAAACTTCTGTTCAGATTAAACAACATTTTACAATTATTGTGGGAGACTTTAATGCTAGAATTTGTAAATGATTGAAAGTTGAAAGTGTTATAAATAAATTTTGTTATGGATTGGGAAATGGGAGATGACATAGACTAGTGAAGTTTACGGGAAAAGAAAAACTTTATATTATGAATTCTTTCTTTGAAAAAAAAATGCTAAACAGAAAAAGACATGAAGCATCCAAATGAAAGTACAATAAAATTAGATTCTATTTTGACGAACAGAAAATATGTATTTCAAAATTGTGTTTTTAATAAATTCAACACAGGGAATGATCATCGATTAATGAGATATAAGATATGTGGTGATGAAAAACAAGAGACATGAAAATATATAAGAAAGAGATTGTTATTAAAACAGGCAAAACTCTCTATAGAAATGGTAATCATGTGATGTTTAAAGAGACTGTTAAAGGTTAATAATCCTAATCTTCAGAAACACTCCCATGAATTTAAATTAGAACTTCCCAATATTTTTTTAAATATTAACAGATTTCAAAGATAATTCAAATATGAATGAAATCAATAGGAAGATAACTGATACACTATTGAGAACTGCAACAAAAATATGTGATAAGAAACTGCAAATGGCCCAGTAAAATTTCTACCCAATCAAGACAATTTATGAAGGGGAAAAAGGAATATAAACATATATAAAAATGATACGCTAAGTAAAATTGAATACAGAGAGTTTTGTGAAATATGAAAAAGATTTACTAATAATATATTTGTCTAAATCGCATGTTGTTATTAAATTAGTAATAAATTGAAAGGTTGCTAGTCTTTCTCAGACAGACAATCAGATGTTAAACAGCAGTCTTATATATATAAAAAGTTAAGTAAAGAGAAGGGTGGTATCATTTTTTTCTTATCAAAATCTCTGTCATGTGTCAAGGCCTGATCTCTCTTCAGACCGCTGTTTAACATCTGATTGGCTGTCTGAGAAACAACAGTAGGCACATGTGAAAGACTAGCAACCTTTCAATTTATTACTAATAATATATCAAAATATAATTGTGAATTATCAAAAAAGCTGTAGAAGAAAAGGGTCAAACCATATTTTAATATTAGTAAGAAACTTATTCTTGCAATAAAAAGAAAAGATGTAACTATTGCTAAAATGAGAAATGACCTTAAGAAATATGTGAATGCAATAAAGAACAAGAAAACAATGTATTCTTTACAGTTGCTACATCTTCTGAATTACTCACATGCACTTAAATCAATGAAAAAGGGGAAAACTCCAAGTAATGAGGAAATTATAATCAATGTTGGCAAACTCATATATCAAATACCTACATTTTAAAAATATACCAGATGATTGGAAGAATACTGTACTACTCTTGATATTTAAAAAGATGATAAAGAAGGTATTAGAAATTACAAATGTGCCAATCTTTTATCAGTTTTGTAAATAATTATTATGACGATAATTACTACTTATGTGAAATTTGGATTTTAACTGATTAAAAGCATAAGCTGGATTTAAAAGGGATTTTAGCACAGTGGATCATACCCAAGTTTTGAAAGAAACAATAGAAAGAACTAATGAATATAAATTGCCATTATGCTTTAGATTTGTAGATTATGAAAAGGCTTTTAATTCTATAAGTATGTCTACAGAGATTAAGATTGAGAAAAGTGAATGACACGATGACTCCTTATGTCCAAAACTTTTTACAGCAGTTTTAAAATTGGAAAGGGAGTAAAAAGTAAATGGAAATTATTTAAATCATCTAGATTTTGCAAATGATATATTATTTTTGTGAATAATGTGTAAAAGCTTCGGAAAATATTGCAAAAATTATCAGATTTAAGTAAGAAAATATGACTAAAAATAAATGCTAAAAAGATTAATGTTCAATGGATTTTAAAAGAAAGATTGATAATTATTATCAAAAGAAGTTAACAATTAAAAATATTTTGGTGAGATTATTAATATGAATAGAAACCTAATGAATAAAATATAATTATAGAATTAAATTTGGATAGAGTAGTTTTGGGAGAAATAATATTAAAATAAAATATGCCCCTGTGCTTAAAAATGAAAGTTTTTAATAAATGGATTTAACCTATGCTTACTTATAGATTTGAGATGTGGACACTTAACAATAAAGAAATGAAGAGACTTCAGACCACTCAAAGAAGTATGGAAAGATGCATGTTAGGAGTAACAAGAAAGGATTAAAAATGAAATATATAGATGAGCGAAACAAACAAGACCAAAATTACTAACATCATTGGAAGAATTAAGAGCCTGAAGTAGAGTTGAACTGGACTAATTGCAAAAAAAGATGATAACAGATGGACATTCGAAATCAAACTGAATTCCAAGAAATTATAAAAGATCTAGAAAGAGACCTTATATCAAATGGATGAATGAAATAAAAGTTTGCTGATGTAATAATATAGTAAAGAGAGAATAAATATTGTAGAAATGGTATTAAACTTGGAGAGATCTTCATTCTGCAGCAAACTGATAATGATTGAAAATAATGAACCTCTAGTGTCAGATTTGGGATGAGAATGATAAGGATTGTAGCATTAAAAAATGTTTACATTATAATTGTATTATAATAAGTTGGTGTCACACCCAAAATAATTCATGAACTAGAAAAGGTTACGATTCTATATCCAATTAGATGTTTACAAGTTTAATTTTTGCTAGCTCTGTTCGGAAATTAATAAAGAATTAACAATTTTAATTATGTGATATTTAATAATCAAAGTTTTAGAAACAATATTTAAAGAAGACTATGAATACATAAAAATAATTTTGATAATTCTTCATTTTTAAGTGAAATGAATTAAGATGATAGAGAATATAAAACAAAATTTGAGAGGATAGTAAAGGAATGACCATAAATCAATGAAAATAGACTTTATAAAGAACTGAAGCAATTTTATATTAAATCAAATATAAGAATAAAACTGTTTTTCTTAAACTTTTATATAAAATTTTCATTAAAAATGAAGTTCAATTAGTTTTTCCAACACATTAAACTATTTTGTATTTGTTATTATGTCTAATAGTGATCAGATGTACAAGGAATAATTGTTTTCAAAATTCAAAATGATAAAAATGTGGACCAGGCAAAAATAGTCATTTTGTCAATAGAAAAAGTACGTTTTAATTAACACTAAAAATGGAAATGTTTCTTCCCATTTAATCTTTTGATGATGCTGATTTTGTAGCTTAATATTTTTATTTTAGACATTGTAAAAACTCTTTTATTATTTTATTTAGTATATTGACTTTTTCAGATCACTAAGTATTCATAAGCATTGTAAAGAAATTTAGAGAGATTCCAATGAAAAAAATTTTCTGTAATATTAAATCCTTCAATTTGGCTGTTGCATAAATGAATTGTACATTTATTTATGGTGTGCATGAAAAGTATTTACACAACCATGTTTCAAATACAGTGATAATGAGTAGTTCCAAATATGTTGATGAGATTGTAGTAATATATAAAGAAATCAAATTCAGTTGCTTTTATCATTAAACCTGGTAAAGAAATATCTATAGGTCTTCAAAAGCTTAATTTTTATTCCTTAAATTACTTTAAACATTATTTGGTTCAATTTCCAGAAAGATATTTTGATTTGGAAATGTCTTAGATAATAAAACTATGTCTTAAATTAATGGTAAATACCATAAAGCCACAATATCTGCTATATTTTGTTTGAATCCCCTCCCCACACACACACACACACGCACCACTTATAAGCTCACATTTTGATGATGTGATTAGAAAGAATTCATACTTTTTACTGAATTGCAAATATATAGCACTTTTAACATACTGTATTTATTTAACAGATGCTTTTTTATATGTATAGTATGCTTGTAAAATAATGTTATAATATAAACAAATTTTTTAAAAAATAATAATAAACCTATTAATAATAGATTGAAGAGATACATTTACATATATATTACTGAGATACATTTACATATATATTACTGTGTGTTCTTTCATTCATTCACTGAAAAAATAATAAGAAAAAAATTATTATACCATATTTTTATTTTTTAAATAAAATAACAAAATGTCTGACTTACATCACAATTAAATATGTTCTAGGGGATATTTTTTTTAATAATCTTTTCCCCTATAAAAACATAATTAGTAGTCTTGTTATCAAAAAACTACAATCGATGTTTTTAAATCAATATGAACTTTAAGAATCTTTCTAAATTTTATAAACATTCAACAGTATGCTTATAAAATATTTTCTTATGCAATGGCTTTTACATTGTAAAATTTATTTACAAATTTTAATTTTTTTTAAGCAAGATTGTTTATGGAACTCAGAGATAGAGAACTGGGTGTTTGTTTATCATAAAATATATTAAATTTATGAATTTTAGAGAGAGGGGTTGCTTGTTTATTTATATTTTTGGAGGAATAGTGTACAATTGAAATCATATATATTGATTAATACAGCATAGTTATGGCTTTATTGTATAATCTCATTAACAGTTAGCTTAATTTTTGATATTTGGTGAAATCTTTTTTTTAAAAATCTTACACACATTATAATTTTGAATTGATACGTAAAGAAAGTGACAATAATAATTATATTTTTATTTGTTAATAGAGCATTATATTGTTATTATTTTCCTATTAATTTATTTTATTGTTTTCAACAGAATACTGTTTGTCTCATAAGACAGCGCTTGCAGCCGCATCATTGATGGTATTTCTAGTGTTTTTAAACGATGAAAAAGCTTTAGCAAAAAAAGCACAATTACTCGAAGAAGGCTTTCATTCAAAATATGTTATATTTATTTACATAATGATAGTTTTGTTTCTATGTCTTTATTATAAAAAAATTAAGAAATGTATACATAGTATTTCATTCTTTGTAATAAGATATCGTAATAAAAAAATTAAATCCTATAAAGTATAATTTGGTTATTTTACTTTACATTTTTTTTTAATTTTCAAGCAATAAAAAATATATTGTCCTAACTATATTACCAGCTTTAGCTTCAAAGCATTCAAATATTTAATTATTCGTAAACAATCAATTACTGTTTAAAAATGCAACTTCTCAATTTATAATACACTCTTCAAGTTCACATACAGATTTAATGTATAATCATTTTTTGTTATAAAAATAAAGTTGTTCAATTATAAGTTGAAAAGTAAGTTTATTTGATAGATTTTAAATGTTTTCTCCATTTAAAAAATTAAAATATATTTTATAATTACATTTTGAATTATAAGTGTCAAATTAACTCAATCCATATCTTTGACATCATTCACTTTAGATAAATATAGTGTACTGTGTGCATTTGTAAGATGATCTGGAGTACTCTATTTGCTAGGTCTAACTGGGTTTAAACCTTCTTTATCATAAATTTATAATTTTATATTATAAATATTACGTGAACGGACTGGCCCTTCAAGCGGGGAGGGGGAATACCATTGATAGCAGAGCTATCAATGACACCCATGGTCAGACCGAGCTATCCAATGCATAACACGATCACATTTCCAGACCGTGGCTCACCTCGACTGCTAGATTCAAACCCCTACTAGCCAAGCACTTTATTTGTTTTGAGGTAAATCTCAGATACCAGCTAGTTACGAGAACTAATATGTTTGGACAATAAGCCCATAATCCAGCACTTGAAATATCCCATGAATAGCTCAATCAAAAGTAATACAATAAGCAATTATTGCTTTAATTGGTGGTAAAGAATTGACCAACAAATTAAGCTTAAAGATAATTTATTTTAACTAAACATTTATTGTTCTAATTTTAACTACTTTTGTAGAAACTTAATTAAATGAAACAATGACTTATCACCACCTCAGGCACACACATATTATAGTAAGATATACAATATAATATAACAAAGATTATTAAATAATATAAGGCACTTAAAAATACATGAAATCAATATAAAATATACTAAAGCATTCACATACATGACATTTCAAAAACACGCATATCAATAGTTCTTTATGCATGCTATAGAGTTCATTTGTTAACTGACTCTGGGAGGCTTCAAATTATTGCAATGGCTACTTTAATTAGAAATGGAAATAAGAAAATGTTATTTATTACCTAGGATTTGAACATGAACTTCTTGCTGGTTGTTAGTTCATGTGAAAATATTTCCAACCAGTTGAGTTTGAGGGTTTTCTTGTGGATGTTTAATGCTTAGTATTCCAAGGCATTATTCTTTAAGGCAGTTAGATATTGAAAGCAGATTTTCAAGTTGTTAGGCAGGCATTATTTTTCCTGGGCAAGTTGGTTGTTTCATCGGACACAGGCTGGAAAAAAGTTGTATGATTCCAGTGGCTGTTAGCACTGCATGGTCTTTATTAACAAATGCATGAGAAGACTGACTGAAAACTGATTGAATGATTCAACTGATTGTGAACTCAACTGCACTGATCTGATTGTGATATTAACTGCCTGATTGATGAAAATCTGGACTATTTTATATGGATGACCTGTTGTTATTTTGGTAATTAATTGGTTTTTATGTTGCTGACTAGCTCTGTTGTTGGAATTCCTCCACTGTTTTTGAATACATTTCTTAGATATGCTTTTAATCCTGTTGTTTGAAATCTTTTAATAGTAGCCATTGCAAATTTGTTTTGTGGATTTTGTTTAACTTAGTAGCCATTGCACATTTTGTTTTTACATTTTAACTATATCATTTTTTAACATTTAACATGCACATATTTATTTTATCAACAAGCACTCATTTTCCTATGTTTAAAATCACCTTGGCATTTACGCACATGCATATTTCTAAAATCAAATTTTAGTTTTTTAAGATTACCTTTTTTTTCTTTAAATAGTTTTAAATAAAGAGAGAGGGTACCTTTAATTTTATAAAATGATTTACTTCTTAAACTTTTATCAAGTTAAACCTTCTCCCCCTTCTAATTAATTAATATTAACTTTTATAAATATCTTTTTTTAATAAAATGATTTATTTCTTAAACTTTTATCAAGCTAAACCTTCTCTCCCTTCTAATTAATTAATAGTAACTTTTATAAATTATTTTTTTTAGTGATGTGCATTTTCTTTAATAAAAAAACTCTTTAAACTTTTTATTCTGACTTACATATTATTTATTTATTAAAACCTTTGCATTGTTTATGAGAATTTTATTTTTAATAATTGTAAATGCAATTTGAATTAAAATATATTTTATAATTAAATTTTGAATTACAAGTGTCAAATTAACTCAACCCACATCTTTGGTACCATCCACTTTAGATAAATATAGTGATGACCATTATTAATCATTTATTAAACTAGAGATGATCTCTAGTGTGGATATAAACTTTAAAACTCAATTAAAGATTAATATATCTGATTTTTTTAAAATTAAACACACAAACACATACAATGATATATATGAATGATATGAACCTATTGATGAGTACTGGTTCAACACAAAATGCATCTTAGAAGCCATTTGTCTTTTATTGTATCTTTATTTATATAAATTTAAAAGAATTTGAGGTTATTTAATGTTTATAAAATATATTTTGTAAAATTATTTGTGCATTTGTATTGTTTTGTGTATATTATATATTTATATTTTTCACATATATTTTTATAATAAACAATTACATAATCAAATAACAATGTATGTAGAAATATGTATGTTTTGTTAATACTAAATAAATTTATTCATAGGATTTAATTCAGTAAAAAAAAAAACAAGTTAACGAAAGAAACAGAACAATGATTTTACTTTAAAAAAGAATTTGTTACACTTTTTTATAAATGTATACTTTCTTTTTTTTTTTTACAAATACAGCAGCAAATGCACTTTTGAATTACAATCTTACAAATTCATTTGTATTTCCATCAATAATCAGAAAAATATATTGAAAAATGCAAATTGCTTCCACAATGTACGTTTGTCTAAACAAGAACAGCTGTAGAGTCACAACTATTTAAAACACTAGTTTAGTCAAAATATACATCATCAGGATAAGTTGCATTTTTAGTCAAGTTCTTTTGATGATCATTTATGAAGTAATGCACCATTTGTATGATCATAATTAAAAAATATATTTGCTTTAAAAGGAGCCTGAATTGAAAGTGAACATATAAAAAAACTATGATTATATATTTAATCTTTAAATTAAAGAGTATATTAATAATTTCATATTTAAAAATTGTTTGATGTTTATGAATAAAATGATTGCATTAATATCGAAACATTTGTTTGTTTTGGAAATGAAGCTTGCAATTCACATTGGTATAAATTTGTTTTTATATATAAGATCAAAATTAGAACATCGGAAGATATAGAGACAAGATTACATGTTTTTCATTTCTTGATAATGGGAGTAAAGGTGAATTTATTAAACTATAATTTAAAAAATATTTTGTTCATTATAGAAATGATTTGTAATCCTTCAGCAAACTTGGCCAATCTTTTACATCTATTGTTATCAACAAATTTATTTTTGGACTAATAATTGTATCCATGGAAAATCATTGTGACTTGCTTCAGTCAAGATAAATAATAAGAAATATAGAAAGTTGCTCAACTGAGTAGGCATAGCTAATTTTTAGATATCTCTTAATGTGTAATTATATATTGTTAATAATCCAGCGAGCTGCTATTATAAATAGACAACAAGTGAAGAAAAGATTCTAAAAACATGTTCTATTTTCATAATTTTTAAACAGTTACATATAAACAATTTTTTCAAACTAAAAAAAAAAAAAATTCTATCTTTTTTACAATGTTCTCAGACAGATTTTTTCCTACATACATGCAAACTTCTGGGTGTTATTTTCTGGTCCTTCATATCTGTTTAGCTTTGATGTTTTTATTTAATCAGATTTGAATTATGAGAATCATTTCACAGTTCAAGATCATGAACTTAATAATCATCAAAAGATATCTAAATTAATGTGTTTTTTAAAAACATGTTATGAAAATATTTAATCTAATAATATCTACACATGTTATATTTATATACAATTAATTTTTTTTTTTTTTTGATGTTTTGAAATGAATGAATGGAGATGATGAGTTAAGAATAAAGTGATTTAATATTATTTCATTAAATTTGTAAAATTTAATGAGTTATTGCAGGTATTTGATGTCTGATACTTATGTGGCTTAAAACATATTCACGTTATAGCATCAAAAATCAACTTTTATAAGTAAATAATACCTTTTTTTTTTCATAAAAAACTTTATATTGGATTCACTTACATTTATATAACTTTTTTTTCCCAAAATAAATTAAGAATAATTAACAATCAAACATCTGAAAAATTAATTAAAATTTTCTATTATTAATATTGAAGTAGATTTGTAAAAATTTGAGTAATCATAAAAAAAAATATCTTCATACAATTGTTTTATGAAAGGCCTGCAAAAATATATATCTTATAATTTGGTTTCTCCAAGACTGCTTTAATGTAAATTATAGTCATTAAAATCTTAAATATCACTATGATACATAGAATGTTATTATAATATTACTGCTTATTATAATTTATTTTCTATAGAAAAGACAAAATAATTTTTAATCAGTCCACAAATATGGAAGAACATTATGGTTGGCACATTCAACTACAATGACAAAATCTAGAATTGAAACTGATGAAATTTGAAAACTGCTTTAGATTCCAAGCAATCTTAATTATCCAAAAATTGAGTTGTCTAAATATCAATTAGTAAAAGGGTGTATAGTTATTGCTCTCTTGAGAATAAATAATAGCATTCTATAAGCTTTAAACCAAGTATTTGAACTACCTGGAAATATATTGTTTACTCTCTAGCTACCTTTCTAAAAAGATACTTGAAATCATTTTGCACTACAGTGAATCATTTAAAAATTTTATCACTTACCCTTCATCATCATTATCATCAACCATTATCAACCCACTGCAGGATGAAGGTCTCTCTAAGTTCACTCCATCTTCTCTGATCTTTAACTTCTCTTCTCCACATCACCCCTGTACACTTTCTTATTTTATCCATCCATCTCACATATGGTCTCTTTCTAGGTCTCTTACAATCTCTTGTAATCCATTACCATAAATCTTATAATTGTTCATATTGACCATTTTCTGATTTACTATTTATATTTTAACATTATAAATCTGTCCTACTCTATAACATAATCTATTGTGATGTGATTTAAAGTGACTTCATTTTATATGAAATCAGCAGTTTCTATGTATAGATCATGATATACTTTCAAATTGCACCAATCTTTTTGAGAAAATCTCATTAATAATGAATACAATGTTTAAGATTTAAATAGCAATTCAACATAAGATAAAAACTAACCTTGTTAATAATATACATAGAGGATTGATAAACTGATTAGAGAAAAAAAAGTAATTATAAAAAATAAATGAAAAAATAGTTGACATGCATAAAAATAAAAAATTAATATGACAGATCTACTACATACTAGTCATTTGATACTAAAATTCTGTATGAATGCCAAATTTTGTTTTAAATATAAATGTACATACACAGACATATAAAATTTAATTTAAAAATTATACCACTATGACATCAAGGAAAATAATTAATAAAAGAATACAATGCTATAGAAAAGTTATTCATTAATGTTACTGACCACAAGATAAGGAAATGATTGAGTAAAAGATGATTCATGAAGCCATATATATAAGCAGATGTACATGAAATCTATGAATTCAAATTTCTTATTCAAATTTTTTTTGCTAAACATGATTGGTAAGCTTGCAATATAAGATATCTCTTGTAACGGTAAGAATTGCCCCTCCACATAACAAAATCCAGAACACAGGCAAAATATCCTAAAGCTGATCGAATCTAATGGCAAAATCCAGAATCCAGGCAGAATTCAATCCTTTCACTGCTGCTCAATGATCTAAGACCCTATGGATGACATTTCCCAAGTTACACATGCATTCAATTTAACCACTACCTGGCAGTCGCACCATGGTGGAACAAGAGACTCATAAAATAACTAAATTAACACTGAATTGGTAAGATATACACATATGACTAAGTGAACCACTAATATAATAGTGGTTAATTACAAAATCTAATAGGATGGTCTTTATAGGTATATAATGATGTATGTACAAATAAATATAGAGTTGGATGAAAATGAATTCATTGACAATAAGAACATGGAAAACAAATTATATTTTAAGTAATATTAATTTAATAAAGAAAATAAAAGATATTAAAACTAAAATATACAAAATTATATAGTTGTAATGTGAAAGACTACGCTCACAGGCATTACATAACTCATGAGATTAGATTCTACATATCTCATTAAAGTGTAGTGCAGTATTCAAGTCTATGCCTATATTAATATGCCAAATTTTTAGCTCTAAATCATATGGAACTTAATAGCCAAAGTCATATAATTAACCTAATAGCGCTCCTGTGGCATTTATCTATATATAACAGGTTAAGTTGAGCACATAGGCTCAGAGATATGCAGATTAGCATGTTAACCTAGATTAGGATCTGTATTGATGCTGGATAAGCATTAATATAAAGGGAAACTGGTTTATTATAGGTTTACTTATATACACTATGGCACTTATTAAAAGGTTAATAAAACTAGAAGGTGCAAATGGGTCATTATTCATAGGCTTCAGCATCAAATGCTTGGTGCCCTAAGACTGAACAACTTGCTACAAATAAAAACAGTAATAGTTCAGAGACTCAGTTAAGCATTAATATGAATAATCTGGACCCTTGTGTTCCAGTTCTAAAAGAGTTTGCTTTACCCGAAGTATGTGGATAAGGGTGACCTCCAGCAGCAACTTATTAAGAAACATGCAGCAAGTGGTTAAGGTATATAATGTACTTAGTAAGGACACATCTGGAGCTTATACATATATCACACAAATATGTAGAATTATCTTAGTGTGCCTTAAAATAGATAGCATCTATTTGCATATCTATACAACCAAGTTCTCAAGTTTAGTATTTCAAATGTATTATTTAAGGACTAAATAAATTATAACCTAGTTTAAGATTATCACCTGCATTTCCAATATATATAAATCAAAGGAGGACTAAGCATATTTGAGGGGCACTTACCGAGAAAACATTAGAAATATGCTTTACTATATCTCTGTGGTTAGTTCCTATGATGTATGAGTTACATATATATAGACTTAGAATTTATAACTAGAGTTGAGCAAACTACAATATTAACTAGAACACCACTGATTACTATAATATTAATACACAAAATTAATCAGAAAAACAATAACGTAATCTCGAAACGGTGAGTGGGAAAAGTAGTAATTCAATTATTTAATATTTATTATCACGAAGATTTGAAATTATTTTCACAGAGAAATAAGCTAAAATTATATATATATATTCGCGGATTTGAGTTATTTGGCATATTAAATACATGTGCTATTTACAATGATAAAATTCTAGAATAAATTGAAAAGATCAAGAATAGGCATAAAAGACCACAAAAAATTATACATATAGTTTAAAATAGATTACTATAGTTTTATATTTTAGAAAAGAATTTAACATTATAAGTTTTATAGTCAGATAAGATACAGACATTAGCGTTTAACAGCATTTCTTTACAGAATTTAAAAAATGTGTTTATAAAGGCAGGTTTGATAAATAGCTAGCTTTAAATAGGTAATTGAGAGTTACAGTTTATGAACAGACCTCAGTAGGAATTGATCACTTTACCATTCAATTGTCTTCATTAGAGTTAATGGAGATTCTTCTACCATGGTCTGCTTTGCTGGGGTATGGCTCATTGTATTTTGTAGGACCATGCTTCTTCCATCCTGGCAAGAAGGTGGTGATTGCCTACTTGCCCCACCATTTCACAGGTAAAACAAGCATGGATTCAGCTTATAATTCACTTATATATATAACTGATCTTTTGGCTACAAAACTTGAGCTATTTATATTTTTCTTAATTCTGACCACCTGGTTGTTTACAAGCTTGACCGCACTTGAGAAACCCATTAATTTATTTTAGAAAAACAGATTGAATTACTAAAACTAATTTAGAATTTGCTTTTCTATCTTTTTCTCCCTTGGTTTATTATTACAACTCTATAAAATTTCTGAGAATTGTCATTAAAATTTTGGATTTATAACATTAAGTTAACGCTATATTAAGACTACTGTGGTGACCTAGTTAAAAGTTGTTTATAACTAAAACTAAAAGCTGCATTTATAATTAGTATAAAAAAAATTTATTACTATATATGTAGGATAATGACATTGGGAATGTATTTATATACATGCAATTTCAATAAAATAAACCGTAAAATTGACTAATAATTTAGATTAAACTATTTCTTAAACTCACAATCTTTTAAAATGAACACATCTGTAATATACTACTAAATTACAGACTATTTGCATATATATGTGTGATCCCACATATATAGCAATTTAAGGTTTAGATGGGTATCTGAGAGGGTTTAAACCTGGCATAGATGTAGGTGTGGGGATAAAATACGTGAAACAAACAGGTGGATGAAGCTGTTTAACACCCCCAAACTTACTTTTAAAAAAAAAAATAATAATAAATGCCTTTACTTAATTTTGGATTATATACAATGATCAATCTTGGGATTCAGATAAACAACTAGTTTTAAGTTTACTCTTGTCTAAACATATGCTATGCTTTAATGCTTTCACGCTCCACCCAATAAAGAAATAAAAAATACTTCTATCTAAAATAATTCGAATAAACAATTTATAATAAGAAAATTTTATGATAAACATAAAAGAAAATTTCCTTAACATTTGTTGTTAATAACCCCAGGTTTGATTAGTTAAGCCTTATAAGAGGAGATGGTTTGATCCAGGTACCTTGGATGATTGGGTTTAGGTAGATCAGAAGGTTGATTGGCATTGGGTTCTGTTGATATGAAATCAAAAACCCCAGGTCATTCTGTTCTTCTGACATCCAATCAATTGTACTCTCATCCAGCCCCTCAAAAAAGGACTGTCCTTGAATGCCTCAAGACAGCTGGAGAATGCACTCCCTTCAAAAGGGATCTCCCTACTCCCCCTTTATTCGTGGTCCCTGGTATATAATTTATCAAAATAACGGTCACTACACAGGGCAGAGTATCTCTTTGGTCCTTCCCTTGGTCTATTC
The DNA here is from genome assembly GCA_028023455.1 of Epiperipatus broadwayi. Classification (NCBI taxonomy): domain Eukaryota; kingdom Metazoa; phylum Onychophora; class Udeonychophora; order Euonychophora; family Peripatidae; genus Epiperipatus; species Epiperipatus broadwayi. Next base: position 1,562,740 of record JAQFVV010000188.1, read on the forward strand.
TGAGGTTGGAATAATGGGTTTTCCGCTCAGCCTTTTAGGGGGACAGCATAAAAATATTTTTACCCACATTTTCCCTCTTCATAGTGGCTGTGACAAGAGGCATGCATATCCACCTCCTTTTCTTCCTCACTTTCCCTGTGGGATTGGAGTTCCTTCAAGCATCGCTCCCCAACACAATATCATGAATCAATCTGGACATGACCAAAAAGGAGTGTCCAAGGGCTGTCAGACCCCACTTGATATCCAACCACACCTGATAGTCTGTGCATTGATTTTGATCAATACCAATCAGTTTTTTCTTTAACTCAAATAGATTAAACTTTTAACAACTGGATTAAGCATCTCACATTGTTATAACCAATCAGATCCATGTGAACAGGAACATAAAAGTAACTTTTCCTCATCTTGTGTTACTTACTCATAAGACCCAAAACATGTAGAATAATTATAAGAGAGATAAAATAGCAATTAGCAGTCAGAACAAAACTAAAAAAACCTAATTTCTCGAACAGAATGAATTCAAAAAATAGATTCAACAGAAGTACCTGCAAAATATCAATATTTACTAAAAAATTCACTAAATGACAAGTAAAATAAGTATTAGAAAGAAAAAAAATACATAAAATTGTATCATAATCCATAAATCAATTATCTATGATTGCATAAAAATAGCTAAAATCACTTTAACTAGAAAAAAAAAATATTTATGGAGTTAAACTTCTAGGTACACTTCAAGAATCACTAATAAAGTTAGCTTCTTAATTAGTAAGTGAACATTGGAATACACTCTATTCAACACAAAAGATCAGCAATAATATTGACTTATATCAATTCTGATCACTGAATGCAAAAAGTATTCAACCTTAAAAAAAGGTGACAATTGATGTAAATGTTATTTCAAACCAATTTTGAATTATCAGCTTTATGTAACTATTGAATAAAAGATCATTCTTGAAATGGATACTTCATATATATTCATGATGATTAATAAAAAAAAAAGTGATAGCATAGATTATGCAAATAAGTTTATTATAATTGTATTTTATTTAACTCATATACACACGAATGCAGGAAATATTGCATGTTTGAATGTGTGGAATTGTAATGTTTTTAGTAAGCAAATTAAAATCATTCTTTTAAATATCTTCCTATTAATTAAATAAAATTGTAATAATTCTACTTCTTATAATTTTAGAACTCAAAAGCTTGAATGAATTTGTTGGCATTTTATTATCAAGTTTGTTCTAATTAAAAGTATTTTCCAAAATAAGATTATGGATTAACAGAGTCGGAATCTGGAAGTGAGAATAACAAGTGGACTTTCTACATTTTAAAATTAATTCTTGATATCAAGATTAAACATGAGAAAATATAATCCATTGTTATGTTTTGACATTTAATAAGAATATGAGATGTGGAGTCGCGAGTCTCTCAGCCACTATGCCTAGAGCAACCTGTTAGCCACTTTACCTTCCCTTCCCTCACCCTAAGTTTTCCCATAATCTGCTCTATCCCATTTCCACAACATAATCTTTGTCAACTCCATGGCCTTCATATCTAAATCCCCCTTATTTTTTCCCAAACCCATCACAAAAACACACTTTCTGTATAATCACTTTGTTCATATTTATTCATCCATAACTTCATTATACCTTTCTGCTTTCAAGCATTTACATTGAATTAACAGATGCCTAATATTTGCTATGCCTTCCTTACACAACTTGCAGACTAAATCACCCAAATTTTTCCATTTACATCTTTATTCCCTCATTGCTAAAGATCCCATTTGAGCCCTAAACAATAAACTACTTTCCTTGCTATTATCATAAATTAACTCGCACCCGATGTTCCGTTTACTTCTATATATACTTAAACTTTTTATTCTCCATACTAGTTCTCGATCTCTCCAACTCCCTATTCTTTATTAACACATCTATTCTTTTATCCCATTCCTTACCACTATAACACTCAACAATCCTCCTAACATAATCATCTCTTCTTTTGTACAAGTATATTGATATAAATTCATCCAAATCTTCTGCATACCGCATTATTTTTCTCACCCATCTTGTTGCCTGCCCTTTACTTGTAACCCAATTAAATACTATTTTGGCTATTCTTTTATTATCCATAAACTGCAATCTACCAAACATTTTTGCATCTCTCATATAAAAACATGACCATCCCATTTCTCCTTGAATTGCCTCCTTTGCTGTCACCACACCTGCATCTAATGCATGTCTTCCTACTTCTCTTTATATTTTTTCTAAGTAATCTAATACCCCTTTACCAAAACATAATGCATCATTGCCATTACATTAACCCTGCTATTGCAACTCCCATACATAATTTTAGCTACATCATATTTATTATATGAAAACACTGTTAATTTCTTTATCAATCCCTTTCTTTTCTTTGCTTTATTTATCATTTTTTTCTTTCATTCCTCCAAGCAATTTTTCTGATTACTTAAGATGATCCCCAAATAACTTCATCTATTTATCACACTTAACTTTATATCCTCCAATAAAAATTATTCGTCTTCTCTTTTCCCAGTATTAACCATCATTATATTTGATTTTTCTTCACTAATTTAATCCCCATCTCTTTACCCACCCTTGCGCATATCCTCAGCATAACTTCCATATCCTCTCCTTTCTGCACACAAAGACATCATCCGCAAAAAAAAAAAAAAAAACTGACAAAGTATATACTCCCTTGTCACCTATTGACAATATCCCTATCCTTCTTCCTAGTCTTTCTATTGCTCTCTCCATTTCACTCAAATACAACAAAAACAAAATAGTGACATAGAGCATCCTTGCCTTGGTCCCACCCCATTTTTAACTTTTAACTGATTCTATCCATCCCCTAATTGATATGTATAGTAATTATTTTCATATAATTGCTTAATAATATCCACTAAAGCTTCATCCATTCCAAATTTGCTAAACTTACCTATAATCTATTTCTATTTATTCTATCATATGCCTTCTGTATATCTATAAAATTCATATATAACTGTCTACCTGAATTCATACTCATATCCATGTTATGTAACTACAAATAAACTATCTCCTATATGCCTATCTAAAACCTCCTTGAATTTCCCCCACTACATCCATTTTGCAACTCTTCCAGCCGCTATATGTGAGAAAACTTTATATAAAACTGATGTTACTGCTATCAGTCTATAATTGTTTAACTTTCTATGATCATTACCCTTTCCTTTAAATAATAATCTTACTCGTATATTATTTCAACTATCCGGAAAAACTCTCTTCTATGCCATCTTATTAAAACATGATAATAGCTTTAATTTTGCCCTATGCCCTAAGTTCATTACCATCTCTTCTGCCCATCCATCTAAACCTCTTGCCTTTCCATTTTCTTCCCTACCTCATTCAGTTCATTTTCTGTAAATCTAATATTCCCATTACTATATAATTTCATGTTTTCTATCACTTTGCCCTTCACATCTAACATCTTTTCTATATCCATTACATACCTATTTCAATTCTCTCTAATTCTTGTCTAGAGCTACACTCTATTCCCTCATCATCTAGTAATACCATCTCTCTCCTACATTTCTCCTATTAATGTAATTCCAAAATTTTTTACTCCAATCTCTTTCACTTTTATTAATATCCTCTAACAATTTACTATTCAATTTCATTCTCTCTATATAATTATCTATTTTGGCCAACTTCTTTTCTAAGTACTTTTCTCATTTTGCATTAATATCTTTTTCACTTTCTTTATTCTTAATAGCACACTTATATTCTCTGCATGCTTTTTTCCTCTCTTTTACACTTTTACTAACTCTCATTTTTTATTACTTTTATTCTTCTGAATATTCTCACTAAAACTCTACTTGCCACGTTTTCTATTTCATCAATCCAGTCCTTAGACTCATCCCCAACCGACTCTTCCATGATTTCTTCAACTTGTACTTTATACTATTCCAACTTATTATCATTCACTCTCCATCCATATCTTTCATTATTGTTTCTACTTTTATTTCTATTCCCCATCACATTACTAACCATTTCTATTACAATAAAGTTATGGTCACTATTACATACTCTCTTCATTATCAAACATTTTAATTTTCCATATTTTATTCATACCCTCTTTCTCCACCAATACACAATCTATTGTGTGGAATATATTATTTCTAGACCATGTGTATTGTACCTCATAAATATTTGATAAATTTCCAAAAATTCACTTTCTGACAAAATTTCTTCAAAAGCTGTTCATTCTTATCATCTACATCAATTCCTACAATATGTCCATTCATATCTCCCTATAACCATTATTCTCTTCCCCTTTTCTTTAAAACTCTGTATATCCTTAACTAAGCATTCATATATGCTACTGTTCCACTCCATTATAGTTTGACTATCTCTAGTGGCTATATAAACTATAGCCACCATCCATTCTTGTCTTCCCAACTTTATTTCAAACCACAAATGTTCTTGACATTTAACAGTATTTAAATATTTTTTTGATATAGCACCAATACAACCACCCCTTTTTTCTTTTCTATTTATACCCTGCCATACCAAATCTTCCAAAATAGGTTCTTCTTCTCTTAGATGTGTTTCCATTACTGCTTATATCTTCATTGCATTTCATCTTATTTGTTTCTTGATGTCTTATTATTAATATCTACATAGATTACAGCAATAAAAAAAATCACATTTGATCAATCATATTGATATCTTTTCAAAACGTATAAGAGAAAACAATCATAAACTACTTTTACATTCTATGTCGAAACTTTCATAATAGATAGAATACCATTTCTATAATGCCCAGTATCTACTTGACAGCACTTAATCATAAATAACATAAACGTTTGTGAGTGTGCATGCTTAACCATTTTTGAAATTAAAGTATTACCATTATATAATGTTAACATTATGTTAACTTGGTGGATTAGCAATTTTGTAGTATTTCCCCAATCTTTTTTATAAATATATGCCCTGTTATATATTAATTAACAAGACAATCTCAGATTTTTCACATTTAGGAAAAAACATATTAAATTTCTCAACATTTTCATAGACTTTCTGTGAACAATTTTACCATGAGAAAATCTACCAGTTATTGAACACTTCTAAATGGTAATCCTCAATTCGTACTTTAATGTCATATATAAAGAATATGGATCAGTTTAAATGCCTTAGCAATATTATAGGGCGAAAACGTGCATTTAGATACGTTGCAGCAGTTACATTTTAGCAGATGAAGCACTTCGTTATAATAAAACTAATAAAAAACTATTTCAATTAAAATACTTGTATTATTCTCTCACGTTTAAATTGGTGAGAAACACGAATTTCCCTAATAATATAACTAAAAAAATTTTGCTTAAGGATGTTCTACAATATTCTAAATATTCAATAACAAATCACAAACTGATTATTATGTTTTTTAGTTATAGTTTGCCGAACGTGATGATATTTTCTATCTACATTTATAAAATCAGCCATTCAAATTCTACAAAAAAAGTAGAAAATTTATTCAATTTGTGCATATTTATTGTTATTTTAATGCTTCTCCATAGTGACACTTCTAGTAAGTTTCAACAACAACAACAACAAAATATATATAAATTAAAAAGTAATTAAAAGAAACAGAAATACAAAAATACATAAATAAGCTAGATTTTATTCCAAACAAGCATCAATACATAGGTGTTGTTTTTGTTTTTTTTTAAAGATCTATTCTTATATAAAGACTAATGATAAATCCCTTCCTCATTCATTTATAATAAAGATTTAATAAATACAATTTTCTGTGTAGGATAGAAAAACTATTAAGCTGTATAAAATAACATTACAATGAAATCAATTTGAGAGTAAAAACAAAAGATTACATAAATAAGCAATACTGCTTCATTTTATAGAAATCAAGAATTTTTAAGAAAAATAAATTAAGAAAGCACTTTTTCTTCAATATTTTAATAGAAAAATATAAAATTATAAGCATAGCTTTCAAAATATTTGTGATGCTAAATCTAACAATGCATAAAAAAAAATTTCATATATCTTGATTTAATCAAAAAATAGATACACTTTTTCCTTTTATTTTTTAATACATATTTTTTAATACTTTAAAAACCATAATTTTAACATTTAATAGTATATGCAAAAAAAAAGTTTATAGTAGCACCCAAGCAAAGATTCAACTATTTTTGGAATTTATAATGTGCACAAAATGAAATTAACGATTTTTAACAAAGTGTGGCACTTCCTTAAAAAAAATAGATACTATAATACTAAAGTACTTGCTATGTTCAAATGAATAATTTAATTTAATAATTCATATAAATAATAACATTAACAAATTAATACATTTAAATAATCTTAATAATATGTGATTTACACTGGTTACACTTTTATGTAAATATTGCATGCATGAATAGACAATAAAGTATAAAGGTGTGTGTGTATTTGAGAATAGTGTATTTGAGAATACACATACATTTTCATCTACAAGAAATCATTACTGAATATTATTAAAATAAAAAATATTGTTTTTTTTTTATTTTTAAATAAAGATTAATTAACCAAGGACAGTAGAACACAGCAAAGCAACACCCCTTTCATAAAAACTGTGATCAGAACTGGAACCTTCTGCTGTTTCTAAATCTACTGTAAATAAAAGTTCAGTCCGAGTTGCATTCAGGTAGACAGGTAATGTGATCTGCAATAACATGAAATATTGGCATATTACAAATACAAAAAACATCAACTAATTACTTAGCAATAAATTAAATGCAAGTGAATAGGGTTTAAAATTAAGCAAAATATAAAAGCAGCCCACTAAAGGGCAAAGGTAACAGTTTCTCATAGAGGAACAATGAAGAACTCATTACTTGCTTCAATTTCTATGTGATGTAAGTTTTAGAATTTTTCAATTTTTGTACTAGTTAAGAATAGTTAAAAAGTAACCATTTATTGATAAATATTGAATAGTTAACTGAATTGGCTATAGGCTATTATCTGGAGGAAAAACAAATCGTAATTCTAATTAGAACTATAAAATAGTTGTTTTGGTTGGTATGGATTTGAATCCAAGTTACTGCAAAATATGAAACTGTTGAATAAAAATGTCTGATAGAGAAAGCTCGTGAATTTCATTCCAGTAAATATGCACTTCTGTAAATGCTATGTATTACATAAATAGGATCTTCCACAATCTTAAATGCTTTGCCAAAAAAAAGCTTCATACAAGAAGTTATGCCTATCTCAAGTGAATTAAGCCAGCTGATCCAATAAGAGTAAACAATGGATATATGCCAATTGTTAAAAAATACCCTTCAGCATCACAATATCAATTTGTTCTGTTAATATAAAAATAAAATAGTTTGTAGGATAATTGTTATTTCAAAGGCCTTCTTCCATAATCATTTGTTTAAATAACAAAAGTTAAGAAAATATTACTCTAATTTCTAAAAAAATTTTTTAGTCATAACTACTGTGATATAATCACTTATTATATCCTAATAATAAAATAATTTATCAGTGAACAATATAATTATTACTAGCCTTAGCCACACTTATTTCATAGAACATTTTCTCTCTCTTTTTTTAAGTCTTAAAAAGAAATCAATTTACTCTTCTTTATTTTCTAGGATCACTAATGTACTATTAATGCTATTTTTATTAACTCATATCACTTTTCATTTTATTATCCAATATATATATATTGTAACAATATGTTTTGGCTCAAAGATAGTAGGGTTTATCCAGTGGATAAATGTGTAAAATTTTAAATTTTAATTGGTAATAATTTGTTAAGATATTGAACATCAATGTGTAGAGACTAGTTATAGAGTGAAATGCTTGTGGATTATAATTTTCCCACTAAGCAAAAGCTCACTAGGAAATATCTTAAGAAGTGATGATGATCTTGACAGTTTGTAAGACACTGGAAAGTCTGATAGAGTGGATATAAATCCCATAAACATTTTATCACATATTCCAGTGGCAGCTATTTCAAATGTTGTTTTAATAGTATTAAAATATTATTGGGAAGCATAAAAATATTTAACACTTTATTGTATTGGTATTGTTAAACAATAATTAAAAATAAACAATAAAATCAATTTATAAGTCTTCTTATAAACAATCTTTAAATATACTATATTTTAATGTAAATTAAAATGCATCAGTCTAGATGATTCTCACTAGAGGGTTGAAACTATTAATTTATTCACATTTTACAGTGATTGGCTCATTTAGAACCAATCCTGCCATGTAATACAAAGTATATAATATGAAAGTTTGTAGGGGGAGGGGGACTACTCTAAGAAATGTAAATGGAACAAGACTACAACTTCACTTCTGAAGTTAAATAGAAGAAATAAGCTAGAAATTAATTTATTTTTTTTTAATTAATTGGGACAAAATTTCAGTTATATAGACTTGAATAGTATGGAGTAAACTTACTAACCCTGTGAAATCTCTACTTTTCATAGATCTTAGATTCTTAACTTTGCCTACTGAAGGAAAAACTGGAATGACCGCTATTTGGATTAAGTATTTGCCTAAACATGTACTATTTGGAACGAAAAATAATACCAGAAAATGTAAGCATTATTTTTGTTTTCTTTATTTTAATCAATTATCAGAACTAATCATAACACAAAAGTTATTTAGACTGAAGATAAAAAAAACAAAGATTAAAGTATTTTAATTTTCGCGCTGCCATTAATTCAGCATTAAGCAGAAAAATACGTTTGTGTATAAATTGATATTTCAAGAAAATATTCGAAATCATTTTTAAGAAAAGTATCAAGAAATAATGAAGAAATTAACATTTCACTTTAAATCATATAAAGTAATTAGTTTGAAAAGAAAAGTGCATAAAGTATTTCTTATTTCATTGGGGAAAGAAATTGTCTGCCCTGATATTCCGCGAAGCAGTCAAGTATATATATTATTAATAATTGATTACTATTAAATCAATTCTGCTTAACATTCTTAAATATGAAATAAATTGCCAATAATAGTGAATAAAAAAATATTGATTTTTTTTTTTATTATACAACATATAAAGTAATAATATTTTAAGTGTTTAAAATTACCCAGATTATTTAAGATTGTGACAATTACTGTGGACGGAAAAACAAAGTAAACAAAATCCATAAATTATTTAAAAGTTTATTTTCAAAGATCGTAATAAACTGATTATAATTGTGCTACATTTGGAAAAATATATGTTACATATTAATTAAAATCGCCTAGAAGATCGTATTTATAATTAAATAGATTCTTCTCAGTATAATTTAAAACACCCTAATTTGCTGATAAAAGGGAAGTGAAAAAAGTATTTATTTATTTTATCGTTAGTGAATAACTTGCAACGTAATAATATTCTAAACGGTTTTAAAATCACCCAGATTATTTAAGAGTATAACAGATCTTCGCGCAGATGGAAAAAACAAAATAGACAAATCAATAGATATTAATTAAACCTATTTTAAGTATCTTATTCTCGAAAATGTTTTAATATTGCTTCAGTATGCTTACATTAGTACACAAATCGATAAAGGATTTCTATTGCCATTGGAGAAGTGTTTGAATTTTGTCTGAAGATGTTAATATTGAACTGGATAACCAAAATATATATTACTTAGGAATGTTTGCTTATCATATCCGTTTTCATGTTGTTTTACTTATAAGAACGAATCAAACTTCGATCAAGTCCAATGGTAGAAAATGTAATGTTTGTTTAGTTTGTTAATTGATAATGCGTTTTTTTTTTCTTTCATGTGTTATTCAGACATTAGTTTGTTTTTATATATATATCAGGGTATAGAATATACTAAATAATGATGTAGCTGTGTATAAAGTTATATACATTTATTATCCATATTTATATTATTTTCCCAATGAAGGGAAAGCATAATGTTAAATATTATTTGTCTGGTAAGAAAGAGAAATGTTTATCTCTTTCACTGCTAAAACAGATGTTAATATTATATTGAGGAGGGGAACAAATAGACCCAAACGGGTCAAAATTATACACATAATGATACCATTGTTCTATTATATAAAATAATTTAATAAACATTTTTTTTTATTATTGCTTAATTTCACTTATGGACGAAAATGTGCACTTTAAATACAAAATGTAGTTTAATCCTCCTTGTTTACGTGTACATGGCTTGCTATAATATAAGGTATAATTATTATTTTGAAATAATTAATGGTTATTTTACTGATATTGGTGGTCTGTTTATAAAACATTAACAGTTTCTGCAATGTGCAATGGAATATTTATGTTTCCACTTAGATTATTAGTGTTGTTTTATTTTGCTATTGAATTGATCAGAATTTGTGATAGATTTTAGGATGAGTTTGGGCTACATATAAGAGCCTTAGATATAATAATAATTAATATTGAACATGGGATGATGGAGAATTCCCCATTGTTGATTAATATGAGGATGATATTGTTGGGGCTGATTAAAAGTTAATGCTTAGAGCATAGTTAAGCCTAAAAGAGGATGATCCCATGGTCTGAATTCTGTTTTCCAGTGAAGAGGCACTGCCCACACTTTTATACCTATGAAAAGGTATTAGAATTGGCCATATTCTTATACAACTATTATGTTGTTTCTTGATATACAACTATCATGTTGTTTTGTAGAGCCTCCTTTATTTAGATCCCTTAAGAAGTTATATAGTTAATATTCCACCGTGTATGATAAAGTGTAGTGTTTTTTAAATCGAATAACAAGGATAAGATAGTCAGATTATGGGACACTGATATAGCTATAGTGTTGTCTAATTGAAATAGTGTCTTTCTGATGTTGTGTAATCTTCATCAGTTTATAAACAGACCAACCAAAACTTACTAGTGTTTGTAGAACTTCTACATAAAAGAGCAAGGTGTGTACATGGACAATGTGGATTGGTTTTCAACAAGTAGGTATTTACTGATGAATTAGTAAGATCAGTTAATTAATAAATGATTAAGTTGTGGACATATTGAATGTTTTAGTGTCATATGTGCATTCAACTTATGATGTTTGCCCCACATCAATGCAATGAAATTTTTTATATAGTAAATTATAATAAATTATTACTTGTATTGGAATGTGATAATTGCCCTTATCATATTCTAATAACTCAAACAGCTACAGTTTGATATAATAAATTGTAATTTAGAGGTGTTTTTTTTTTTTACATTTAAAAGTTGCGTATATCCAAAGGATATTAATACATTTTGGTTTGCAATTTCAATGCTAAAATAGCTCAAATAAGTTTAACTACCTTAGTCTACCTGATAGGATAATAAAGAAACATATCCAAAATGTTTGTCATATTAGTTGGTCATTACTTACCACATCATTAATTTCCATCCCTAATTCTGGAAGGGATTTATCTTGTTTCATATAATGTGTCTGAAAGAGACTTGTACATAATGTAAATAAATATTGTTGTGCTAAAAATTTATTTAGTTGTCAGTATTCTTATTACTAATCAACACACCACACATTATTATGTTATTGCTATAGACATATCCTGTGATTATAGGGAAATTGTCATCAATCAATATTGTAAAAGTCACTATATGTAGGTATATCAGAATAATTGTGTTAAGCCCTATAATTTATGAGTATATCTAGGGCATCCTAATTTAATAATTAAACAGACTAACCTAAAGAATATTAGTTTAAGTGATATAATAAAAGATTAAAAATCTAATATTGGTTTGATCAGTTCATTTGAATCCACAGATCTATTATTCACTGCTCTTGATCATCTTGTTTCTAATTAATGGAGAAAGAAAGTTGGAAAGCTATTGTGTTTAGCTATTGAAAAATTACTCTTCCTTATTGAAGCTTAACGTTTAGCAAAGTTAGGGAATTTATAGAATTTATTTGAAATTATTGAATATTGTTTAGTAATTCAATTCAGTATTAAGAGCTATTTTGTATGTGTTATGCTTGGGTAGTGGCAAAATCCCTCTCACTGACCCAAGTATATCTTGTATATCACCCTTTAAGCTATATGGACCCTGAGAAGGATAAATTATATCAATTTGTGACAGGATTGAAATTTATGGTAAATTTGTATCCAGTTAATCATTGTAATTAGAGTGGAATTGTGTTACATTCACTGTGAGATATAAGGTCAACCAAACTTTAAAGTATCTATTAATTCTTTTGTCTGAAATGTATAGTTGGTTTTGACTTTATGGTAAATATTCTGGTCTTAGTAAGTTTAAAATCTGTATTTTATTTAATTGTCTTATTATCATTTAATTCAATATCAAATTTAGAGTTCTGTACATCATCTTTCATCATCATCATTCCTCTCATCTGTCATTCCAATCTTTCTTTATTCTCTTTTTTCATCCTAATTCATTATCCTAATTCACTCATCATTCATTAGTTCTTATTCCATTCTCATCTTAATCATCCATTAACTCTTACACATCTTCATTCTCAGACTCATTTTATTTTATTATTTAATTATTACTTATTTGCATCTTTCATTTAATCATTTACATCCTCATTTACTTATTGCCTAATTTATACTTCTAATTTTATATTCATTCCATCGATCTAATTATTATTTATTTATTAGTTTGACAACTATGAAGCTTATTTTATAATTTTTTTTTGTTTGTTTGCTTGTTTGTGGATTTTGAGGCTAGCTTGACCTGAAATTATTAATCACCTTGTGATCTTCTCTAAGATTATAGTTTCATGCGAGCTTAGCTAATAAAGAAATCATCTTTAGTTTATCATTTATTTTAGGCATATATTCTAGATTAGTTGTAGCTAGGAAGGTTACAGGGAAAGATATGGTTTCCAAATGTGTAAATTGGACTAGTTAGATTAGTGGGAAAGGCTACAGGGGAGATTATAGCGCCTAAAATATGCGGTATGATTTATTTATGATTACAGCAATGCAGGAGAGGGTTACAATCGGGATTATGCCACGAAACGTGGTGGCTTGATTGATTGATTGGGAATAATGTAGGTTATATGAGATTATGGTATCCAGAAATGTGTAGGCCTGATTGTCCAATGATCAGAGGAGAAGGTTACAATATATATATATATATGCTCTTAATTTATTCTGACTTTTTTTTATTGATACTTCTATTAGCGAAGTGGATTTCCCACTACGGTTAAAAAAATATATCTATAATTGAAAAATTTACTACATGTGGCATTCAAATACTACAAGTAATAGATTGAACTTTTCAATCTAAGAACCTTTAACTCTTGAGTCTGCCACAATACCACTGCACTAAATTGTGTCAAACAGATTTATCACTTTGCAAATTATCATCAAAATGGAGATTTTACTACTTTCTCTATTTTTTACAGTTTTAACACTAAGTAATAAACAACAGCAACATAATATAAAGATAATTCTACTATTGGCATCTATTTACTAATATACATCATATTAAACTGTTTTTATTTACTTCAGCAGTTACTTCTGATGCTTGAAATTCTTCTGAACTCTTAAGCGATTAATCAATTATTTTAATTCTGCGTAGTTTGGTGCAGTAGAATAAAGGCAAACTCTGGAAACTCAAGGTTCGTAGATCGAATTCCATTCTTGTCACTTCTAGTGCCCAAAATTCTTAAAATCTCTCATATTAATTATTAAGACTAATTTGTTCACCTTAAACTTAGGATTATAATAACACTTTTTTACAAAATAAATATATTATTTCTCCAAATAATTTTATTTCCTTATAGTTTTGACTGTCCAACAGTCCTCTTCAGAGTAACAATACATATATAACTACATTCTACGTAATCATACACATTCAAATGTTTTGCGACTCTGAAGAACTGCTGGACAGTGGAATCTGTTAGTAAATAAAATTGTTGAAAATGTGATTGCAAAGATAAAGTGTTATTAATTATATTTATATATGTTAATAATCAATGCACAGAGGATAAAGAAAAAGAAAGAATAATTACCTTAGTGTTGTCAAGTTTCTGATCTGACAAAGATCTATTAATTTAAAAAATATATATATATAAATAGAAGGCACATAACTACTAAATGATTTGTAAAAGAATTTTGAAAATTTTTAATTAATTCCTTAATATTGTGAGTACTTACTTAACCCATCGAAGACTAGTTGTAGGTAAATTGGTAGAGATGGCTGATGTCAGATGCAATTTATTTTTTTTACAAATTGCTCCTTGCAACTTTAATCCTACATCATAAGGAAAAAAACGTAAGTGAAAGTTTTCCAATTATTAAAATCAATAAACCCTATAGAATTTACCAGTAACACCAAAGCTGCAGTCATCCATTACAATATCAGATCCATCTCCATCAGAAATAGTGACCTAAAATCAATTATAATAAAGTATATATTCATTATTTATTATTATTATTATTATTAGCAGCTAAATATTTAACAAAACTAAAATATTAAAATATTAAGATCAGGGAATTGTGGGAAGATTAGCCTTTCAAAGTGTTAGTTGACAAAGACTACAAGGATAGTTGAAAACGCTACCAAGTGAATAAAATTTTTAAAATATATCTGATTACTGTATTTACAAATATTCAATTATATAATTATGTATATTGCTTTGAAGAAGTACAGACATCGAATTATATTATTATTACATATATATACACACACACATATATATTCTCAAGAAAGGCCATTCAATTTTCAAGCGCATGCATAATGTTTTCAAATTTGGACAAATTAAACAAAAATGGTCAAATTCCAATCAAGCTTTCAAATAGATGGCCCATAATAGCTAACTATCGAATAGTGATTAGTAATAAATAACTATTTGGCTTTTCTTAGCTAGCACATAAACCAAGGATGAAAACTAGTCAAACAATCAACACTCTGCAATTGATAAATCTGGTTAAGTTTTAACCTCTCTCTCATTGATCATATCTAAAGGTTGTTAGAAAGACTTCTGCTTTCATTGGATTATGTAAAGATATCATATAATATACAAGAATGCACAAAATAAAAAATATTTTCACACAAAACTTGTGGAGATTAGTAATCAATACCAAGTGCAAGTTAAGTCATAATAATATTTAGTGGCTTATTGATAATTCTAATGATGTATTTTAAAAAAAAAAAAAAATTAAGCAAATAAGATCTTAAATATTGGAGAAATAAAAATAGAATATAAAAAAATCAATATCTCAAAAAAAATTATAAGAAAGTGTCCCTTTAGAAGAAGAGCAAATATTGAAGGTACACATCAATAAAATTGTAATCTTTTAAATTAGTTCAATTAAAAAAACATGCCAGCCCCAGAAAGAAAAGATAGAATTTTGTATTTTTTTTTTTTTTAATTTTTAGTTTACATTCTGTTCTCTAACAAGATACATATGATAAGATTTTTAACTATTGTTATATATGATATAAAACTATAATATGCTCACTATTAGTGAGAAATGAAATTAAACTTTTTTCAATGCTATATAATTTCCAATTAAAGAAGAAAAAATCAAACACAAAGACCAATACTGGTTTCAGAAAAACATCTTCAACTGTCATTCTCCTTCATATGACAAATCTTTATTACCTTGGTTGTCAGTATTTATATGTCATATATATATTTATTAAATACACAGTTTTCAGTACCAGACATAAATATATTTAATTTATGAATTTTAACATGGAGAACAACTTTTAACATGCTTAAGGACATACACAAATAAATATATGTATAAAATATTTCACATTCAAGATAATCAACATATGACATATAACTAAAATTCTGCTAGTTTTTGAATTGTGGGTGATGTGTAAAAAAAAGCACGCTAATTGTAAAAATGTACTTCTCTGAAGCTAAAGACTATTACTGAGCTTTGAACACCCCACTAGGAAAATAAATCTTAGTTATATTACTAGCTTAGCAAAAAATGGGTTTAGTGCTTCATATTACTACCATAAAATTACTTAGATACTTATTTTTATTTTTTTCATTTTCATAAGATATAAATAGTGAATTGCTTAGGAATCTAAAATAAAATGCTGAGCTGAAGTATAAAAAGTTTCTTAGCAGCGTTACAAATTAAAATCTCATTGTAATTTATTTCAGTTTTTATAAAGAGTGAACAAAATTAATATTACTTTTAACAAAAGCTACTATTGTTAACTGCCTTGAAATATTTATGTGAACAATTTTCAGAGTTCCATCTGTGTTAATCATTGTTTTTAAAATCTTATTTAGAATGTGTAGTCAGTATACTGATTAAATAATAAAAGCTTATTTTTACTAAAAAGAACCCCATGCATGTTATTCTATAGATGGACATTTTAAAGAAAAATAATTATTTGTACAGAAAACTCATACATTTTCACATAAAATAATTTACAAAATAACTCATTGGTTTATGGACAGATTTAATTATTCTAGAATGCACAAAAATAAAAAAACTCTACTTGTATCTTTCATTATTTTGGCATGAGAATAAAAATCCTTCAAGGAAGTACACATATAAAATAATTTGCTAATCTGTGATTTATTTATAAATGAATAAAAAATAATTTAAATATTTGAAAGTATGAAAAAAAAAAAAAGTACCACAAAATAAAATGAGGCAAACTAAACAGTAAATAAATTTTGAATATTCATTAAAATAAAATAAAAAGGAAGAGGGGGGGGGGGCGTCATTTATTCAAAGTTAACTTATAGATGTGATCAACAGATTAGAAACAACAAATATGTAATCAATGAATGTATGTATAAGCATAAACACACATTTATATGCTTTTAGAAGTAGTAATACACTATTTATCCCTAATTTAGACCTATCAATTGTAAACTTGAATAATCAATGGAGATTAAATAATAATATTATAATTCACATCCCAGATTGATTTCTAACTTAATGATCTTCTATCAATGAACAGCTGTGGACTACTTAAACATACAATATTTAATTATTTTACTATCAAGCTAATAGCCTGAAATTAAAAACACATTCAATTTTAAAAGATAATTTTCTCACTTTGTTATATTAATTATTCTACACGAATAAAGCCTGATAAACAGAGCAGCCAAAATTTAAAAAACATTAATTATAAACAACAATTTGCCAAGCGCTTTTGGTACTGTATATCAGAATCATGGCGACATATTGGAACTGAATGATTAATATTCCAGTGCATGCTCACGTTTTTAGACTTCGCAATAAACCAAGCCTCTTTCAACTTCCTTTTCCTATCATTTGACTCATTGCACACAATAATAATATTTTGAGGATAAAACTCGTGACCACAATTACTTTCATGATTTGAAAAAACAGAATTAATCTGTAAATCAGTTTTAGATTTTTTATACTGATAAATATGCTGTTGTAATCGTGTTAAAACATTCATCTTCGTTTCACGATAATAAATAGCATTACAACCAATTTCTTTGCAAGCAATGGAATAAATCACTTCATACTTATTCATTTCTTCCACATTATCCTTTGAATGTTTATTAATCTATTTAAACACAAGGGGGACTGGAATCCTACATTATAATCTTCACCGATAATATTTTTTAATTTCTTACTTATAGATGGCACATAAGCTAAAGCAAACCACTTTTTGACTGTTTTATTATTTACATCCACTTTATGTTTAAACTTTAAATTCTGATAAAATAAACACAATTGTCTGCATTCAGTTCCGATATGTCGGCATGATTCTGGTATACAGTACCAAGAGCGCTTGGCAAATTGTTGTTTATAATTAATATTTTTTTAATTTTGGTTGCTCTGTTTATCACGCTTTATTTGTGTAGAATAATTTTCATTATCTGACAGAGTTTTTACATTATTTATTCATTTTTATATATATATCTAATATTAAATATATAGATCCAAATGATTCAAAACTCCTCACTGACAAAGACCATTAGAAAAAATACTAATCTGGGGATTATTACTACATCATTCTCTAATGTTCCTTAAAAACTCAAGCTTACACTGAATGTTTCTGGAATAAATTAAGAAATTTCTGCTCTTAAAAGTGTAAAATCAATATGAGCAATCATGTATATACAAAAAGATTATTCATTAAATAAGTTTCTCAGATCTTCAAAGACTTAATCTTGTTACAAATCACAATTATTAAACATTTACACAGTTAAATAAAGCATTATAAATGAAAATGATTAAGATAGGGACTGTCTATTATATTAAAATTAATAGTATAGTGTTTCACAAACAAGGTTTAATGAAGAAATAAGACTGTTTGTCCTTTAAAATAGACACATAGTACACCAGAAATAGAAAATCATAATAAACTTCATAGAGCTTTATATTCAAAGAAAAATAAACAATCATTTTCAAACAATCTTGATTTAAATGTCCGCTATAGGAGAGATTTACTTTCTTTGCAGAAAGTTTCATAGATGATAAGAGTATTGGGATAAATACCTTTAATATAGAAGTGATTATGCATGAAGTTAATTTAATTGTAGAAACCAAGAAATACATTTTTTTTTAAATAAAGTTTTATTAATCTTAGACCACTGAAAGACTACACATACATTGTTAAACATTTCAATCTCTATCTGTGTAGAAAAAAATCATATAATGCAGCCTTTTGATTGTTTATCCGTGGTAAAAATAAAATATAAAATGTAGGTGCTTGTCTTATAGATAAAGATGCCATTGGATGGCACCGTTTTCATGCTAAAACTATAAAATATGACCATTCCTGGGCCGTTGATTATAATAATTTTGCTGTGCTTTTTTGTAATGCGAAAATAAAAACAAAACAAAATCGTCTTTTATAAATATTATTTTTTATTAACGTATACAATTTAAATGATAATAATAAATGCAAAATAAAATCAACAAATTACAATTTGATTCATGTTTTTTCTATCATATATTTTTTTAATTGTGTTACGGCTTTTTTTTATCAATTTTCTATCGGATATTTTTTTACTTGTGTTACGGCTTTTTTTTATCAATTTTCTATCGGATATTTTTTTAATTGTGTTACGACTTTTTTTTGTTGTTGTTGTTGTTTAACTAAAAAATAATAATCGCAATAAAAATTAAATTTCTTAGTCTATTTTTTATTTTTTTAGTCTTCGTTTTACACTTTTTTTTTTTTTTTACAAACAAAGAGATATTACGGCTCTATTTTTTACTTGAAATAGAATGACAATAAAAGTTGTTATGGTTAGGTTTAGGGTTAGTAGTTTTAGGGTTAGGTTTAGGGTTATTTTTAGGGTTAGGGTTAGTGTTCTGTTGATTGTAATGCTAAAATAAAAAAATTCAAAATCGTAACCGTACTCGGACAAAAGAAAGAAACTCAAACTTTTTTAAACAACAACAAACACATATAAATGTCTTCTTTACTTATTAAACATATTTATAATATTTGCTTTTTATGAAATTTACAAAAAATCGTGTATATTTGTACTTTTCTTACTGGATATTTTTTGGTAGCGCTCTTTTTTACTTCAAAAATATACACACGGTAGAATCTTCTTTGTCTCGTGGAATGTTACGAACAGTACGTTACTTGACGCATTACCTAATTGCAACTCACTAAAAACATAGATCTTTAACATTTTCCCAATTAAAACTTCAATACAGTAGATTGTAAAAAGTCTTAGAATTATTACTTTAAAAATTCTGAGCATTTCAATACTTTAAAATAAAAAAAAATCCAATGAAAACAACATTTCTATCTAATTCAAATACAAACTCTCTCATCAAGCCATAACTATTTTATAAACTGTGCGAATTCGGAAAATGTATTTGCTACTATGCAACATACATGCTGTACTGCGACGCGACATAGCGGCCTCCATTCTGTAGCACAACAAAAAGTTGTATTATAGAAAATACGGGTTCGAACGTGTCGGCCACGGAAACAGCATTTTTATGTGTTTTAGCGCGAAAACGGCACCATAGAACGGCATCTTTAGCTATAAGATGAGTACCAAAATGTATATTATAGCCCCAAAATTTTAAATTTTAAATTAAGATAATAGTAATGCTATAAATTTTGGTATAATAGGAATAAATGACTTAATACATAAAGATTAAAGATAGAATTCTGTAGAGACTTAATAATCACCATTATTTATAATTATTTATATTATAATCCACTATATAATTTTACTACAATAGTTGTTAATCCAAATAAACATCGTTACTTATAAATTTGGCTTTAATTTATTTTTATTGTGATGTTTATTTAAAAGCTAAATATATAGAATTGTAATAAATAAAAGAAAGAACAATTAGAGATTACAGATAATAATTTATTTTAAAATTATAGGAATAGTAATATATTTTAAATATAAATATTTATTATTATACTTTACATTTAAATTCAATTAATAATATCATATATTACAAATATAATTGTACTTAATATTTTAGTCTTAAACAAATGATTTAAATCAGTTTCATTTGTAAAATATTTATTGGTTTTAATTATTTTAAATAGACATACAAAAAATATTTAGTTAAAAGTTGTAATTGTTGATTTGGGATATTGACCAATGAGATTTAAGTAAATAGTTTTCTGACATCAATTTATCCCAAGGTTTTTGAAAAGATAGAAGCAGACAATAAAAGGTACAGATTCATAAAAAAATATATAAAACAGATAGCTGTTTTCCATTTCATTTCTTAATAAAAAAAATTATAAAAGTTTTAAAATATTTAAAATTTTAAACGGTAAAATAATATTTAAAAAGCTTTCTAAGGATATAATAGGTATTTATCCTTTAGCCATGTGCACCGCTTGATGGCAATGTTTATGTGCAAAATCACATAAAAATGTCATTTACATGACCAGAGTTACGGCCTATAGAACAGTTCTGTTCATATTAGCCATTGTCAGGCCTATATTGTGTTGCACACAAATATTACAGGTCGCTGATGTGCTTTGCAACACTATGCAAATTGCGCATATTTCACATATCGATACCGTATCATGTGAGGGTGTATGGAATTCAACTGACCATAATTCTTGTAATGTGCATTCGAAGTAATGATCTTACACCCTACCTGATGTAGCATTACATACTAATAATTATAAGCCCATCACCATGCTTCCCTACACAGCTTAGAAAGTGAAAAAAATTGCATAAGGGTAGGGACAAGCACAATTTGACAGAATTCATGCAAAGAGGTACGTTTGCACGAGAACAGTTATGAGACAAATGAAATGGCTGAGGTTGCACGTTGTTTTGTAAATCATAAGCTTGGTTTGATCAGACTAGTGCATCGTTTGGACAATCCTTTGGATCGTCAAAAACATTGATTCCCAGCCCTGCACATTCCAGTGCTACATGCTGACATTTATAATGTAATTTAAAACTGCAATTATTTCATTTCAGAAAAAGGTAAGTTACATTTTATAAAATAATATTGATTTCTAAATTCCATTCTGTTTATATGTGTGTATGTCTGTATTATGGAAAAAAAAAATGTTTTAAAAAGGTAAAATAACGTTAAGACAAAAACAATTAAAAAAGTAATAAAAATTAGAAATAAAAAAAAGACGCCTCGTTAGGACAAAAAAATAAGTACAAAAAAATAATATTAAGAAATCAAAAAAAAGACAGCCGGTAACATTTTATGTGATTTTGCAAATAAACAATGCTATCAAGCGGTGTGCACGGCTAAAGAATTAACCCTTCCCATGTTCAGTATCTAGTTCTTTTAAAATCATAAGTTTATTTTTCTTAATATCATGTATGCTTTCATACTAATATATAGTTTTACAATTCATGAGTTATCTAGTTGTTATCTTCTTAGTCATCTTTTCTTATTTACATGATATTTTGTAACTCCCGATATTTTAATAAAACTGTAATATTTAAATTATATTTCATATTCAAAATTGGTATAAAAATATTGCACTAGAATCTTATCATCAAAATGTTGTTGCTGTGGTAATGTTACAAAAAAAATAATAATACAATATTTATAATGTATTCAAAATGAATAGTGAAATTAAGGATTTTTTCATATAATGTAATTCATTTTAAACATTCATTCTCTAATTCTCACTTATATTTTCTGTTTATCTTTGATCTTAGGTATCACGATTCATATAATAATTTATTCAAATATAAAATATTTGTTCTGTATATAGTCTTACTACTTTTAGGCTAATCTGTCAAAACTTAGTAAGACAAACTATAATATTCTTAAAATATTTAGTTAACTTTCGATGCCTACTCTATTTTCATTTACCAGAAAACTTCCTAGATAAGGAACTGATTTCATCCAAAAATACTATATCATAATAGAGGGATAGAGGTTTCCTTTATTTATGAGGTGTCATATTTTGGCAGGTAATCATTTTCCTAATGATCTTACCCCAATTTTATCCCGATTTATTCAGCAAGCACTTACGGTATATATTACACTCATGTCTTTGCAGAAAATCCTCCCATCTCTTTCTAATAAACTATCTGGATATCACAAAGATTAATCCCATTCAGCTATTCGATCAGTTCTTCAGAATGATATTTTATATCCTACCTGGAATTTCAATTCATCTTTCCCTATTGTGTCTTCAGCATCTCTTATACTACTTATGGACCAATAAGATAATCTAATCTTCCCATTAAATATTTTCTATCCACATTTGAGATCATGTTACAAAACAAATAGTCTGCCTTTATCATTATCAATATGATACTTTTTTTTTTCTTTAATACAAATGAGATCATGATTAATGTTCTTTTTCTTTATATTAACATTCACTCTTTTCTTACTCTCACAAATAACATTACATTTTATAATATGTTTATTTTATTTTCATAGAATCCTATAAAATTTTATTTATCACCACTAGTTCATTTCCCTTTTGTCAAATATACTTTATGATAATACATTTGAATTATCCTCTACAACACATTTTACCATCCTCAGCTAAAATGTAAATCAAAATATTATACTACACACACTCTTTCATGTTATAACTCATGTATACTCTCTTTATATTTTTAAGTATACTCTTTTTTTTTTTTAAACAAGAATGAATAATAAAAAGATTAATACCTTTTAACCTTATATATCACATTGCATATAAAAATTATTTCAATTATTACTAACTAAAATACCTAGCATTTATAATTTCATATCAAACAAAAAAAAAAAAATAAATAAATTTAATATTAAAATTCGTTTTTTCTTTGATTTTTTTTCTTTAAAACTCATTTCAAATTTCTAGTTTAATACTACTATGGTTACCCAGTAGATGTTCACCATTCCTCGCGAGTTTGGGTGCTTCTCCTATCGTCTTTATGCTAGAACACATGCACATTTAACCAAAACATTTGACAAACAAGCACAACACTAACTGGACAAAAATTCTGAATTGGATGCATCCTTTCTTCTTGACTAGTTTAAAGTTACATGTGCATAATTTTATTTTTGAAAATTACACTAACGAAAGAGTTTAGAAATCTCAATAAATCTCCACATTATTTTCCCTCATTGCAAAATGTTAAAATATGTTTAACTAATTTGTTAATAAATTTATTTCCTTATTTCTTCCCTTTTCCTGTTTCTTATTAAAATCGTAAGATTTAAATACATATAATAATTCATTTAACTGTCTGTATTATAGTGTATCATCTTCGTGACTGTCATCTACTATTAAGAAGTTAAAAAGACTTACAATTATCCTTCCCATTTTACTGTTTTTTTCATATAATAATATACTAAGATTTTACTTTCTATTGAAACATGAGGAATATTAATTCATCTCTCATCTGACTATTTTTTTTTTTTCATGATCAAATATAGGCTAAACATTTTCTTTTTCAAAATTTTTTTTTTTTTTTCAAGCTATTTATCACTCGTAAATTGTTCAATTCAAACAGAATATTAATTTTCACTAAAATCTCAACTATATCTTTATTTTTAACATCTGATAAAATACTTTTACACGTTTTAAAATTTTATTTCTAGAGATTTTAGACTTGTTTCTCGTTTTTAATTTATGATTAATAAACACTTAATTTGACATAAATAAATGAATGCTTTCTTACATGAATGCAGGTATATCTTTGAAGAAATGTAGTTGTCTTTTCTTTCTCATGGTTATCTCAAATAAGAATAGCAACTTTAGTTTTTCTTTTAAACTTATTTCAGATATCATCTTAGTTATAAGTGGACAATCAAGACTTGCAATTAGGTCATAATAAAGAAACTGGGTTGAACTCACTCCATGATTTCAACAATTGATATAAAATATATGGTATTAAATGTATATAATAATTATTATGTCTATCTGTGATGAATGTCCATAATGTCGTTGTAAATTTATAAACAGTTCAATGATTATTTTGTTAGTGAATTATTTAACCAAATGTGAGTAGCTGTTGGTTGTTCGTTATTAATTATTGTAAATAAATGAATATTTTGATTTAAATTTTGTATTAATAATTTCATTGCATTTGAGAGTCATTTCCATCACAAGATCATATCAATAAAGAACATTATCCACTTAGAATTATATATAGCATATATTGATTACATGCTTTATCTGAAGAGTTATGTTTAAGAATTTATAATTGACACATGAATTATCAATCGCTTTTAAATTATAAGTACATTAAAGGGAGTTTGTAGTACTTCCTATTTTATTAGATATAAAAGAATCTTGAAGAGCTATGTGAAAAGTATTATTAAGTATTACAAAATGGAGAGCCTATAATAGAAATTAACAGTATGTTTTAAGAGTCAGAGTCTGATTTTGTAATCGAATTATGAAATCTATCTTATATCATAAATTTAGAAGAATTATATTATTTCAGATTGCAAATTACTGACCAAATATATTTTATGGTTTGTAATTCTAAAGAATCTAATCACAATAGGTAAATGCTAAGCAATTAAGAAATGTATTTAATTTAGATTTTGTAGATAATAATTATATAATAAAGCTTTTGATTATAATAAAAATGAGTATTCTATAGTGATTGTTATTAGTATGAGAATAAAACTTAGGAAGGTAAATTAAATTAATTAAGTGAAGATAATGAATAGATAATGATTAGTAATTGTCATGGCTTACTATTATAGTTAGTTTAATTTTCAAATAGGAGGTTAATCATGGTTTGTAATAGTAAGTGTGATTTTATTTAAATGGTTGGATCCTAGTAAAATCCATCTTGCGAATCAATTATTTAATTATCAATCTAATTGTTATACTGGATTTTAGAATACAATATGTATGATCCCTAGGTTAACCATAGGATAGCATTAATTCTTTTAATTTAATGTAATTTTGTTAATATTATTATTTTGAGATTCCAAAATTATAGAAGAGTAGTGAAAGCATTATTTAAATGAAATATTATGTTAGTCATTGTTTGTTGCGGGGATTTTCCTAATGATTATAATAGGATAGTAGCAGGAGAATTTTCACAATAGCAGTGCCACTGTGGAATATATTTTATATACTTCTCAATGTTAAAACCTCTATGTTGTAACCCTCCCAAAAGTCTATCTTATATTTTGATATATCCCAAGTTTCAAGCCATTGTTGTTATACTTGACTGTTTATTATTGAGCCAGTATCACAGAGGGTAAAAAGAGAAGATAGGGTAGAGGTGTTGAAAAACCGGAAGGGAAGGTTACATAGAAATTACATATATATATATATGTATTATATTATATATATACAGAAGCATAATAATTTTGATGTCAAATGACTGTTCATGGTACCTGCAAAGAAAGTTCTTCAAGAGACCAGCTGTTAGCCTGAGCTACATACTGCCGAGTAGCTGTGATGTAAGCTTCAGGAATAAACAATCCTCCAATCCATACATCAAGATTCTATATCAAACAGAAATAAACATTTAGTAAATATATAAGTTTTTCAGTTACAAAAAAATAATTATAATACAGAAAAAAAAAATTAGCACTATAAAGACATTAAATATTAACAAAGATTTTGGTTAAAAAACAACCATGTTTACAAGTTATTAAACTAAATAAACAAACAAACAAAAAAACACTCTACAAATGCACTATATTTAATCTGTAGCTTTTCTTCACATCACATGAGCAATTTCTTTATCTCATTCAACTATGTTACATACAGGGGCTTTTTCTAAGTCTATAATTATCTTGTAGCCACATATACAGATATACATATCAGAAAAGCATTCAGCAAAATATTAATCATATATCATAATTTATATATAAGCATTGATTTTTATTATAAATTATTTTGACTTCTTTTAGAAATTTAAAAACATATCAATAAAATCAAAATTACCAAATTATACTAAAAACTTGCACAATGAAGTTTTATATGTAGAAACATTTCACAATAATAACAGAATGGGAATAGGATTCTGGCTGTTAAGTGAAATTTAAGGCAAAGAGAATTGGTTCTTTTTACTTTTCACTCATTAATGCGTACAGAGACAATACTTTATTACTATTATACAGATTGGACCAAAATTTACTTTTTAATATAAAATTATTCTACACGAATAAAGCATGATAAATAGAACAGCCAAAATGCAAAAACATTAATTATAAACAACAATTTGCCAAGCGCTTTCAGTACTGTATACTAGAATCATGGCAACATACTGGAACTGAACGGTTAATATTCCAGTGCATGCTCAGTGGAACACTAGTGTTATGCTGATTTCACTGAGCACGCACTGGAATATTAACCGTTCGGTTCCAGTATGTGGCCATAATTCTGGTATACAGTACTGAAAGCGCTTGGCAAATGTTTTTGCATGTTGGCTGCTCTGTTTATCATGCTTTATTCGTGTAGAATAATTTTCATTACCTGACAGAGTTTTTATATTATTTACTTTTTAATATAATAGTAATTTTTAAATATAATTATATTTCATTAATTTTTCTCATTTCATTAACACAAATAATTAAATATTTATTAGTAAAATCAAAAAAACAAAAACAATATTATGATAAAATAACTATAAACAAGAATTTGTTCGACAACATAAATTATATAAAAAAAATGTAATGTAAACATACTCTTTGAATGCCTATACTTAGAACTTTAAGAAAAGCATTTTTAAAAAAGTCTATACTATTTTTTTTTTTTAAAAAAAGTGTATATTATTTGAAACATATTTCCAATAGCATTCAAAATAATGACTGGTCTGTTATTAACAGTTTTATAATTAATAGTGTTAATATCTTTTTTCTTTGTATTATTAAGTTGAAATTATTATTAAATTAAAAAAAAAGTCACATTAATTTTCAATATAGGTTATCACTTTCATTTTTTATTTTATATGTAATATGAAGAAATAAAATTAATTTGCAATTAAATCTAAGTCATCAATTCCTGCTAATAAAAAATATTTTTTTTCTGCTAAAACATACTCATAAACTTAATTATTTGGCAGTTTCTATATATATATATTGTTCTGCTTGGTTTAATGCAGTGGTAATTACAGACTATTGCATTCAAATTCTAAGAGTTGCTATCAACTCAGTCAGCTTCCAATGCATGAATTTATAATCTAATAAATAAAGCCATTCAATTATCATTATTATTATACCAGCAGATGTACCTGGCCTATGAAAAGATAGTCGTTTTTGTAATAATTTTTTTTTTAATTGGCTGCTTTAAATTTCAATCATGTATGGTATTATAGTGGAGCCGCGAACTATGCGATATAAAACTACATGACTTCAATTACATGCTAACCAAAACTAAATGTAAATACAATAATGTAGCCGCTATTTTTTCTCCTCACTAAATATCACATTTCAAACATGAACTTACACACTATAACACATTTTTCTTCACAATTTAAATATTACATCTATTCAGTTCTATACTGCAGTTAAAAGCACATGTACTGATTTTTTTCCAAGCATTTTTTTCCTTCAAAAAGTTTTGTTCCAATATTATATTTTTTTAGAATCCAGAAATGTATCTGGCCTATAGAAAAGCTGTCGTTTTTGTAGTAGTTTGTTTTAATCAGTTGCTTTAGCAAATTACTTTCTATGCATAAAATGCTTCGTAAAAGCAATGTGGTTCATTAATGGTGGAACAATTATTTTTTCTTTGAAAAATATGCCCTCTAACAAAAAAATGTTTAACGTGAATATCATGTGACAGTATTATGGACAAATATTTAGGGGTTTTATATATAAGATACTATATAATATCGTGAATGCTATAAAAATATTTTTTTATAATTACAACATTTATTATCTCATAAAAATACAGCATAATAAAATATATTTTAATTTTTTTCCTTGAAATTGATGCCATAATTCACTGTATGTGCTTGCATGTGTTAGATATTAGTTAACACAAAAATATTGTGTATTCAGACCATAATAATTTTATAACGTTTGGGATATCATCAGATATATATATGAACATTGTAATCAAAATGACATTCCAAGAATGAAATAATGTTTGATATGATTTTCGGAGTCAGATCAAACATACTTAATTTAAAAACCACATCATTATAACATGAACTGGCATTTGTAAATGTGACGTCCTGTTAAAATCAAAAAATAAAGAATAAAAACTTATTGATTGCCCAATTCCCACTTTATCATATTTTATTTTTTAAAAACTGATTAATGTTATGTCCAAGTAGTGAAAATATATATTTTTGCTAGTTAAAAAAAAAACTGATTAAAAGATCAAATAGAAATATGACAATTGTGGCAAGTGGGTTTATTGACTTTCAGATATTAACTTATAAATATATGAGAAATGAATTCATGATAAATAGATGCAAAACGCTTGTATGAATAATGTTAATAGTGTAATTAGATCTGTACACCACTAAACCTGTCTATCTACTTTTATATATCAATATAACTCAAAATTATTTTTTTAATGGCACATGTATTTACTTATAGTACAATATAAACATGTATACAATGATTTAGAAGAGACAGAGGGGGTGGGGGAAGGAATTTATAGTTTTATTTTATCTGCTTTGCATATAATTTTAAAAAGCAAATTATAATAAATGTAAAATTACAAAAAAAAACTTTTTTTTTTTCATGAAGTTATTGGCATGACATTATTAAAATACTTTCTTATTTAGTAAGTTTTAAAATTTATATATATAATTTACTCCAGTACAATTCTAATTACTTTGCTAATTATGTTATAGAATATTATAATACAATGCAATTAAAATCAAGATTATATTAACAATATAACATAGTCAGAAATGAACTATTGTATTTTTATATTACTTTACACCTTTTTTTTTTTTTTTTGTGAACAGACATTCATGACAGTTATTGTATATTTAACATTCATTGAATCATGAAGATGTGAATTCATGCTGAATGTATAATATAATGAATAAGGATCATATATATATTTTTAAACATATGCATTAAAAATTAAATAAAAATATTATATAAATAATTCCTAATTATCAAACTAAAATAATAGTCTGGTAGTTATGAAATTTAATGGAAATATTGTAAGTTTGCTTAGATGTTAAAAATTACTAAATTATCGAGAATAGATTTATTATATAACTCTTGTATACATTAACTACTTTCTATGACAGTCTTGAATAATTTTTTGAGAGAAAACATTAATAAGATATTTTTATAATTTATTTTCTTATAAATCAACAATTAATTAAAAATTGTTTCATTATAGATCTGAGAAAATAAAATCTACTTCATGTTTTTGACCAAGCATTTTTTAAAAATTTTGCTTACCTTAAGTTCCTTGGCACCACCAGACATTGTGGCATTGGAGACAGACTGTAATTGTTTTATACGATCACTAAAATCGGTTATCCATTGTATAACAGTGACACCTGCAGGAACAGTGTAACGATGCCAACTTCGAGGTAAAATTCCTTTAAAAACAGAAAAAAAAAAATGAAAAACAAGAAAATAATAATAATAATAATAAATAAATTTAACAAATGCCCAACCTTTTGCAAGATCACTAATCATGTTGCGATGATAATTAGTTTGCTTTTTTTCTCCTAGACAAATTCGAACAACATCCTCTAAATCAAGACGAACATCATGTAACAATTTAGCTCCAGCATTAACCTACAAAAATTAAAATGCTTAGAAATAATTTTACTAAGAATTAAATAAGAAAAACTGTACAAATTATATAATTATGTTCACTGAAAACAAATTTACATAAAATGATAAATTTATAGCCAATAAAGTATAATTTATCATGTTTAAGTTTATAAATTATATAAGTTGTCAATCCTCAGTAAAAGAAAAAAGTTTAAATATACAAGTAATTTTTAATGTTAATGAAGATGGTTCATTATTTCATTCTCAAAATAAAATATGAAAAATAATGTTTAACCTAGATTGATGTATATGCAATTACATCAATACTTATTACACTGGAGGAAATATCTAGAACATTAAATATAACCTTAATACAGTAAGTTTATACTCAATGTTCTTCTTATTTCGTCCATCTAATAAACACTAATATAACTAACTGCATTTAGATTATCCATATTTCAATGATGGAATTTTCAGTTGATTAGTTTTTTATTAGATTGTTAAAAAAAAAAATAGACTTGATAAATAAGAAATTGTCAAATAAACAATTTTTTTAAAATATATATGTAAAATGTTGAATTTGTAATAAATGAAAAGTTAAAACACAATGCATTCAAGTTAAAAAAAATAATTCGGCTTTCATTTTTGAGTATTAAAAAAATGTTTTAGTATCAAAATTTTGTTTACTTTTTCACTAAATATGCAATTATTTTGATTGACTAATATAAAAAATATAAGATTAACAGACCATCACATTAAAATGACACAGTACATCACTATTTAAATATATTGCATTGTCATAGAAATGTAATTTTACCTGACACACCTGTATTGTGGTTTATATATAAATTACTAATAATCCATTTTCATATTATTTTCTAAACATAAATATATAATTTTAAAATTTAATTTCATAAGACACAGTTCAGTTTTAAAATTATGTTTTTTAGGCCTCAAATGATACATTAGATACAATATACTAATATATTAAATACAAATTACAACTTTTGATTTTATGCTTTAATACTATTTTAATTGTACAGAAAATCAATCAAAACACATAAACTTATTTTTATAATTACTTCTTTATTTTCAAATATATCTGAAATCTATATTTGATTATAGCACAATGATAAAATTGCCAACAGCTAGTTTAATAAATAATAATCAAATGTGCAGTGGCTCAATAAAAAAAAAAAAGAAATCGTGATATTTAAGCACTTGAAACCTTTAGTTCTTAAGTTCATCATTCTAAGCTAAACTGCATAAGATTGCTAATTCAATTTTTGTTCTGGTTATTGATTACATTTTATGTTGTTGTTGATTTAAAAAAAAAAAAAAAATTATCTCCTCTAAATAAAATTAAAAAAACTTATTTAAGTGATTATAGAAGATATGGTGTAAACCTTATTGTAGTAATCTAAATTGTTCAGTGTAAGTCAGGCAATGTTTTCCAAACTTTACATAAATATTGAGCTCCATAAGATTTCATTAAATATGTCTTATGTTTTGTTAATAATAGAAGCAAGTCTTTGAGTTTAAATAGTTATTTCCTTATATTTAATAAAATCAAATATTTAACAAATTTAATAGATTTAAAAATAAATAAATAAAAATTAAGCTTTGAAAGTCTTTAATGAAATCGTTTTTAAGAAAAATATCTATTCTGTAAAATATCTCAAGAATAATATATATGTTTCCTGCAACAAAATACTATGACCAATCTGTAATACTTGATCATAATCATGATAGTTTCTAGCATTCAATTTTAGAACTACATATATATTTTAATGAGCATTTATTAAAATAGAGGCATTCCATACAATAGTACCACTCAGTGCAAGCCTGAGTAATCAATGGATGCAATGGCTTATACTGAGTGGTGTTACTGTACGGAGAGTTTTATTTCTGTTATCAGATTGTGTAAACATAAAGACTAGTGATCATGTGATACTTATTAAAAATACCTAAAAGTAATGCATAAGTGTTAATTTATATTCTAATATATTCCAAGCGATCCAATGAAATTAACTTTATGTTTTAGAAGTTTTCTATCATTTATGAAAGGTACGTTTTTTTGTTAGATAAAATGCAGCTTTGAAAAAATCAACAGTGAATACAAGATAAAACCCTTACGATATAAAGTTATATTACTTTGTTAACATCTGTAGAGTATCTGGGTTTTTAAAGAAAAACAGATAATTATTTACAAATTTTGGTTAGAATTTAAGATATATAAACTATGCTGCCAAGTCATATTATCTGAAAGCTTTAATTGTGATAAAGTTGTTTACAATTTTCATCTCAGGAATGTTTTAAATAAGAATTGTTTCATTTCTTTCTTTTGACATTATTTTTGGCTGCTTCCTTTTGCCTTACATCTAATTATTGATTGTCCTTTTTTTTTCTTAATATTTTTTTTAATACGAAAATTATTAGCTTATTCTACATTATTATATTAACTAGCTCTTTGTATATTCACTACACCTAATTCTGTACATTCAATTAATGTATATCCTATATTACTTTATAAACATTCTGCATGCCCTACAAGTCTAGCATCATAAATCAATGTTATATTTTCATTGATCATAATTCATTTAAACAAGACAGAATGAATCTACACAGTTCTTCTAATCATAGGAAGTGTCACTGCAACATTACCAACAGATTGTATCAAAATTATAAATTAACAACTAAGAGTATGCTTGTTGCAGTTATAGAAATCAAATGATATAACACCTTGCTCATTGTAGTAGGCATACCAATTAACTGCTGAGGGTTCATTGAAATAAGATTGTCAAATGTAGCACCATTATATTGTTTATTAACTGTATAAATTTTAATCCTAAAGGAAATTAAACAAAGATATCCTAAACAATATGAAAATTTAGAATGATCTATACAATAATACGCTTTGAATATCAAATTATTATTCACTATTCTATTAAGTATTTTTTAAAAAAAAAAATGATGATGTAAATTGACAGAAGATCAACATAGATCTGTAGAAAACTCTTTGCAGGCATAGTTTTTGTGTTATTTTGATTAATAGTCAATTATTTAGTTTTTAAGTTCTATGATAAATGGGGTAATATTGATCAGAGCTTGTATTTTTTTGCTAAATCATCCTTATTAGTAAAGAAGTATCTATAAGATTTGGAATTAGTTACATACCACTATTTCACTAATAATGATTTACAATATATATATATTTGTATATTAAAAAAAATATTTTAATTAATACTGAAGTACACATTATAGCATGTAAATATGTGCAACAGTTTATAAAATTCAAGTAAAATGGTAAAATAATTATATAAATCAATGTTTCTCAAGTTTTTTAGTTATACTTTCCAGTTTTACCAAATGATTTCCAATATCCTTTAGTTTTTTTTT
The DNA here is from genome assembly GCA_028023455.1 of Epiperipatus broadwayi. Classification (NCBI taxonomy): domain Eukaryota; kingdom Metazoa; phylum Onychophora; class Udeonychophora; order Euonychophora; family Peripatidae; genus Epiperipatus; species Epiperipatus broadwayi. Next base: position 1,596,165 of record JAQFVV010000188.1, read on the forward strand.
TATTTAAAAAAAAAAATCAGTTGTGCTCATTGTCCCTGAGAGAATAATAAGAACATAAAACAGAGGTTTTTTTAACTTAAATCCAAAATTTCATTCTTGGAATCAGTTTTCTCTCTTATATATATATAGAGAGAGAAACACACATACAATACATGAGTATATAAAAATGTAAGATTTTAAAAATAAACCAGCAAGCATCACATGATCACATCTCCAATACTAGCACATAATTGTTTATAAACAAAGCAAAGCAAAACTCCATATAGTAGTGCCACCTATGCTAAACAGAGTAATCAATGGATGCCAGAAGGCTTGTGCATAAAATCCCTATCTAATGCCTACTCATCCAATATCCCCAAACTAGTTTCTGGCTTGTGGCCTTCGTCAGTGAGGAGCTTTGGATCTGAGAGCACTGCATCTAGATCTTAGGATATAATGCAACCCCCTAGCAACCACCTTTTATATCTACTTAACTACAAAACTAAGAGCATGAAATTGAAAACACAAAAAATATTTTCAATCTAAGCTCAATAGCCTATATAGTCATATGGGTCTGAACTCAGTTCAGCACCCATACATTTTGGTGTCTTTGGCTCTTTAACAACCATAGCCACCACTACCCTATTATGCAGGATTGGTGCTAAACCAGCAAGCATCACATGATCACATCTCCAATACTAGCACATATTTGTTTATAAACAAAACAAAGCAAAACTCCATATAGTAGTGCCACCTGTGCTAAACAGAGTAATCAATGGATGCCAGAAGGCTTGTGCATAAAATCCCTATCTAATGCCTACTCATCCAATATCCCCAGACTAGTTTCTGGCTTGTGGCTATTGAGCTTAGATTGAAAATATTTCATGCTCATAGTTTTGTAGTTAAGTAGAGATAAAAGGTGTTTGCTAGAGGGTTGCATTAGATCCTAAGATCTAGATGCAGTGCTTTCAGATCCAAAGCTCCTCACTGACGAAGGCCACAAGCCAGAAACTAGTCTGGGGATATTGGATGAGTAGGCATTAGATAGGGATTTTATGCACAAGCCTTCTGGCATCCATTGATTACTCTGTTTAGCACAGGTGGCACTACTATATGGAGTTTTGCTTTGCTTTGTTTATTTTAAAAATAAACCATGGGAAGTCATTTATTTTTCAGTAGTCCTAAGATCTAGGTGCAGTGCTGTCAGATTCAAGGCTTCTCATTGATGAAGCCACAAGCTAAAAACTAGTCTGGGGATATTGGCTGAGTAGGCACTAGATAGGGATTTTACACACAAATCTTCCTGCATCCATTGATTACTCTGACTTGCACTGAGCGGCACTAATATATGAAGAGTTTTGCCTCTGTGTTAAACAACTTGTATAAGCATAGAAAATGGTGATCATGTGATGTTTAGTAATTGATATTAACTAGTAGTGACAAATTGAGATAGTTACCTATAACTTTAGTCATTAAAATTTTGATGAAAATAAAGACTGTATGTGTGTATTAACATAGTAAGCTTTACATTATTGTTCTTTTTTTAAATATGAATACAATTATTATAATTTTATTTGAATTCTATGTAGGATATTAAGAAGTGTAAAAAAAAAAAAAGTGATTCTATAAACTGGCAGAACCTATTCTACAATAAACTGTTAATTCTACATTCCTAAATGAATACAAATAAAACAGAATAAAGAATTTAAAAAAAATTAAAAAAAAAAAAATCCCAAAAATATTACAACTAATAAAAAAAAAATTACTCACTTCACGTTCAAAATATCTGTAAAGAGGATCCTTGATGTTTTCTAACGTTCTCTTTAATGTAGGTAGTGTCTAAGTTAACAAAATAATATAATAAATAAACTTTATTAAAATTAATTAATTATATTTATGACTTAATTAAATAATTCTAAATTTTATTTTAGCAGTAAATAATTACTCAAAATAATGGCTTTCTTACTTTAGGTATTAATTTTAACCAAGTTTCTGCTGAATTGTGCAGAGTTCTCATCCATGCAGGTCGAGAATCACCTGCCACTGATTTTTTCCGTTGCTGTTCTTCTGGATAAGCTAATTCTTCATCATCCTCAAGCAACTGCATTTTCAATAGTTTGGCAATCATATCAGAACCTGAAAAAAACACCAAAGCCATTAGTCTATATTTTTCTCAAATCATAATTAAAAACTTAATCAATAAAACAAGAATACCTCTTGTAATAAGCAGGACTTTTTCTGCATTATTAGGTAACCCTAACCAAGATGGTGTCTGGTGATCAGAAAGATTTTCAACCCATTGCAAAAACTGTTCACGTCTTAATTAAAAAAATAAAATAAAATATATGCAACAACTTCATTAAAAAAGTATCTCTACATTATATATGTAATAACTACTCAGTTCAAAAGCAGATTAACTAGGCAATAGAATACAGTAACCAAATGATAATTTATGTTATTGATAGATTGACATTACTTGCCATTCTCTTAATATAAAACTATTTCAACATCTCAGTTAAAAACTTTGTATTATAAACATTGATTAAATTATAAAATATAGGGCAAAAGTTTAAAATATATTACCTAATACCATCTGGCATATTAATATTCTTTCCTTGTTGACCATCCACACTGGAAACCAAAGGAAAATCAGAATCAAAGCTTTGAGCTGTAAACAATCTATTCAAAAAGGAGGTCAGCAATCGCTATAAAAAAATTTTAAAAATTCCGTTATTACATTTGTTCTAATTTATATTATGTATAGTAAAAATCTATCACAACGTACTTGATCAAAATCATTATCAATTTTGCCACCATAAATGCACTGAGACATAAGAATACGAATAGCATCCCAAGGTACTTTATCAGGAGAAACATTAGTACGACCCATGGCGACAGTTTCCAACCATGTATCAAGAGTATCACATGCGACACGCAGATCTGATTCATTAAATTCATAACGTTTGGACCAACCTAAAGGAGCATAGCCAAGACGTTCCTGTACAATAGCATGAAACCAAGCCAGTAGGAAATACAAACGTGCACGTTCATTTGGTGCCTTAAAAAAAAAAAAAAAATTATCTAAATATATATATATAATTAAAAAGCAAAATATATTTTACAAAATAAGAAACGGCTGAGACTATCTATCTGATGAAAAAAATTACAAGTCACTAAAATTTCTTATCAAAATTAACTGAATAAAACAATATTAGATATAAATAACAATATTTAATGTTAATAATTGTTATTTTGTATTTGCTGATACAATTTCAACTTTGTAAATCCAGCTATATAATAATTAACGATATTCTATATTTCACCTAATGAGTGTAATCTTCATAGACCAATTACATAAAAATATTTTTAAACATCGGTATTTCATTTGGTATGTCCCAAATCCTATCAGAATAAAACTCAATCATTTGAATAATCTAAATGTCTATATATCTTTGAGCTGTGAATGCTACTTTCTAGAAATGGATAAAAAAAATTGATAAAATAACAGCATTGCTATTTATAAAATAATATCTTGTTAATAACTATATTTATAATTTCTGTTGTTCTATTTTTTCTTCTTTCACGATGCTCACAACATATTGGGATCTTGTAGACAGATGTTGTGGATGACGGCAAATATTCTTCAATATAGTGACAGGATTAATTTCAGGTTTTAGTACATTTTAGGGCGTTTTCTTTCTACTTAATCACTATGTTGTGAAAAGGTCAGAACAAATATGTACATGAAAGTTTAACAGGACAGTAAATACACTTATATAATAGATATTTATCTTCACGGAATACATTGTACGAAAATCAGTTCTTTTGCTGATTTTTCAGCACTGTCTCCTCACAGTTCAGTTTTTGCAATTTTTTGTGGACAATGCTACATTCTTAAGATTGTTCATATCTTATTGAGACTTGATACAATTGATTTTGATCCCTTTTATACTTTATCTCATCAATACTTTTTTTTTTGGAAAGATATTTATCACCCAAACCTTATCTGGCATCCGTTTGCTACATACATTCTTGGCGTACACAATTTTTATTTTTTTTAACATTACTTTAATTGTTAGTAAATGTTACATATAAACTTTTAATACAATGTTAATTACACTTTAAGTCTGGGTATTTACAAAATACTATTATATAAAATATATAAATAAGATAATTATCATTTTTAACAAATATCTAGATCTTCAGGACTAATTAAATCCTGGTTTTTATTTATTTAATCAAATAAATCTGTATTCCTCATTCTAATTTATTTTATCTGAGAATTTTATTTTATTTTAATTACATAGAACTTATTCAATTTTTCTCACTTTTATATACATATATGTTTGATTTATTTTATACATAAAACTTATTCTACTGATATGTTTATAAAATTTTCTCGTTTTATGTACACGTGTGCGTGTAACTTGCAGCCAGCTTCAGCGCATGCTACACTGTACCACTCTCAGATGAGGAATAAAATAGACCCTGATATTTACCTTTTAAATTGACAATTTTATTTCCTTACTAAAGTTATCACTCTTGGCCGCATTTATTCAATTGGTGACTTGCTATCAGACTTATGAGCTGGGTTTATTTAATATTCGTGAATTATTACTTCCTTATACAAAACAAAAACCATCAACAAAAATGAAATCAATGTATTCTTTTAAAAAGTTAATCCCCACAATCAGTTTTAATCAATTCAGCCCACTGTTTAGGTCATAATTGTAAGTATTGACTCACTAATCAATGTTCGCAACATGTAATCAATGTCAGTATGTCAACTCAACCACTCTTTAATCTCACTAGAGAATTCATGATGAGATTCGTCATGCTAAGGTGGCTAATTAGGGAGTCAGGAAGATTCAACTACACACACCAAATATACACGATTATACTCTAGCATTTCTTCCTTTACCAACTGCAATGAACCCAGGACATTCTATTTTATAAAGGATTTCACTATCTTATTTTATGTCTATAATGATGAAGTTATATAATGACATTTATCTACAGTTCAACTGTATTTCTATATAAGAAGGCCCTGATAAAGGATTTCACTATCTTATTTTATGTCTATAATGATGAAGTTATATAATGTTAAGTATCTACAGTTCAACTGTACTTCTATATAAGAAGGCCATGGCTTTATGCATTGACATTGAATGACATTCAGCTCACAAATAAATTACAGATTTTACACACATGCTGCAACTCCTTTTTCACATCTTCATTCATCACTAATAGCTGCCTTTTCTACAAGAGTGATATACTGCTTTCTCTACCTCTTCATTGACTACTATAAATGCACTACTTTGACATTGATGAATTATATCATAAAAACCCTTGAAAATGTTCTGAAATTTTTTGCACAAATTTTTTTCTGGATGAATTACAGGAGTGATTAAAATCATAACTTTATCATCTATCTAAAATGTATGAGCATGTCTTCTCATTCTGTCTGCTCCCATATTTATCAATCTGCTAAACACCTCTGCTTTATTCTTCTTGGATTTGATTTGTTCTAGTATAATAGGTAACTGTGTTTTGAATTGCATACGTTTGCCATGATGCAATTGGATAAATTCAAATTCGATAGACCTGGTAATGGTCCAGTTGTTGTATTGACCACCTGCTTGATTTGATTAACCCAACCACAATGAAAGATAATATAAACATCAGTTGCCCAATTCATGCTTACATATTCGCAGTAATGTGACTGAATTTTGAATTGAGGTCAGAATATGTTTCATTCCCTTTCTTTCGAACCGTTCTCCACTATTTGGCTGCCATAAATGGGTCCCATTATTTGTGATAATGAACTCTGGCATTTTCACAGCATTAAAGGGTAGGTATTCTAAAGTACAGATCACTATTGGTCATATCCAGAATCATTTTCAAATCCATCCTCTTTTGTAGCTAGTTGATGTTTAAGTGATGGTGATCATGACCGGTTCTTTTGTTTTTCACAGCATTTTCTCCATCTTTCCTTTCTCTATTTGGTCCACTTTAGATTTGTAAGTAGTAAAGAGTGATATGATTTGATGTACCAGATGATCATTATCACTCTCATTTTAAACTCGATTCTCTCCCAATTCACCTGATAACCCAGATTAAGTGAATCTTCTTTTTAATTTTCCTATTCTTATTACATATCTCCCACAGTATTTACATGTGATTCATTTTTTCTTCTGTACATTAAATTGGGGTTTAAATACACTTTCCTTTCTCACATTTGTGTGCTTACTGCTATTAAACATGTTTAAAAGTTCAGTTACCTACTCTAGTTTTTCTATCTGTGCCAATGAGCATTTGTTCTATATCATTCAGAAAAGTATGCCCCATTATCTAAATGATTTGATTTTCAAATAGTGGATCAGTTGTCAAAGCTCTTAGTCACCTATCTTCTGAAAAATGGCATAAACACCTCACATGGTTGGAATTTTATCTTGTTATTTGATATTTAATATCCTCTTGAAAACAGTTTACAAAAACCAATACAAACTCATCAAATCTCAGAGGTTTCTTATATAGGAAGTGCCATTGGGCTTGGGATGTACTCTGCAGATGACTACATGCTATGGCTATTTTTGCCTCCTCAGGTAAAGAATTCAGCCTAATGTATCTATCTTTTTAAACTGACGAGATACTCAATGGAATTTTACCTACATGTCCTGAAGACAATCCTTATTTTTAAGAACTAGTTAAGCGTTTGTCCAAATTAACCCTTTCTTGCCCTTCTTCAGGCAAAACACTATTATTATTTTTTTTTCTAGAAATCATTTTCAAGTTACTACTGTTAAAATTTCTTTTGCTTGGCTTCCATTTTCTAGCTTGGTCTGATCATTTCCGATGTTTCATTCTGGGCTTTGCTGCTCTTTATTTTACTTTTTCAAGCTATTGAGCCAAATTATTCATTACTTCACAAACTTCTGCCAGTGTCTTGTTTGTTTGTTTTTTTGTTAAACTTTGCGATATAACTCTTCTGTGTTATTTTTTAAATATTCTTCACTCACTTAGTTCCGACTCTTTAATTTCAGTATATAAACTTTCTATATACGTTTACTACCTTTAACTAAATTTCCTATTTCTTTCTGGCTTTTAGTAACTTTAGTTTCTACAGATGATAAACTTTTTGTTTTAAAACATAGACAAATTTTTCGATCTGACTTTTTAGCATTTCCTCAAACACCTTGATCCTTGTTCTAGTGTTATTATTCATTTCTTTTCTTGAGGTTTTTCCACTTTATTCTAGAGTGGAATTGTTTTCTAATTCTTCTTCTGAGACTTGTATCTTAGCAAAGATAAATTCTGTCTATAATTACAGATGTATAAATACAGTATTAATGTGATATATATAAATGTATATAACGATATGCATACTATGAACTAATTCAATAAATGAAACTGTAAACAGAAGCCATATTATAAATATGTAAAAAATCAAAAAGCAGTAGCTTTTGAGTTATATAATAATGCAAATACAGTCAAATATGCTAATTTTAAAATAAAGATATATTAACAAAATACATGACCTTCTCTGCTTAAACATAAATTATACTTTTAGAGACAGTAATTCACACTATTTAATCTATATATTCCAAGTTTGATTAATTAATGGATGCTAGATGCAAATGACTGTCAAACAGAATACAGGTAGACAGAAGGATTGTTCTAAAAGAATATGACAATTTTTAAAAAATGAATGTTTTGTTACTATATGTTTTTTACCTCCAAATGCATACTAGACTACAAATGCTACATCATAAATGTGAACTATAAATAGTTGAATATATTTACAAAGATAATAAATGTAATGACTCACTTTACACATTCGACCAGCTGGTACTGTGGTAAATGTTCGAAGCAAATTAGCTTTAATTCCAGGTGGAGGTTCAAACACAAAAATACGTCCAGCACGCAGAAGATTGGTGGGCAGCTAGAAAAATATATATAAAAACAAAACAAATATAAAATCTAGTACTAATTGCATACTACTTCACATAATACCTCATACATATAAACAGTACAAATTTCATTTTGATTAAATGCAGTTACTATATCTTAAAATTGGTTAAGGATTATTGCAATTACTTCAATTTAAAAGTAGTTGATAATTATTTTTAAAAAGTATATATATTTACTAATAATACTATTAAATGCATCATTATTAAATATACATAAGAATGCTTATTGGATGTAAATTGCTTTATATTATATATGAGGTGGTTAAACTGAGATGAATAATCATTTTCATAAAAGTTAAATATGATACTATAGTTATAAAGATATTATAGCTGCTGCTTAGAATATTAATATATATTCTTACAAAACTCTACTAACCTTGGGATTAATTTCCATCGTTAAAAATAGACGGAAACCAGTATTAGGTGTTATACTGTGTAATTTTTTCTCAAGCTGCACTAACCACTGAGGAGCCAAGTGAACATTTTTTAGCATTACCCAGCTATAATTAAATAATAATTAAAAACATAATAAACAGCTATGCTAATAACTAATGATAGAATAATCATATAATAAAGCAAACAAAAAAATAATTTGCAATAAATATAAATTTATAAAAATTAAAAAATTGTATGGAAAATATCAACTTAATTTTTATTCAAAATATATCTATATATATATAACATTTATAAATATAAAAATTTGTTCCACTTTTGGAAACTTATATTTATTACTTAAGTAGCTTTATTCTCCTTTTCCTTCTCTACAAGAAGCTATGTTTATTTTGTAATTCTCTTAAACTAATATTTTAAAAATCAGAAAATACAAGATCTTAATATTTCTTAAAACTTTTGCAAAATTATTAAGTATTTAAATTTTAAAATAGGCAAAGTTTTAGAAATCTTTTGTTTGTTTCAATTTTATAATAAATTAACTTCCACTTTATACTTAACAAGTCTAATAATTTTTTAATTTATATTACATACCCAGATTAAAACAAAATATAAACTACTAATCGAGAGAATCTTTTATTTTTAAGTATTCCTATTTTTTTTACTTTAAAGTGTTAAATCTGCCTTTTTAATTAAGTGTAACAAACGGGGTTCGAATACAAGCGTATGTAATATATTACTAATTGCGAGTGTTAATGTTGAGCGACTATATACGAAAAGATATATATGTAAATAGTCATTCGAACCCTGTTACAAAGAGTGTGAATGTTAGGTGGGTATGCTTATATAAATATATTTGTATATGTGAGTATAAAATGTGTGTATGTATTAACGGTGATGGTCACAAGCAATTATATACGGAGCTGTATAAGTTGTAATTGATTATTCGTATATATTTTATCCGTTAAAATTTTTCTTTAAGTCTGGTTGATAATATTGTCGGTAACGTGTTTTGAACATATGAAGATAGAAATAGACATAAATCAGTTGCTGTAGGCGGTTTAGTAATAACTGGCGTCAAGAAGTCCGAAAACGGGTCAGGTGGTATCTTTGGAAAACAATAGAAGAATGGGACAGTGGCGTAGGGATATTGGAAGAAAATTTTACAAAGTTAAAGAGTGAAAACAAAAGAACTTTTTTGTGGGCTCGCGAGCAAAAAAAAAAGAAAAAAAAACGCGGTTTGGACTACGGAGTGTGTGGACGTATAAAATTTTCTTAAGAAGTTTATTAATATTTCTCACCCAAAATGTCGGGGTAATTCAATAGCGCTAGTTTCATTAACCGATCCAGTGGACAGTTGTCGTGGAACCCATCTGAAGTGGACCTACGAACTTCGCTATACAAAAGAGTTCTTGTTCATCAAGTGTAATGGCGACGAAAGATCTACGAAATGGGACCCTTTCATAAAGTGAGTGAATCATCTACTCCACCTCCGGAATAAGCTATTCGATATACCACATTGGAAATCCTTGCCATCCATTATATCAACCAGACCAGTATTCGTGGAGAATTATAAATGCGGACTTGTCTTTGACCGTGTGAACGGTCGACGGTACTTAAGGTGATTGACGTTTACACTAAATATATGTTCAATGAATGCGTCTTGGTAAAGAAACTAGTGTTACCTCAATATTAATTCCTATAATAAATCTTTTTTAAATTAAATAAAATAACAGCTTTAAATAAACAGCTCTGATGTATAATTGCACTATTTTGATGCGTATATGAATTATATATGTGTGTATCAGGGTAAATGGGCTGTGCGCTTGAATATTGATATATTTATATGCGTGGATAAATGAGATTTTATCGGTATTAAGTATGGTAATAAATAGAGTAAATGGTATGATAACATTCGGGTTGGGTTATTAGATTTATAACGGATAAATTATCGGACAGAATAGATAGACACATAAGACTTAGTTGGGTAGTGTTTAGCTTTGTTCTCTAGTTAGACTATAGTCCCCAAACCCTGAAATTGAGCTGGTACGGATGCGCTACCATAAATAGAGGTACATATATATATCCGAACCCTTATTTACGTTTTCGATGAGATAATTCTTATCCATGTGTAAGATTGGCGCGTGAGATGGAATCAGACCATGCTCACAAATATCCTCACTCGAAGCTACGGGTAGAAGCGTACAAAGAACAATATAAAATATAACGGGTGGTATTATAATGGCGTCCCAACTAACGGGGCTGCGAGTGTTAGAGAACGGGCATTTAAAAGGGCATCCTAACGTAACGTAAAAAGAGCGTACAAACGAGAGTTGGAGATTTTTTTTTTTTAAAAAAAAAAAAAGGGGGAAAAATAAAAGCGATAGTTTGTTATAAATCAGAAAGAGTTTGAATACATATTGGTAATATAGTAGATGGGCATATTTGGCGGTGTGAATATACGGATAGAAAAGTTCTCGAGTGCTCAAGGGGGAAAATAGCGTTGAGGTATGTCCTGTGTGTATATATAAAGTCATAGTTTATAAATCGAGATTGAAGAATTTATCTAACATTGGGATATTATAAAACAATATCGTTCAATATGATAATAAGGAGGGGCAAAGGTCTATCGGGTGGGTCATGCAGTGGACCACTGGTAACCGGGGTGACGAACCTGGCACATTTAGCGTTAATAGTGATATATAAAAAGGAAAGAAAAGGGGCAATGGAATTGAAGATAAGAATATATGGAGGGAGAAAGGAGGAGACACCCGTAGAGCACCTCAAGAGCCTTGAAAGATACTATAAGTACTATGAGATAGCAGATGAACACCAAGTGATCATAGCATACCATCATCTAGAGAAACATGCAGAGACATGGTGGAATTCACTGAGTCAGCAACCTCGAACATTTCGGGAGTATAAAGAAGCATTAACCAATGTATTCTGGAATGAAGAAATACAAGAAAGGGTGAGGGCTCAAGTGGTAGAGCAGGAGTTTCATGAAGGTAATGGATAAGCGTACATACATTTTTTTTAGGCGGCAGGTGGCTACGTTGAGAACTCTAGATGCATGTAAACTATCAGAGGAGCAGATTGTAGCAACGGCATGCAGAAAGTTACCCAATGAAATTAGATGGATGCTGGGAAAAAGAGGAGAAAGATCAGGGGGGACAATTGATAAAATGTTGAGCCAATTAGAAATAGACACAGAAAGGAGACAGATAGAGGATCATAAGCTTAGGTCCAAAGGGGACACCGATGCGGATAAGCAGGGGACAAAAAGAATAGGCAATTTAATATGTTCTTGGGAAGACCGGGTCCCCAGATATGCACTTCAGACATGCCCCATCATCCCTATAAAGGTAGGTTCAATGAATGTGGAAGCCCTCATGGATTCGGGCAGTCAGGTATCGGTAGTATCAGAGAGATTATACAACCAAATTAGAAGGGAACAACCAGATATACCGATTCTCCCTCTAAAAACAGTTCACATAGCAATGGCAGACAACCGGAGAGCTAAAGTAGAGCCAAAGCAGATATGGATGGATCTAAAAATTAATAGAAAGAGCTATTCACATGTGTTCCTTATAATGAAAGGTTTAGTACATGAGGCCCTTTTGGGATCAGATTTTCTAAATAGATACAAATGTAACCTTGACTATGAGAGGGGTCAGGTCACCTGTGAGGGTGAAGTGGTACGTTTTCTGACAGAGGAGCCTCAATGGTCGATAGGAATGTTACATTTAGAGGAGGATGTCCCAGAAAAACTCAAAGATAAGATCGATGGAATGAAAGTAGAAGGGAAAGTTCAAGATAGTTCCTTACAACAAACATTGACCAAGTATCACCATGTCTTTTCAGACAAGCCGGGGGTTATCCAAGGGTTTGAGCAGAGAATTAAGATGAGAGATGGCCAGACATTCAAAGCTAGATCATACCCCATCCCACATCAATACCGAAAGGCAGTAAAAGAGCAAATAGATCAGATGCTAGAGTGGGGAATTATATCAAAATGCTCATCAGCGTATTGCAACCCGATGGTTGTATTTAAAAAAAAAGATGGATCCATTAGATTATGTCTTGACGCTCGACAGTTAAATAAAGTGACTGTACTAGACTGCAATGTACCACCTCCCATGCAAGAATTACTAAGGAAGTTCCAAGGAAAGAAGGTATTTTCGACCTTCGATTTGACTGCCAGTTATTGGAAAATTAAGTTACATCCGGAAGATTGCCAATACACATCGTTCAGATATGAGGGCCACTCATATCAATTTAACAGGATGCCTTTTGGTCTAATAAACAGTGGGGCCGGTTTACTCAGGTGCTTGGACCAGGTGCTATCCTCAGAGATAAAGGACATGGTCACAATTTACATGGATGACGTGTTGATAGCCTCAACTGATATCAAGGAACACATACGGGAAGTAGGACTATTTCTAGAGGAATGCGAAAAAAAGGGCATAAAAATAAATATTAAGAAGAGCACACTGTGTCAGAAAGAGGTGGCCTTTCTTGGGCACATGGTGGGAGCCCAGGGACTCAAACCGCACCCGGACAAGATCTCAGCTATTCGTGACTTTCCAACACCTAGATCCAAGAAACAGATCCAATCATTTCTGGGTCTGTATACATTCTACAACCGCTTTCAAGAACGGTTTGCAGAACGGATGAAGCCATTGGTGAAGTTATTAAAAAAGGGTAGTGAGTGGAAGTGGACGGAAGAACATGACCAAGCCTTCCAAAGAGTGAAGACGGGTTTCTTGGAACATGTTATGCTGGCCTTTCCTGACTTTTCAAAGCCGTTCATAGTTCAGACAGATAGCAGTGGATATGGTCTCGGGGTGACCTTGGCTCAAGAGCAAGAAGATGGAAGAATGGGTATACTATATTTTCTGAGCAGGCTACTCAAAGGTCCTGAGGTACATTATACAACCACTGAGAAAGAGGCATTGGTTCTAATAAACTGGAATGAAAAGAGATTTATATTTTAACTTTTAATTTATAATAACACTCTTTACCTTTTATGACTCTTAGTTTTATCTTTTCTAAACAAAACTCCCCCTCTCCTTTTAATCAATTATTTTCTATTTTTTTCAAACTCTTTTACGAAATATTTTAATGTTTTTTTTAAACAAAATTATTTTATATACATGTGCCAATTTGGCCTTGGCACATTACACCTCCATTTGGGAGTAAAATGCGTCATTTTTGACCATTTAATCTCTTGCAACTTTAATTCTTGATTCTAATTATTCATTTATTTTTATAGTTTGCTTTTTATAATGCTTTCACTTTACATACCAAGGGCAATTGGTTTTAATTATATTTTCATTCTGTCTATGCTGAATACATTGCTCACAAGATCTAAATCATGCATAATGACCACCAGGATAAACTAATTTGTGACACAGGGATCATTGGGAAATGAGGCAGAGGCAGATTTGCTGACTCTATACCCATTTACATGTGAATAAAATTGAAGCTTCATTTGCCGATTCTTTTGATCGGACATGGAAAAAGTTAAGGGTCGTAACAAATGGCAAGATTTTTCAACTGTCCATTTCGACTTACGCTTTGGAAAGAGTGAATGATCCCTGATAAGTCTGTTGTGCAGTACTAAAATTTATCCGGTTGGCGCTTTAAACTTATCCTTAACTAATCTTATTTCTATACTACCCTCTATTCCCTTTTGCTCTAAATAAATTTCTACACATGTGTATATGTGCAGCACAATTATACGCCTGCACAATTTTCTAAATATTGGAGTTATTACTGGACTTGCTTCACAGGAAATCTATATGTAAATAAATCTTTTCTTGCATGCATCATGAGGTGCAGCAGTGCCGTAAGAAAAATAACCTAAAAGGATATCTGGATAAATACATTTCAGTTACGCATCATGAGGTATCATATTTACCCCAATATTACCAGCGTATGTGCTGTATATACACATGTATACTTATACACTCTTAATACAGTTAAGAGTGAGTTTATATTTTTATTATTAATCTTACAGCATTATTTTTAAATTCATATGAAGACATTATTCTCCAACATTTGTATTAATCTAATCTCACAATATTATTTTCAAACCCTTATGAACATTTTAAATATTAGTTTTATGATACTATTTTTAAACCATCACGGACATCAGTCTACATATTTATTTATATTACAGAATCATATTTTAAATCATTTACTTAATTTCTTTGTTAACGTGCGTGCATTCATAAAACTATTTCATTTTGTGCTCTTCATTATTATACTGACATTTGATTTGACTTAATTACCTTAAGCCCATTTATTTACTTTCTTCTAATAATGTGATATTCAAAAAACTATTTTATTTTAACATGTGCATACTAAGAGAAAAAAAATGTTTTACTTTTATTACCCGATTCATTATTATACAAATATCTATTTGACTAACTTAATTTTATTCTAGAAATTCTGTTATCTTTCATTGATTTAAATCTACAACTTTACTTTTACATCATTAATTGACCCATTTATTTAGCTTGATTTTATTGATTTTTTATTTATTTGATCTGTTTATTTAGGGCATTTTTCTTAATTAATATGTGCGTGGAGTAAAACAAAAATCTTTTATTCTATGAAGCCTCCATTATTATTATTGCTTTCAAACATATAATTTATTATTCAGTTATTTTAATTTTATTATTTTAGTTGTAAAAAGTAGTTTCAGATTTAACCTCAAAATTATTGACAGTAGAATAATCATATTCCCGCTCATTGTCATTCCAGTCCTTTTGTTTATTTCCTTTACTATTCCGCCCGTTTACTATGTTTTAAATATGTCTGAGGTTCCTTCTTCTCTTTCTACTAACTCACTAATATAAATTATACTCCATATTCTCATATCTTTCTTTTGATTAAAATTTATTTTATATCTTTCTCTTTCCATTCTATTTCAACCTTGTACATTAGAAACCACTTCGCTTCACAGACCTCCATATTTTTGTTAACTGTGAATATTTTCCTATTCTTTCTCTTAGTTTAAATCTCCATTTAAAACAACCTATTTATTACTTTAACCTTTTAAATTTTTGTAAAACTTTTCGCGCTAACTTCTACCTTGAACTTATGCCTCTCTTCAATTTCTTGATCTATATTTTCCTCTGTCTTAGCACTATCCTGTTCTGCTTTAATTTCTATTTCTATTTCAGTCTTCTTTACCGAATATTACCAGTGTATGTGCGCATATATACATATGTATACTTACACACTCTTAATACACCTTAGATTGACTTTTATTTCCTTATTATTAATCTTACAACCTTATTTTTAAATTTGCATGAACAATATCTTACCCTCATTCCCTTTTGCTATAGATAAATTCCTACACATGTGTATATGTGCATCATAATTCTACACTTACTAATATTCTAGATATAGAGTTATTACTGGACTTGCTTACAGGGAATCTATAATAAATAAATCCCTTTTGCACACATCATGAGGTGCAGCAGTGACAAGAAAATAACCTAAAAGGATATCTGGATAAATACATTTAAGATACGCATCATGAGGTATCGTATTTACTGAATATTACCAGTGTATGTGCGCGTATATACACATGCATACTTACACACTCTTAATACACCTTATATTGACTTTATATTTTTATTACTAATCTTCCAACATTATTTTTAAATTCATATGAACATTATTCTAACGTTTGTATTAACCTAATCTCACAATATTATTCTAAACTACCACGGACATCAGTTTTCATATTTATTTATATTAATCTAATCTCGAATATTATTATCAACCCTTACTCAACTTTTTTATCTATGTGCACCATTTATGTACTGAGTCGAACCGCTGAAACCACTTACTTATGCATATATATAAGTTTTAGCCGGTTTCAAACTCCTTCCTAATACATTTATAATCTTATAAATGTTACGTGAACGAACCGGCACGTTCGAGCAAAATGGGAGATCTTATTGATAGCTTTAACTATCAACAATGGCCCATCTAGGCTGCTAGATTCAAACCCCTACTATCCAAATACTTTATTTGTTTCAGGGTAAACCCCGGGGCGCGAGCTAGTCTAATGACTAACATATTCGGGCAGTAGGCTCATAATCCAGCGCTCGAAACATTCCCTAAAACTAGCTCAGTCTAATTTTAATTCAATAACAAAATTATACAAAATTAGTGGTGGAAAGAATTAATAAAAAGGTTGGTAAAAAGAATTGACCGACAAATAAAGTTTAAGTTTGAAGACATTTTATTTTAATTAACATTAATTAAGTTTTAAAGATAATTTATTACCCAACATTAATTGACTAAATTTAAACATCTTTATAAATCTAATCTAACACACGCACATTTTTTTTTAAAGTAACACATTATAACATATATCTGGTGAAAAGCATAAATAATGTGTGACATCGTTAAATTATCTCACATTCCCACACACGCACATCAATAGTTCATTTTATGCATGCTTAAGAGTTCAAATTACTTTACTCGGTAGGATTGACGAATTACAGCAGTGGCTACTATGTATAAATGATAATAAATAAATGTTTACATAGGATTTTTGGAACATGGATATTGCTTGTTGTTGGCTGCTTCTGCTGCTTCTAATGGATTATATCTAACCGGTTAGATTTGGACGTTTTTTGAAATTTTATGCAAATCCATTGGCTTTATTCTTGAAGACAGTTGAATGTTTGACGGAGGATTTCTGAGTTATTATGCAGATATTATTTCACAGGCAGGTTTTGATGATCTTGTTGGACTAAAAAGGCTGAAGCACGAGCGTGTATTTCCAAAAGCTGCTCAACAATGCATTTTTGTTTCTGAATACATAATAGAAATGCACTATTCTCTCAACTGAAACAAGACTGTCACTGCAAACTAGACTGAAAAAACTGAACTCCGATAAAAATCTGGCTATTTATGTATCCGAATTGTTTTTGTTTTAATCCCCTCCGACAATAGGTGTTGTCGAAATTCCATTAGTAATTAATCCTATTACCACGTGTTTTTGAAGATAATTTAATTAGTAGTAGCTTTCATAAACGTATTGTTTTTATATCTTTAATTAGTAGCCCACCACTGATGTGGTTTTTTTAAATCTTTATTTAACTCAATAGCCATCGCTGTGTTTTCCAAATATAATTTCTTTTTTAACTTTCATTTACATATATATATATATATTTAATATTCTTCTAACATGCATACATTTATTTACACTCGCACGCACATATATAATTTATTATAATAAGCTTGAATGAAAAGAGATTTATATTTTTTTAAATTTTGAATTACTTATTTTTATGAATACTAATTTAGAAAAACTTTACTTTCTTTTCTAACACTCTTAGTTTGACTTTAAGAAACCCCCTTCCCACTTTTAATCTTTTATTTCAAACTCTTTTACGAAAGATTTTTTTTTTATTTTAATAATTTTTTTAGACAAAATTATTTTATATACATGTGCCAAATTGGCCTTGGCACAATATATATATATATTTAATAATTTGTTTAAGCTTAGCGCTTTCAAAGCTCTATGGCTTCATACTCATAGCTGTGTGCGGTTGATAGCGATGAGGGGGAGTTTAAATTTATGTTAATTAGATGTTTCAGTATTTTATTTAAAATTGGATCAACTGCAATCAGTTATTTATATATCAATAGGTTTTAATAGACTAGATAATAGATGTATATGTTCAGTAGCTGATTTTAGTTATTAATATAGAAATTAAGCCATTAAACATCACATGATCACCGACGATAGCCACAAGCTAGTAACTAGTCTGGGAATATTGGATGAGTAGGCATTAGATAGGGATTTTATGCACAAATCTTCTGTTATCCATTGGTTACTTTTGACTTGCACTGAGTGGCACTATTATATGGAGAGTTTTGCCTGTTTTAATATAAAAATTGTATTCAAAGAGAGGCAATTTTATTTTACATAGTTGATCAAGAACTAATTCACCATATAATATTGTTGGTAAATGGGTATCTACTCATGATTAACCAAAGAATAAGTCTCCAAATTAATTGGAATATGAGTGTGTTGACTGTAAAAACAAGCAATACATTTGTAATGTGATATATTCTTCATGATTGATGAGAAAAGGGATGTCATATTTCTATCATCTCTGAGTCCATGTTTTATCTTTGTACTTTTTTTTCTTTTAATCAAAATCTTTATCATATATCTTGTTTCTTATAATATCATCTCACTAAGATATTTAATTTGATCATGTATATTAAACATTTGCATGTAATAAATTTATATTTTATAAAGTAGTAATTTATTTTAGGAGGAAATGGAATAACATGTGACTTTGAATATGACTTTTGTGGATGGAGTCAGTCTATGGCAGATAATTTTAATTGGAAAAGAATAAGAGGTTCTACAATCACACCAGGAACAGGCCCAACTTCAGATCACACTACAGGAAGTAAACATTTGTGACAGTTGCATTATTTTTTTGTACAATCAATTATAGTAGTTAACTTTTTTTTGTTTAATTTTAGATGGCTATTATGTGTATATTAATGCATCACAACAAATGACCAATCACAAAGCTCAACTTATCAGTCCCTTTGCTCCTGCAAAAAATGTTAAACGTTGCTTTAGATTCTGGTACCACATGAATGGATTACACATCGGAACCTTGAATCTATACATAAACTTTGGCGGAAGTGTGGGTTCTCCAACATGGAAGAAGAGTGGTCCAGTGAGTAACAAATGGGAAACTGATGCAATCACTATGTCAGGATCTTCA
Organism: Epiperipatus broadwayi; assembly: GCA_028023455.1. Taxonomy (NCBI): domain Eukaryota; kingdom Metazoa; phylum Onychophora; class Udeonychophora; order Euonychophora; family Peripatidae; genus Epiperipatus; species Epiperipatus broadwayi. The sequence goes on from JAQFVV010000188.1 coordinate 1,615,291, forward strand.
AGTTATAGAGTAAGTCCTGGAGAACTTCATTAATCAATAAATGATGGATAATTAAGCATGTTAAAAAGTTTATTAATATAAAAAAATTGGTACTGTTGGGTGCGCCATACTATGCCAGTAGATTGGGTGCGCAATTAGAGATGACACTTCAGCACCCATCAAGAAGCACACAATCGATAAATTTCATTCAAAGAAATCGCTCAAAATTTGTAAATTTTAAAAAAGTACACACACACATGGAAATTGGTAAAATACATGAAATAAAATACTACCAAGCGATTAATTGAAATGGCTCAAAAATAAGCAAAATACAAATTAAAAAATAAGTAAAATACAAATTAAAAAAATAAACACACATGTGGAAATTGGTAAAATACATAAAATACCCCCCCCCAGCGATTAATTGAAATGGCTCAAAAATAAGTAAAATACAATTTAAAAAATAAGTAAAATACAAATTAAAAAAGTACACACACACACATGCAGTAATCGGTAAAATACATAAAATAACCCTTACCCCCAAGCGATAGATTGAAATGGCTAAAAAATAAGTAAATATAAATTGCAAAAACGGAAATCACCCCCCCCTCACTAATTTAAAATTATCATTTTACAATTATTGAAAAAATACTTAACAAAAGATAGACATGTAGCATCTTTTAATACACCTGCTTAACTTTTATTACGATGTATTAAAACAGTTTTGAAAGAAAATGTCGAGTAAAGGGGAAAAATTTAACATTAAAAAATATAATCAGTAACAGTTCGGATGCTTGGCATTGCTATTTTAAATTTAAGCATAGATATAATGAAAGTTCTTTCACCAACAGTTCTTCAATATTTTATATATTAATAATTGTAGCAAAAATAATCTAATCAACTATAACAAAGCACCCTCTCTCCTTATATACATCAGGTTTTGCCTGCAGCGTGTGTCAAGAAAAGCTATTAGCAGATGTTCTTAAGTGTGTTTCTTCCTTGCATACCTCTATGTCACCACTCTGTTTTGCTGTGCATTATATTTGTATTTACTATTACAATGTATTTCCTCAGTAAGGGTGACAAATGTAACTTGTAGTATTGCTCTAGGGGTACAACACTTATTTTACTTTTCCTCATGCATTTGAACCACTCTCCCATTGTATACTCATTTTAACATTTTCTTCATTGCTTTTACTGATTTTATTAATTTCTAAACTTAGCTGGAAAATTTTCTAATGAAACTATTTATTCTTTACTTAAGATTGCTAAATCTGATTATGAAGTATTTTGTAACCCTTTCCCCCCACCCGTAATTGCACGCACATGCACACCTATTCCTAATGTATGTGGGTTTGTTTTATTAATAAAATCATTTCTACACTGGGAGATAGGTTCGAACACAGCAACATGAAGCAAGTATATCTACTGGTAGATATGCGGTAGATATGCACCGCTTCAACATATTGATTTATCATTTTATTAAGTTGCTTTTAATTAATATATGCTAACTTGGAGAGGTTTAAACTAAAAAAAATATACTACTTTGGAACATAGTAGGTGAAACATTATGATAGGTAAAGAATACCATTTCAATATTAAAAGTTGCAAAATGAAATGTGACGTAATAGACCTCTCACATTAAAAAATATAATCGCTTGGTAAAATGAAATGTGACATAACCCCCCCCCCCCCCAACTAATTTCTAAATTGGATTCATAACATACAAAAAACCCAAGTACAACACACACACAAAAACCCACAAATACTTACAAAAAAAAAGTACTTACTAAAGATGGTTTCAAAGTAGAAAAAAACAATATTCAAACTTTGAGACTTTTGCATGAAAAGTATTTGGAAAAGCTTGTTCAAACAGATTGCAGATGATTATAAGAATATAACAAGGATGGCTTCAAAGTAGACAAAAAGAACATTCAAACTTTGAGACATCAAAAACAGTTGTAACAGCAGAATATTTTTTAAAAGTACACACACAAATCAAAAACACTGCTCAAAATACATAAATTTTAAAAAAGTACACACACACATCAAAAACAGTTGTAACGACATTAAATAACTAAATTTTATATTAAACTCCATTCTGAATCAATCGTAGCATAATTCATATATTTTCAAACAAAGATAAAACAAAATAAGTATAATCATCTCAAGTGAGTTCATTTAGTTTAGATGAATTTAAAGTTATAAAAGATCGAGCAAAACTTACAAGATTAGATTTAACATAAAATTATACTTTACTTTAGCGCTTAGATTTATTTCATATCTTAAGAAATGTAAATAATGAGAAATATTTTTTGTTGTGCACATTTACAGAATAGGATAGCTAGCTTTTAAGTTTAGCTTGATTTTAGAATTGGAAATAGAGTTCTGCAGAAGTTTATTACTGGTCTTCTTTCTGCTTCTAGCTGGCATGGTGGACTGGGTCTAGATTGCTTTCTCCATCAGTGTAGTAAGATGAAAAGTTTTTGTGGATCTTCTTCTCCCATCTCGACTTATCAGTTCCCTTAGGATAGATGCCAATAGTTGCCTTCTACCCCACAATGGACATCATAAAATCACATAACTTTTAATAAAAAATAAATAAAAGTAAAAAAAAAGGAAAAGTTTTGCTAAACTGAAATTTTAGTTTATACACTGCTCATTCTTAAACTTGTTTACAATTTATTTTTCTCTCAATTATTTGATTTACATTATTTTTTTTAGCAAAGACAGTGAATCCTGCTGAGTTGTCGATCTTTGAAGGTAGTTCGCAGATTTTTTTACCTGAGGTTGATTTTAAAATAGATTTGCAAGCTGTTATTTTTTTCTCTTACCCCTCTGTCTTTTTTTTTTAAAGCACTAATTAGGTCAAGATTCAAGAAAAGGATTTTTAGAAAACAAACTTTAGAACTCATAAACAACTTACCACATGTGCAATTTATTTGATTTTAATTGACTTTATATGTGAAAATAAGATTAATTTATACATCAGCCTATAATAATTTAATTCTAAAATAAACTAAAAGAACTGTAAGGCTCTTAAATCTATTACATTACTAGGCCTTTCACATATATATCTATGTTCCCGTTACATATACAGCTAGGTTTACCTTAGATTTAATTTTACAAATTATAACTTTGTATGTGTGTAGAAGCTCATTTCACATATGTATACATAATTATATAATAATGAACACACACACACACGCTTATATTTAATATGACAATATCAGGATAGGTTTAAAGCCTAATATATGCATACTCAAACATAAATAAATACAAAACTACATACTATTATGTAATGTAGTAGATGGAAAGGAGGGTCACTAGACCTGACTGTTTCAATACGTATATTAAACATACACATTTAATTATTATAGTTAATGTATGCTATACCTATATAGACACACATACATGCAAATATACCTCACTATAAATTATTTATGATGAATTTAAGTTAATATACGTGCACTTGGGAGGGTTTGAACTTTGAAAAGATACTATTTCTTATACTAGCACATAATTGTTATTAAACAATGCAAAACTCTCCATATAGTAGTGCCACCCTGTGCCAACCAGAGTAATCATTGGTAATATAAGAGATGGAGATCATGTGATGTTTAGTGGTTTAACACCAATTTCTGTCTAATAGGATAGTGGTGGCTATGGTTGTTAAAGAGCCAAAGACACCAAAATGTATGGGTGCTGAACTGCGTTCAGACCCATATGACTAAGCCAGGGGTCCCCAACCTTTTTTGCACTTAAGAGCACATTCTATAATACCGGCCAGGTGGCGGGCACTATTTATTTTTTTAACTAGATGGAGGGTACCATTTATTTTTTCAATATAAATTTATAGTTGGATATTGTTAATAATACACATAATGTACAAAAAAATATTTATTTCAAAAATAAAATTTTAATATATAATTAACATTTATATTTTTACGCTGTAAAAGTGTAGTATGCCCTACAATTTGATTACATTATAGTACAATAATTTATAAGAAATTTTAAAAATTAAATTTATTTGTATCAGATAAGTAATTTTTTATCATGTTCGGATAGCAGCGGGCACACGTAAAATGGTCTGTGGGAACCATGGTGCCCACAGGCATAGGGTTGGGGACCCCTGGACTAAGCTATTGAGCTTAGATTGAAAATTTCATTTTCATAGTTTTGTAGTTAAGTAGAGACAAAAGGTGACTACTGGAGGGTTGCATTAGATCCTAAGATCTACGTGCAGTGTTCTCAGATTCAAGGCTCCTCACTGACGAAGGCCACAAGCCAGAAACTAGTCTGGAGATATTGGATGAGTAGGCACAAGATAGGGATTTTATGCACAAGCCTTCTGGCATCCATTGATTACTCTGGTTGGCACAGCGTGGCACTACTTTATGGAGAGTTTTGCCTTGTTTACTATGGGACATAGTAGGTGAAACAGGATAATGGTTAAATACCGTTTCAGTATGCAATAATGGTAATAATATATTAAAACAAAACACAATGCTCATGTAATAGGAATAAACTAATAATATATTAAAACAAAACACAATGTTCATGTAATAGGAATATATATTGAGCACACATACATATTTGTGGTGATTACTGTATACCAGTGTTTGTCGCATTAAATTTTTAACGGGTCTGCACCAAGAAATAAAAACATAAATATCTGATAGAAAAAATCTTTGTATATTTTAAGAAAATGTTAGTATTAATAAATAAAAATTAGTAAGTAATACTACCTATGCTTTGTGCAGTTTTTTCAAATTCAATTGTGAATTTGAACTTAAATAATCATATATTAAATTTCACAATTATTTTCAAAACATAATTGTTCAAAAAATTGCAACCAAAAATGCAACTAAAATTAATGCAGCAAAAGCTTTAACCACCATTTTTTCTAAATCATTGTGTTGACAAAATGGTTACAAAAGATACGGCATTAAAAAACTGCCATGCACTATACTATAAATTTCTAAGAAAGAAATATGACGTAATAGACTTTTCACATGAAAAATATAATTGCTTGGGCTGACAAATTTAATCAAAATCTAACTGAACTAGTCTTTTGAAATACCTGCTTAGTTTTATTATGACCTATTAATTATTTTGGAGTGCTAGAAATACAATTTGTTGGGATTATTTGTATTTTTTGATAGTGTTAATATGGACTTTTTTTTATGCAGATGAATACAATAGTAAACATACACAAACTTTTCAGGCAACATTTCAAAGAACCATGCTGAAATTAAAGTAGGTATAGTGCTTTTATCTTTGCGTAGCCAAAATGATGAAAATGGAGGATCTCCCAAAAACAGAAGATGAGGCAGTGGAGTTTTTACAAAGTAAAAGTGTTCTGCCCTCTCGAAAAGTGTGTGTCAATGACCATCAAATGAGGCTTTATATGAGCCCAAGGATGCGATGGAACTGCAACATTAATGTCTGTTAAAATGTCATAGCACTTAGAAAAGGAACCTGGTTCAAGGATTACAGATTATCATTTGTCTCAGCCATCTGAATCATTTATTATTGGAGTAGAAACCAATTGACTGTACAATCATGAATAAATGATTTGGATTTGAACAGGAGCACTGTCATTGCATGGAAGCAATATTTGAGAGAATCTTGTAAAGAAAGTCTGTTATCTCACCCATCCTGCAAAATTGGAGGTACAGGATTGTAGATGTGGACGAAACTCTATTTACAAGATGCAAAAGCCATCAGGGAAGAATTTTTCCACAACAGTGGTTATTTGGTGGTTTATGAGGAGAAACCAAAGAATGTTTCATGGTCGCTGTTCCAGGTTGGACAGCATCTATTCTCCTGGATGCCATTAAACAAGATATTGCACTAGGATCTCCATATATTCCGACTGTTGGAAGACCTACAAAAGTGATAAATTGATTGCTGCAGGTTACCAGCATTTCAAAATGAATCACAGTTATAATTTTGTCGATCCTTCTATTGGAGTGCATACACAAAATGTAGAAAGATTCTAGGGCTAGTGAAATGGCATAATATAAAAGAGAGGGGGACCAGTTCATATCACCTGGAATCATACTTAGCCGAATTCATGTGACATCAACTACACCATCGTGAAGATGTATTTTCTGCTATGTTAGAAACCATTAGTATATTATTGTTGTAGGTTGTAAAATTTTTTATTTGCTGTAATCTGGTCATGTCTTGTGTAAAAGTATTTTTTTAATCTGCTGTTATTACTTAAATGTGATGCAATCTGTTTGAACAAGCTTCTCCAAATAATTTTCATGCAAAAGTCTCAAAGTTTGATGGGTTTTTTTTGCCTAATTTGAAGCCATCTTTTGTAAGTATTTTTTTTCTTGTAAGTATTTGTGGTTTTTTTTTGTGTGTGTGTTGTACTTGGGTGTTTTGGATGTTATGAATCCAATTTAGAAATTAATTGAGGGAGGGGGATTGTGTTTTATGTCACATTTCATTTTGCCAAGCGATTATATTTTTTAATGTGAGAGGTCTATTATGTCACATTTAATTTTGCAACTTTTAATATTGAAACGGTATTATTTACCTATCATAATGTTTCACCTACTATGTTCCATAGTAGTATTTTTTTTTAGTTTAAACCTCTCCAAGTTAGCATATATTAATTAAAAACAACTTAATAAAATGATAATAATACGTTGAAGTGGTGCATATGTACCAATAGATACACTTGCTTCATGTTGCTGTGTTTGAACCTATCTCCCAGTATAGAAATAATTTTATTAGTAAAACAAACCCACATACGTTAGGAATAGGCACATGTGTGTGCAATTACGGGTGTGAAGGTGGGAAGGTTATAAAATACTTCATAATCAGACTTAGCAATCTTAAGTAAAGAATAATTAGTTTCATTAGAAAATTTTCCAGCTAAGTTTAGAAATTAATAAAATCAATAAAAGCAATGAAGAAAATCACACGATCACCATCTCTTATACTAGCACATAATTGTTTATAAACAAGGCAAAACTCTGGTTGGCACAGGGTGGCACTACTGTATGGAGAGTTTTGCCTTGTTTATTTCAATGAAGAAAGTGTTAAAATAAATATACATTGGGAGAGTGGTTCAAATGCATTAGGAAAAGTAAAATAAGTGCTGTAGCCCTAGAGCAATACTAAAATAGTTACTTATTTTTGAGCTATTTCAATTAATCGCTGGAGGTAGAGAGTTATTATATGTATTTCACCGATTTCCGCACGTGTGTATTTTACTTTTTTTTAAACTTGTATTTTACTTATTTTTGAGCCATTTCAATTAATTGATGGGGGTATTTTATTTTATGTATTTTACCGATTTCCGCACGCGCATGTGTGTACTTTTTTACTTTGTATTTTACTTATTTTTGAGCCATTTCAATTAATCACTTGGGGCTGTTTTATTTGATGTATTTTCCCGATTTCCACTTGCACACGTATGTACTTTTTTAATTTGTATTTTACTTATTTTTAAGCCATTTCAATTAATTGCTTGGGGGTGTTTTATGTATTTTATTGATTTGCGCGTGTGTGTACTTTTTTAAAATTTATGTATTTTGAGTGGTTTCTTTGAAAGAAATTTATCAATTGCATGCTTCTTGATGGGCGCTGAAGCGCCATCTACCAGCACAGTACGGCGCACCCAACATTACCAAAAAATTTCATTGAAACATAAAGATTACATTGCTAGTTTTAATTTTACATTTAGTCTCATTTTATGATCTACCTTTAATATCTTCAAGTCTTTGTCTGACATAAAACAAAGCAGCCGTGATCTGGAAATCTAAGAATACTACAACTAGTTCTGGAATTGTCCATATTAGGTTTGAATAATGAGAGCAACAACAAACTTCTAGCTCTTTATGATAAAAATATCTAAAATAAATAAAATTGGTAACAGTATCTAATAGAGATAGAGAGAGGGGGGGACTTTGTTATGCATCACGAATTTGGGCATGTCAAATTGTAAGAGTTTGGAAGGAGGCTTTTATTTTATATACCCCATGAATTGAGGCATCAGTATTGTAATGATAAATAATGGAATTAATTCCTCTTGTTAATGTGCCTTGGACTTTTGGGCAACTAAATTGTAATTATAAGTAAATGGGATTTAATTTAATTTAATCATGACTTTATAACTTTAAATCTAAACATTAATATATCCATTAATGAGACTTAATAATCAGTTAAAAAAATGTAATTAAGAATCAAATGCACATTTTATCGAATCAAAATTACATTTAATAAATAAACAATAGCTGAATGAATTCTTATAATCATGTGACCCAAGATTTTTGGTAAGTGGTGTGATTTTTTTTTTTTAAAAAAGTCAATTTAATTAACAAATAAGTTCATATTTTATTTACTTTCACAATAGAAAAGCAATAATAATAATAAAATAATTTTTACATTTACTTAGTGCTTCTTTTATTTTTGTTCAACTTAAAAAAAAAAATACATAGGTAATTTATAATAACACAAATGGATGTAATATATTGTTTGTATTATGGTTTGAACAAAGACTATCTATATCATGTAGATAAATAGTATCATATTTATTAAAGTATTAAATAATTTGAAATAAAATAATATATGTCCTCCAGGAAATGGTTAGACTAATTCTCGAATTATATTAATTCTCTTCAAACTTAAATACTTTGGTTTCTCATAAACATTATTTAAAACTCTTTTTCCCTCTCTCTCCCTCCCTCTCTCTCCTTCTCTTTCTCTTCTTTTTTTCCCTCCCTCTCTCCTCTCCCTCTCTCCCTTCTTCCCTCCCCTCTTTCTCTCCCTCTCTCTCCCCTCTTCCTCTCTCTTCCCCTTTTTCTCTCTATCCATTCATCTATCTGTCTGTCTGTCCGTCTGCCAATCTATCCATTCATCTATCTATCTACCCACCTACCTAGCTATCTACCTAGATTTGGATAGTTCGAATGATAAAAAGAAAGCACTCTTAAATATGCAACTTAAAATCTCTATATATAAAGCATAATTAGATGTGATAATATAATTAACTAGTTTCGTCATCTAACAGTAAATGTTAAATGTATAGAACATTTTAAACTTTATTTAATCTTTTCAAATACAATTTGTTAGTAATCTATTTGTGTGTTATTACTGACAAGTTGTTTATATTTGAAAATTTTAAATAAAGTTTAAATTTTTCTACACATTAACATTTACTGATTATGGAAATAATCCAACATATTATCTCATAGTTAGATTTCTTTTTTTTTTCTTGCAACTACAGAAAACTTCGCATATTTGATTAATTGGCTTTTTGAGATAATTGATGTTATCTTTAAAATTAAAATTATTATGAAAAAGAGAAAAATTGTATATATTTTTATTATTTCAAACAAATAATAAGTGAGCAAATAAGATAATTTTTATTGATACATTTCCAAAGGCTGAGATAGACTGATTTCTTTTTTGTATGAAATAGGATGACACCTGGTAACAATAATTCTGAAGAGATGATTAATTTAAGTATGAAATAATGAAAATACAATTTTAATCCAATGTTTTAGTTTAAAACAATAAAAGAATTTCCTGTATGATTTAGTGCTGTGAAGAATATTGCTCTCGATCACCATTCTGCTTTGTCTTTTCTGATGTTTGGACTTCTCATGAACTTCCAAACAATAATCTATTCAACTATTTTTTATAACATTTAGAAATCAAAGAAAAAAAATTGATGATCTGTTGATGCAATCATCTCTTATTTGAAATATGTTCTTTTAAAAAGTTAAACTTCATATTTTCAAAAGATGTATAAACTTTAGATTCTGTATCAGAAGTAATTTAATGTATTTATTCTATTCCAGAGACATCAGATGTAAACGTATAATTAATGCTATATCCACCGGACTGCCTAAATTTAGATGGTTCTGAAGTAGAATAATATAATGAATCACATTCGTAATACAGATGGTGGAAGCAAGAAGGAAAGATAATATGATACTTTGGTTGATAAATAATTTTAATATATTGGTTTTTTTTTATTTTATTTTATAAAAACATATTAAAATTTGATTTATTTAATATTTATTCCATGTCATTATTCCAAGTTTAATGACTTTAAAGAATGTTTGATTGAATTGTTTTTTTTTTTATGATTGTGAATTGTGAAATGTAGGTTTGTGTTCACCAGATCATTATGATATTATTTGATATTAACTTTTATATATATTATACTATTTTTTTTAGTTTGTTTTTGAAGGTATTGTTGGTGCAGGGGAGAAAGGAGATATTGCATTAGATGACATAACATTAACAGAAGGTTCTTGTACAAGTAAGTATTTAATTTTAATATTGTATTATTTATACATTGTTTAGTATATAAATAAATAGCTGTCTAATTTTTCTTTAAACTGTGGTATTTGATTGTTCAAATTATTTAGTTTATTTTTATGAGCACATATACAGCAATTTCAAATTAAAAAAATATATAATTGGAAGTTTTGCCTATTTTGTATTATTGCATTTGTTATAGATTTTTTTTTTCCAAACTTTTTTTAACGATTATCATCTTTTACATGAATTGTGATAGTAATTTCTAAACCACAATATTTTTGATGTTCAGAATTATTCTGCATAATAGATAACAACTCCAAATTCTTCCTGAACGTGTTGTACCATGTCAGCTGTAAAATGCTTCAAACCCCAGAGATCAGAAAGTATAACATATAATAACCACATTCCACTCTTTTGACACTTTGAAGCAAAATATATTTATTTATTAATATTACAGTTTCGACTGTTCCTAGCAGTCTTCGTCAGATCTACAAAAATTTAAACATTATATTAATACAACCATATTTCATACATGTATCTATTAAATTTTTACAATTTTACCAACTTAATTATTACGATAAGTTTATTCATAAAACTTACTATTATATAACTTTAAAATCTACTTTACCCTTTATTTCTATTCTTAGTTATTATTATACTAATATTTATTCACCTTTTTTTTTCTTTTACAATAATTTTATAATTTCAATGTAATATTATTATATTACTATATTCATAATTTAACCTTATTTTACATATTACTTTATTCACAAATTTAACTTCATTTTACATTTCACCTATTATCCTAATTTTTAATTATTTTATTCCATTCCTTAATTCCATTTTACCCATATTTTATTCCTGCCTCTTCCATTTACTTATCCCTTATAAAATTATTTTAATTCTTATATGTATTTTTATTTTATATCTTACCTTAATATCTACTAAACTCTCTCTACTCCACCACTTTCTATCCCATAATATACTCTAATTTCTTTTAATCTATATACAGCTCCCTCTATTATCTATTATACAAACTACTTATTTTAATTCTTATTAGTTTTCACTGTTTATTTTATTTATTTTTTATATTAAGATAGTTTTTAAACCACTTTCTCTATTAATATTTGGATTTATCTTCTTTATTAAAATTGCCTCCCTTATTTTTCTATCCCTCCTATTACTTGCATAACTTATCATTCTAATATAAAATTATTGTAAAAGAAAAAAAAAAGGTGAATAAATATTAGTATAATAATAACTAAGAATAGAAATAAAGGGTAAAGTAGATTTTAAAGTTATATAATAGTAAGTTTTATGAATAAACTTATCGTAATATTAAGTTGGTAAAATTGTAAAAATTTAATAGATACATGTATGAAATATGGTTGTATTAATATAATGTTTAAATTTTTGTAGATCTGATGAAAACTGCTAGGAACAGTCGAAACTGTAATGCTAATAAATAAATATATTTTGCTTCAAAGTGTCAAAAGAGTGGAATGTGGTTATTATATGTTATATATTAGAAAAGCAAAAATAAAGAGGGAAAGAGGAAGAGAAGTTATTGAAGATTATATTATAAGATCAGAAAGTAGTAGGAGAGTGCTAGGGTAACCAACTGTTTGTGAAATTAAATAAAAGTAATAGTGAAGAAATTGAAAATTATACATCAGGAAACCAGAAGTGTTGCAGTAGAACTTTTTTAAATTCAGTAATGATACATTAGGAGTTGTTTTAATTTCCTAGTGGTGAAGTAAAAAAATCTTTAAATTCATTTGTGATATAGTAGGAGTTGTTTTAACTCAGTAATGATACATTGAGAATTATTTTAACTCAATGATGATACATTAGGACTCTTAACTCAGTAATAATGCAGAGGGAATTTTTGACCATATTTAGTAAATGTTATTGAAACCTTGGCTAGTGGATGGAGCCTGGATGAATAATAGTCAGTGTGTTGCTATCTATAGAAATCTTCTGTAACCTAATGATAAAAGTATAACTATTGATGGAGTAGCTGCTTTAACTGGTACCAAAAAAAAAAAGATTCAAATAAAAAGTAACTGAAATAGCACCATATATGAAATTCATTCTCTATTATTTATAGACAAGCTATTGCAGCAAAAAAAAAAAAAAAAATATGGAACCTGATATATGCAAAATACTGCAGATATTATCAGTGTAGTTAATTTTATAAAAACAAGACCTTTGAATAGCGGAATATTTACAGTACTATGTCAAGAGATAGGGCAGTTTCCATGAAACTGTATCACATGGAGATTTATTGGTTATCTTGAGGAAAAGTGCTTAAAAGAGTTGTAAAACTGAAAGATGAGATACACATTTTTCTACTAGATAAAGATAAGAAATTTGTAAATCATTTCAGTGATTATAAGTGGCTGTTACTAGTTTGCTACCTAGCTGATATTTTTGAAAAAGAAAACATCCTTAATTTGTCTCTTCAGGCAAAAGATAACATTTTAACAATGAATGAGAAAATCACTGCATTTCAAAAGAAAATAGTTTTGTGGAGAGAGAATTTTGAAAAGAGATGTTTGGAAATGTTTCCATCATTATCTGATTTCATTGCAGAAAATGATATAAATGTGGAACAAACAAAAAGTCTTATATTGTACACATTTAAAAAGTTTAGAAACATATTTTTGTGGATTATTTACATATCTTCCTGGTGAAGAATTTCAATCGATTTTATACCCATTTGCTGAATATGTAAAAATTGAACACCTTCGAATATTTTCTCAAAAGCAATTAATTGATATTAGATGCAATACAAAATTTACAAAATGAATTTCAGAAAAAGTCTTTTCATGATTGGTGGATTGAACTGAAATCTGAGTATTTCAATTTATTAAGCACAGCAACCAATGCATTTTTATTGTTTGGTTTTTCTTACCTATGTGAAGTATCACTTTTTGCAATAATGGGTATTACAACCAAATATCAAAATAAATAAAACTTGAAGACAGCCCTTCATCAGATTATTAAACAAATGCAGTCCCATTGTTCACATTAAATTTCAATGAGAAAAAATATTTATGTAAGCTGTTTATAAAAAAAAAAGTGTAATAATAATTTGTTTGGTTATTATATGGTGACATAAGACTTATTTCCTCTTTACAGTACATATCAAAATAGATTTCTGGTCTTTCAATTTTGGAGTATGAAATATTATTTTTTTTGCCTTAGAGGCATGCAATCAAAAAAGTTTGGAGACAACTAATCTAGATATACTAGCAATTTAAAAATTTTGTGAAGAATAGTAAACTATGTCACTACATAATACATGCATTGATTTAGAGCTGGCACTGCAGACAACTTAGAGAAATTACTAGTCACCTTTCACTGGATATATTGTGGAAATCTCTCTGTTACGCTGAACTTTAAATCATTTGCTGGGTGATTTATAATTTATTAATATTAGGAAGAAGATTCTTTGGAAAGTATATTATCTATATGCCTAGAGGAAGTCACTTGATGATTTATTTGTATAAATCATCCTAGCTGAAAAATGAAAGGTTCTTACTATTAGAATAAAACTGAGATCATGTCAGACCTATTCAATTAAACAAATTAGGCTAGATTTAAAGCCTGTGGATTTGTTCTGGAATTTTATGCTATTAGCTGATAATATGAAGATGGTTGTTAGATGTACAAGTGCATTATTTAAACCAAGACCAGCTCCCCATTTTAATGATATCTTCCATAAGCTTAAAAAATCACTGATAATTAGATACCTTACTATATTTAAATTCCATCCTGACTAGATTACCATTTTAAGGGAGCGGGATAATTAAGTGATTTGCATGTTATTAAGTGCATTAGTTCCAGATTTAAATTCTAAATCATTATTGATGAAGACCATGATAATGGCAACAGTAGTTAAAATAGTGCAATGTTTTTTTAATATTTTAAAAAATATATTACAGTGCATTACAACTGAGTTTCAGGAACATCATAGATTAATTAGATAATGAACAACCATTGTTTAATAGAATTAACTGATCAATAACTTTTTAATCCATATCCCAGAATTCTCTTTCTAAAAAGTTAAGTTTATTCTAGAAAGAAAAAATAAGAAAGCAATGTTTTTAAATTGTTTTTTTTTCTTTAAGAGTTTTAAATGCTGGATTCAAAAAAGAAATGTCAGAAGAGGAAGAACGTCAAGTTTTTTAAAAAGTCTTAAGTTATTGCAATTTCATTTATAGGTATCATTTTTCTGTACTCACAATTTTGATATCTATTTCATATAAATACATTAATGATTGTTTCTAATCATTTATTAAGCTGAAGATTATCCCTAAGCCAGATATAAATCGTAATGTTTAGTTTAAGATTAACATAAGTGTTTTTTTATTACACTTAAACATCTGGAATAATTCAATTTTATCTATTTTTTTCCACATGCAAAATCTTTAAAAAAGATTTTTAGATATTCTTAAAACTGCCATTATATGACATACATTCTTGAAATACGTGACTAAAAATATCAGAAAGAAAAGATTCCCAAAATGCATTTCTTATTGAATCAGCCCATTTCAATTAAATCACAATCTCTTACATACATCTTCATATTTTTTACTTTATACAAATATCAAATTATTACCATTTGATTTACAAGTGTCAAACTTTCTGCACTCACAACTTTAACATCATTCACTCCAGATAAATACAATTATGATTATTACTAATTATTTATTAGGCTAAAAATTATATTATTTATATCTTTTGAGCATAATAAAGTGAAAGTTTTAAGTATATCTAAGAAAGATAAACTCTTAACAAGCTTTGTAGAATACCCCCAACCTCAGACCAGTTTCTACTACTGGTGTCCTCAGTTGAGGTGCTAGGATATTCAATCATTAGATTAAAAATACCAGGACAAGCCGAGCACTTTATCTAATGTATAACTATTAAGTAGAAACTGAAATTTTCAGACATCCATATGTCTTTCAATTGAGCTATCTAACCTAAATAGCCATATGGGACTGAACTAAGTTCAGATACAAAGCTTGTTAAGAGTTTGTTTTGTGAACTCTATATATAACAGTTGTAAACACAAGCTTATTAAATTAAGTCATGTGACATCTGATTTGTTTTTTTTTTTTTTACTAAGAAAGATAATATATATAGAAAAAGAGAAATGAAGATAAGCTATTCTATGTGTCTATGTTTAATGAAAAAAGATCTTTCACAGAGCTTTGAAGTGTATATTTGGATTACGTATAATGTCTGGTCTAATAAATAATTAATAATAATCATTATTATATTTAGCTGGAGTGGATGGTGACAAAATTATTGGGTCAAAAATTTGTTTTGATAAACACTAAACAAATGTTGGAGAAATGTATAAGATATTGTTTTTCTGGATCAAATCAGTTGTCTTTTCCAGATGTCTATTCATTTGTTTTAAGAATATGTGATGGAAAGAAAATTTTAAGTAATATAAAATACTATTGAATAAGTCTATTCAAAGTTAAATTCAGATTTAATAATTTATTTTAAAGCCCTTGTTTATAATAATCATTGCTGTATTAAGACATAAAATTTTACCCAGTCTAATCCAAGAAAAAAATGAAACTTCATTATCCAAAATACAGTTTATATCACACATCTTTCTTCATGACTAATCAAACAAACAACTCATGTTTCTTTTGGTCATTTAGGAATAAGTTTATTAAGAGATAGTAGCAGTCCCAGGAATCTTTACAAAAAATACACACTTTTTTAATGCATTTATTAAAATATTTTATTTAAATTATGATAGTTTTGATAGGCTAGCAGTCTTTTTTAGATACTATGAAATATTATTCAACAACCTCCTTTTTATTTTCAAAAATCATTGTGAAGAATATTTCATAATATCTGAAGAAGACTATTAGACAATCAAAATTGTAAATTAAATTAAGAATTGTGAAAAATACTTAAGAAGAAGTTATTTTTTTCATAAAGATTTAATAGAAAAAATGTAATAATAGTGAAATAGTTTTGATAACTTAATCTCTAGATACTCTTAAGCCCATTGTGCCATTTCATAGCAACAATAGGTACTAAGCAAGATATTTTTGAACTATTTAATTAAATACAAAGAATGAGATAAACTTAATTAGCTTATTTATTTTTTCTAAATGATGTGTTTATACTCAACTGTATTAGACATATATTTAAATAATTTATTTGTATTAAATAATTACATGGTTGCTCACGTTTCTGTATCATGTTTGAGTACCAAAGGGTAGGTTGAGTTCAATAGTCCCATTTAATTCATCAATTAAATAATTTTTTATATTTTTAAAATAGGTATTCATTTAGGAATCTAGATCTTGAATTTGTTAGTTTTACCACTGTATTCAACTATTCAGAGTAATGATTTTGCCCATGTAATCTTGATAGTCCATGTATTCTGTCCATAATTATTATCAGTTTTATAACCATATTTTATTGTACATTAGTTTGATTATTCATATCTTTTGAAATCATCACAATGACCATAGTATTATGTGAAAGGGGTTAGTATTTGTCATTTAAGTTTTTTATTATTATCATTCTCTAGTTCCCATAAAATAATCCCATCAATAATATGTACAATGAAAGAATTATAATACAATCTTTTACAAACTCTTTATATTGTGAGGCACTTGTTCTGAACTTTCTATGAATTATAAGATTTTATTTGTTTCTAGAAGTAATAATTATTTTGGTTACTGATAAATCTTATCATTTTAAAATTACCATTGAAATTGTAATGCTTATTTCAGCACTAACAACAAGTAATCCAACTGCCATTACTCCTACTGGGATTCCAGAGCCACCAGAATATCCTTGTGATTTTGAAGAAGATCAGTGCGATTACACTGATTGGCCAAATCAAAACTTTCCATGGTCTCGGCAAAATGGTATCAGTGCAAATCATGAAGTAGGTCCACTAAAAGATTCTACATATGATTCACAGTTAGGTAAGACAGTTTATTTATTAATATTTGTTTCATTTTTATCCTTATTTAAATAAAAATTATTTCAGTGAAAAAAAAAAGAATATGGGCAAAATGAATTGAACAAAAAGTTAGATTTTTTTTTTTTAAAGTGTCATAGCATCGGCTGGGACGCGAACTCGCAACCCGGGCAACTGCCTGCAGGTGCAAGGCAGTCACGCTGACCTCTTGATCACCAATGCAAGACAAAGTTAGATTTTTGTTTTAGATTTTTGTAGCATGGCAATTTATCTTTTCCAAGGTAGCGATGACCAAATGCTCCAGGTGTGATTTTATTGCAAACAAAAAATGTTACAAATGAGTAAAGAAACAGAAAAGAAAATATAGCAAAATCATATTATATGGTCTAGAATTATTTTAAAGTTATATTAATAAATGTGTCCAAATAGTAGATAATCTTAAAGTGCCATCTTTTTTTAAAAAAAGCAATTACTTTTTTTTAGGTATTTATATAGTTTAAAGCCAATAAACATCACATGACCACCACTTAATAGGTATAGTGAGTTTTACCTATTTATATAGTTTGTTTTATATATCTGTTTTCTAATTTAATACAATTAAAAGTGAGCCTATTGTATTCACTTTTCTGTTAACCTAAAAATGATGTAAGAAATAGACCAAATCTAATTAGAAATTTCACAAACTTTTTGATTTATGAATATTATTTGCATATTGCAACTATAGCATTGTATAAATGAGTCATCAAATAAAAATAATAAGGTTGTACAGTTTATCAAGAGAGAAAAGTTATGGAAATTGAAGTAATAAAAATTATGTATTAATAAAATAAATAAACAAATAAAAGGTTAAATGTGTGTGGGTATAGGAGAAGTTATTGTTGACTTTATAATAACTCAAATCATAATCATGGTTATTGTAAAATCAAAACTAACATTAATAGGTATATAGTATTTAAAAAAATGTGTGTATATGAAAAAAGAGCAACATAAACGTGTAGTATTTAAACACTTAATAAGTATTTAAATGTAAATTATGTCAAAATATTCCAGAAGAATAAATTAACAAAAATAAAATAAAGAATTAATTATATAAGTTAAAGAAAATTAAGGTAAAAGGACTTAGGAGATTGATCCACAACAGAGATAAATAAAACAGACATGGAATGATAAATATTATAAATGTAGAGTACTTTTGTAATTAGAACAGTTGTGTTACTAACTGATTGAAAAGTGTGGAAGAGAAAGATTGAAAACTGATTAGAGAAAAGATAAAACAACCTGAAATAGAATATCTGGGAAGTGATCCTAACTCAATTCATGGCTAAGGAATATAATTAATTAGGAAAATCAGATAAGGGAAAAAATCTGCAGGGTCTATAAACTCAGATATTGCAGGAGTTAATGTTCTTTTTTTACTGCCCCTGTGAATGTTGGTTTTGGCAGCTGGATCATATACAGCAAGTCATTGAGTAATGAGGGAGGAAACCCAGAGTTTCGGATCTGAAAGTACAGAAACTTAACTAGTTTTAAAACAAGTTGTCCTGATCTTATTTATGTTATGTAAGCCTAAAGGGCTACCAGGGTTTAATATTGAGAGACTTATAAAGTATGTATCTGAGTTTGTGAAAGGTGTTATGTCAGGTCGAAGGGCTATAAATGCAGGAAATAGATTGAAGAATGACTGTTAAAGTGTTTAGAATTTTGGGAGTACCTGTACATATTTATATACGTGTGCATATATATTATGATAATTGAAAATCATCAGATTTGCTATTTTTGAAGAGTGTAATAAATATCATTTCCTAAGATAGTCTTATTGTTATATTATTTGAATGTGTTTCACAGCTGAATTGATGGGAATACATCACCATATGTTATTAGTTAAAAAATATCATGCATTAGAACTTTTTTTTTACTTTCAAAATTTTGAATTATTTTGATAGTTTTATTAAGAATTTAAATCCAATCTTCTAGGATGATTAAAATTAAATAAAGATAATTAAAGTAATCATTAGTTAAAATTCCTGTTTATTGAGATGTAAAGAAAAATAAAAAAAACTGTATTTTATTTTATAAACATAGAAAATGGTGATCATGGGAGGTTTTAGTGGTTTTATACCAATCCTATCCATAGGATGATGGTGACTGACTTTCAAAAAACAAATGACACCAAAATGTAGTTCAGATCTATATGATTTTACAAGCAAATGAGCTTGGATTGAAAACATCATTGTGTTTTCATCTTGGGCTCATAGCTTTATAATTAACTAAATAGCTAAAAGCACTGGCTCTCAAATCCAAGGCTCCTCATTGATGAAAACAAGAAGCTAGTAACTAGTTTGAGATATTGAATGAGTAGGCACTAGATAGGAATTTTATGTGCAAACTTTCTTGGGTACTTGGAAAGTGTTGGCAGCTACTTGGCATAGGTTCCTGTGATGATGTGATGTGATGTATTATGGCTTCTCCTTAAACGAAGTCAAGAATATCTCAGCAATTAAGCCCAGATAAACCTGTTAGCCACTTTCTTTTACATTCCCCACTCTAAATTTACCCATAATCTGCTCTATCCCATTTCCACAACATAATTTTTGTCAACTCTATAACCTTTATATCTAAATCCCCCTTATCTTTTCCCAAACCTTATCTTTTCCTGTGCATACGCATGCGCCATCTAGCGGCTGGAACTTGCATCACTGTTTTTGGCCCCCTACTCTGAATATTTCTGTGTTTGACACGGAAAACAGCACCTCTTGCGGCCACATGGGGATAAAGTTCCAAGTACCCCTTCTTGCATCACTTGATCACTAAGGCTTGCATTGAGTGGCACTTTTATATGGAGAGTTAGCTACTGTTTCAATAGCTTGTGTAAACACAAGAAATGGTGATCATGTGATGTTTTAGTGATTTAAGGCCTTAATTTACCATTATGTGATAGTTAACTAAATTATTTCTAAAACTAGCATTTAATTAATAATAGATTAAGAAATTTGTAATCTTTTTATAATTATTTATTTTCTTCTCTTTTGAATATATTATAAAATTTGCATTTTCATTTATACAATTTATTTTAAAATGAGATATTAAATGATGGAACTTTTTATCTTAAGCAGATGTCCCATAAAAAGTGTGTAAATTATGTGTATATATGATTGAAAAAATTGAGGGAAAGATAAATAATTAAATTCAGAAATCTGCAAATAGACACACTTTGTTGGAGTGATTTAATGCATTGGTTTGGGAATGAAATGGGATTTGTAGATATTTTAATATTCTTTGTTATGCTCATAATTTTTTTAATTCATTAAATTATTTAAAAAAGAATAGTATTTGTATTCTTTCTTTCTTTAATTCTCCACAGTCCAGTGTACCCTTTGATTACTAGAGCTTGCACTGAGTAGAATATGGAAAGTATGCTACTGTTTGAATATTCTTGATATCAAAAACTTCTTGAAGCTGTATGTTGTTTTTATTTTATATTTCACCAAAAAATGTATTCTGAGCACTATGCAATATCATTAAGGCTATCTAACAAATATTTTATCTGAATTAGAACCTTTGTCATTTTCTGAAGAGATTTGAATTAATAAGTCTACCACAGGTATGGGTAACCTGAACTGGTATTTGAATATATTTTAGAAAATTCTAGAAACCGTTTGCTTGAACACTTTTTATAAAAGTATTCACTTTTGCAAATCTGTTGTTCTCTTAATCTTCAATCAGTCCTTTTGGTTAAAACTGGTCTATAAATACTTGACTTTTGCCAAAAAGTGTTGCTCAGTTCTTGAATTGATATAGTACAACCTAGACAAGAAAATATACAAATTGAATTTTTCTGGATGGTTTTGAAAAACTATTTTGCTAGAAATTAAATAAGAAGTTCCCTAAATTTCAAATTTATTTCCTTTATATTTTAAAAATCTAATCTACATGAAAAGAGACTTTGCCCACCTTTCCTACTTTTCTTTTAATTTTATTATTGAAGTATAATTTATAAAGTGTTATAGTAGGATTTATAAGTGTCAAATTTACTCCACTCACAACTTTGACACCATTCACTTTAAATAAATTTAGTAATAATTATCACTAATCATTTATTATATAGAAATTGTCTCTAGCCAAGGTATAAACTTTACACTTCAGTTAAAGATTAATATATCTGATTTTTTATTAAACATACACAAGTGGAGTTTTTTACATTTCCCATAGCTAATATCTTTTATAAATGTATTAAATAACCCCCACATGGCCACACATGTTTTTCAAATTATATCAATAAAGATACAATAAAAGACAATCTTTATTCATATGATGTGAAAAGAACGTGCGGTGGTGTAGAGATTATTTAATGCATGTATAAAATATTTAAATACAAGTATATTGTCTATACTGAAGTTAATGTAATTAGAAGGGATTTCAACTCAGATTTTCAAGCTCCCCACAGCTATCTACTCCATCTTATATAACCGATACACATGTCCACATACATGTGAAAAAGATAAATGATGTATGTGGTCATGTGTATCGTCTGTATGGGGTGGAGTGGATAGCTGTGGGAAGCTTAAAAGTTTGAGTTCAAATCCCTTCTAATTACATGCATAAGATATAATTATTCTTGTCATATGTGTGACTTAATTAAATAAATTTATTTGTTGAAACTTATCTTTAATGAGTATATTCATTTTTTAAAAAAAATATCTTATGTTTTTAATTTTTTAAGCTTTCTCCCTATAGCTCCTAGCATCTGTTATCACACTTTAATTATGTTTTTTTTTTATCATTAGACATATTGTGCCTCAACGAACTTCTGCATCTGAATAAATGTCATTATCCAAAGCTGAACAAAGCATAAAATATTTTTTCTTAACATCTTTTAATATATATATATACACACACACACAATTTATTATTTAGAATTATTTATAGATATTTTACACTGTGATCAAAAATATGACAAGAACAACTTTCCACTTTAGTTGGCATCTAGAATAAACATGAGATGATAAAATGTATATAAAAAGCCTACATTTAATATATAAATTCTCATCTACAGAATGTTTTCTGACTATTGTCTTCATCAATAAAACCAGGAATTCAAAAGGAATGCAGACTGTATCTATCAAATATCTTTTAACTCCATTTTAGTTGTCAAGCTGAAATTCACATCATTCTTCCAACTTTGAATCCTAAATCTCATTGATTAAAGGCAAACAGTTAGAAACTAATCTGATGATGGGAATTTAAATAATAAGAATAGGGATTTATAAACATCTGATAAGCACTGGTTACTCAAAATCATGCTAGATGGCGCTAATGTGGGAAGCTGCTCTTGTAAATGGAAAAATATGGGTGATTTAGTCTGCAAGTTGTGTAAGGAAGGCATAGAAAATATTAGGCATCTGTTACTTCAATGTAAATGCTTGGAAGCAGAAAGGGTACAGATAATGAAGTTATGGAAGATTAAATATGAACAAAGTGATTATACAGAATGTGAGTTATTGGTTTTTATGCTAGGTTTGGGAAAAGATAAGGGGATTTAGATATGAAGGTCATGGAGTTGACAAAGATTATGTTGTGGAAATGGGATGGAGCAGATTATGGGAAAACTTAGGGTGGACAATGGAAAAGAAAGGTAAAGTGGCTAACAGGTTTCTCTGAGCATAGCTGCTGAGAGATTCCTGACTCCGTTTAAGGCGAAGTCACAGTGCATTACATCACATCACATGTCATATTGACTAAGTTGAGAAGTTTGGCACTTCTTTTTTTCTCATCATAATTATGCCATCTAATGAAGTTATGTGATATCACATTTGGCACTTAGTTGTTTTTGTGAGCAAAGATTATTGATGCTTATTCTAATTTGATTCTTTTTAATTACATATATTACCAGCAACCTGTCAATCAAAATCTACTTGTTGAATGCTACAATATCATCACATTAATGTTGAAAATATAACAATTTACTTTTTATTTTGCATAAATTTATTTTACAAATAAATATTTCAATTTTATTTGATTTTTGGATTTGTTTTTAGAATAAATTTTTGTGGGAATTAGACATGAAGTCTAAAGTAATAAAATAATTATCTCCTGCATCAGTAAAAATTGACCATTGATGATATGATGTCCTTATTTCAGATGTCAATTATTCATTTAAACAATTTAATGAGCAATATAATTTTTCCCCATACGTAATGTTTTAGGTCATTACATGTTCATTGATGGTGCACCACCTAGAAAGAAGGGCAATAAAGCCATACTGGTTACTCCTATTTACCGCAGTGAAGATAAAGTATGTGTGGAGTTTTGGTTTCACATGTTTGGAAAAGATGCTGGACAACTCAATGTAAGAGCTCAATATAGTTTATACCAAAACTTACTCTGGTCTCATTCAGGTGATTCAGGCAATATTTGGAATTATGGCCAAGCAGTCCTGGAGAATCCAGGAGACAGTTCATCATACACTTATCAGGTAAGTTTTTGATTATTGTTATTTTTACATTATAATTTTAGTAGGTTTCTACATCTAAACATTAGGAACTACATGTTTAATTTATTTATATTAGAATAATAAGGATTAGTTAGGATTGTAGAGTTTATTGAAAATAAATATTTTTGATATTATCTTCTGTGATTATTGGTTATTTTGTTTTCAAAAAATTGGTATTGATAATGTTAGATTAGTTTTTTTAATTAAAAAAAAATTAAAGCATTCAATTAATAAAATTGTGAAAAAGCAGATTACACAAAAAGAACTAAATTTGTATTATATATTTAAAAAATAAAAATATGATTAATTCTCTCATTGTTTTATTTTTATTTTGTTGACTATATACTTATATATAGGCTCGCAAACAGTAGCTGAATACATTGTATTAAGAATAATATATCTTACCATAAACTCTTGTGCTATCTATATATACAGTGAGTTAAACAATTAAACATCACATGATCACTATTTTTTATGCTTACACAAGCTGTTGACACAGAGGCACTTATTAATTAAGAGCTTGTTTGAGCTATTGGTATGCTTTCTGTATTACATTTTTGTAACTACAAGCTTATTAAAAGTAATGCATGTTATATATGACTTGCTTTTGTAATTATTATAATTTTATTTTTAAGGCTTTGGCTATGCTGAGGCTATTAAAATATTGTAATGGTAAGAATTGTCCCTCCATGCAACAAAATCTAGAACACAGGCAATATACACTAAAGCTGATCGAATCCGGATACTGGGATCCAGAATCCGACCAACATTCAATCCTTTCACCTCTGCTCAATGATTTAATACCCTATGGATGACATTCCCCAACTTACACAGACATTCAATTTACCCTTGGTCCGGCAGTCACCCCTGGTGGAACAAGAGACTCATAAATTAACTAGTTTATCACTGATTTGGTCAGACATATATACATATGGCTAAATAATTAATTATAGAATCTAACAGACTGATCTATATATATATGAAATGGTGTATGTGCAATTAAATATAGAGTTGGATAAAATGAACTCACGGACAATAAAATATGGAAATAAGTTATAATTTTAAATATTATTAATTTAATAAAACAATAACAAACAATAAATCAAAATATACAAAATTATGTGCTGGGAACGTGAGATATAACGCTCGCAGGTGTTATATAACTAATGAGATTAATGTTACTTATCTCATTATAAGTGTTTAATAAAGTGTAGTGCGGTATTGGAGTTTTATGCCTATATTAATTAATATGCCAAATTTCTAGCTCTTTTGTAGTCTACTAGATCATACGGAACTTTATAGCCAAAGTTATATAACTAACTATAATAGCGCTCCTATGGCTTCTATCTATATAAAGTTAAATCGAGCAGGTAATTAGGCTCAGAGATACGCAGGTTAGCGTGTTAACTTAGATTAGGATGTACACTAATGCTAGATAAGCATTTAATATAAAAGGGAGAGAAAACTGGCTTATAATAGGTTTACTTATATCCTCTATGGCACATATTAAAATATTAATAAAGCTCAAAGGTGCGAATGGGTCATTATTCACCGGCTTCAGTCTCCAAAGACTCTGTTTGCCCATGACTCGGTTTGCCCTAAAACCGCTCAACTTGCTATGAATAAGAACATTAGTAGTTCAGGGAGTCAGATAAGCATTATGAATAATCTAGGTCCTTGTGCCCTAGTTCTAAAAGTGTGCTTGAACCCGAACTAAAGTGGATGAGTGTGGCCTCCACCAGTACATCATCAAGAATCATGCAGCAAGCAGATGAGTGTACATTGCGTACTTTGTAAGGACACATCCGCAACTTATATATAATGCAAATGCGTAAAATTTATATTATCGTGCCTTAAAATTAGATAGCGTCTATTTGCATATCTATACAATCCAATTCTCAAATTTAGGGACTAAATTAATTAGTAACCTAGTTTAATATTATCACCTGCGTCTCAACATATATAAATCTAAGGAGGACAAAGCATATTTGCGGGGTAATTATGAATAAAACATTAAAATATGCTTTGAGAATATCTCTGTGACTAGTTCCTATGATGTACGAGTTACATATATAAATAGTTATAATTCATAATTAGAATTAAGCAAACTACAATCTCAACTAGATAACTGATTACTGTAATATTAATACCCAAAACTTAATCAGTAAAATAATGATATGATCTCGAAACAGCGAATGAGAATGAAGAATAATAATTCAATTATTTAATATTTATTATAGCGAAGATTTGAAATTATCTTTGCAAATCGATAAGCTAAAATTATATTTATAAATACTTGTGGTTTTGAGTCATTTGGCATATCAAATACATATAATATTAAAATGATAAAATCATAGAATAAATCGAATAGATTTAAAAATAGGCATAAAAGGACCGCAGGAAATTATACATTTAAAATAGATTATTAGGGTTTTACATTTTAAAAGAGAATTCAAGTTTTACATTTTAAAAGAGAATTCAAGTTTTACAATCGGACAAGATTTAGCATTTAATAGTCTTCTTTGCAGATTTTAGTAAAGGTGTTTAGTAAAGGTGTTTGGGAAAGCCAGATTTAATAAATAGCTAGCTTTTAAAAGAAAGAAACGAAAGTCACAGTTTATAAACAGAGCTCTGAGAGAAAATTTACCATTCAGTTATTTCCATTGTAGTTAGTTTTTGGAGCATTTGGAAGGATATTAATACGATTGATGATGATTTAAAGTTAATAGAGATTTTCCTACAGGCTACTTTTGCTTGGCTGGTATTTGGCATTAGGTTTTATGGGACCAAAGTTATTCTCCATTCACCGTGAGGAGCGAGGCGGTAAACTATTACCATCCTACTCGATCATTTTGAAGGTAAAACCGGCGTAGGTTCAGCTTACACTCACTTATTATATATATGATCGATTCTTGGCAACAAAACTTTTAGTATTTATACTTTTGAAACTCTGGCCACCTGTTAATTTTTATGAGCTTGTACATAGCTGGAAAGTCCATTTGTTTATTTTAGCAAAACATATTTAATAGTTATAACCAGTAGAAGAACCCATTTATTTATTTTAGAAACACATTTTTAATTATAACCAGTAATTGAGATTTTGTTTTCCTGGTTATTTTGTTATTAACATTTTATATTTACCAAATCAAGTCCACGTTATTTTAGGACCAATGCATGACTTACTTTAAAATCTGTTTACAAGATCAAAGGTTATTTTGACAAAGTTACTTTCATAATTAGTAGAAGACTAATTTTATAACCATATGTGCAGAATAACAGGAAATATACATATGCAATTTCAACAATACATCAATAAAATTGTCTAAATAATTTAACTAAAATATTTCTTAAACTAGAAATATTTATAAAATGAATATACATATCTGTAGTATATACCAATAACATAATAATTTAAACTAAAATATTTCTTAAATTAGAAATATTTATAAAATGCATACATATCTGTAATCTATACATATACTATTAAATTACAGACATACCGCTCATATATATTGAAGCAGTCAATCTTAGCTTAAGATTGTGCTTCATGTTTCTACCTACTAACCCGTGTTCAAACTCCTATTTCCCATCCCGCTCCTTTTTGTCGTGTATATATTTTTATGTATATGTTTGAGATGCGCGTCTAAATTATAAAATTTAATGTTTTAATAACATGTTTTAAAAATATTAATTCTTTTTATTAATTATTAGTGCTTTTTTTATTAAAGTATTATAGATGCGGCTCAAATATATACATAGGAGCAAAACTTACTAACAAAATATTGATGTTTTAAATATTTCTTATATGTCATTTTTAGCTTTTTCTTTTTAAATTGCTTGTTTTTCTATTAAGCTATATATTTTTTATAAAATCCAATATGGAAGATGTGACTGTTGTAATTGTCCAAAAATAATTAAAGGGAGGTATTTTTTAATTAAAGTTTTACTTAAAATAAATGGGATTAAGTAGATTAAAGATTTACTTGTGTTAAAAACATGTTGTCAAATCTATTTCTAATCTGGAAATAGATTTGAATTTATTTTTGGACGTTATCTTACAATTGCATCTTCAAAAACAACTGATAAAAGAAAAGGTATAAAATGACTGAATTTTGAATCACAGGGGAGATGAGATACTTTTAGAGAGAGGTATTATAAACATATTTCGTTTTGCTTGAAACTTACAAATGATGTAGCAGTAAGTCCACCACTCTTCTCGACCCTATGGGTCAGGGTCATCATGTGCCGCTATCGTAATATCCTGCTGCCATGAAATGAAGAAAGGTCTAAAAAGAACTGCTAATAGAAGTTTCCTGCCACAGAAGTACTTGCATTTCAATCGCCGTGCACGTGCCATACTTTAAAATGGATTCTTAAAATTGCAAGGTAAATTTCCAAGCCGCCACCTAATAGTCAATTTAGTCTAAATAATCTATCAAGATCTCTTCTCATGTATTCTTTAACTTTGTTTTTTTTATATATATCTGTAAATGTAATTTTGCTCTCAAATAATTTATTTATATCTAATCCTATCTCATATGCTTTTATATTTTCTTAACTTTAGTGTGGTCATTTATTTATATGTATTTATTATTCGATTTATTATTAAAATGTCAATCTCACAACCTGGCGAGCTTAATTTCTAAAAATCTTTTCTGTCATTTTTTCTTTTTAAGTAAGCCTTCATGAATCAAGTTTATTAACGTCCCCTTAAAATATATATATAATGCATTGTAAATTAATACGTTCGTCAGATTGTTTTATGAATCAACATTTTAGGTTCGTTTTTAATATAAAAATTGATTTATTTAACCCTGTGTAAATCCAGAACTTAAGCTAATTAACGCTTTGAAATCTTTTAAAATGTTTTGTTTTTATTCAATTCTGAAAGAGTGACCCATTAATTATTTTCTATAACTGCCGGTCTTCTTATATTTTCCATACTCTTAAAATTTCAAACCTTGTATTTAAATATTTCAATTATTATAAAAAAATCATGAAGGTGTGATTGATTTATTTAAAAAATAGCAGAAAAGTGATGGGGGTAAATCTTGTTTCTATTACTAGGTAAAATCTTAACGTATATTTTATTAAATGAAATCTAAATTTCTCTCTATATATTATAATTGCATGGCGTATTATAGTATTCAAACAAGGGTCATTTATTTAAAGCAGTAAAATTTATTCAATGTTGTTAGTGGCATTCATTCGTACTGCGTTTCTGTCATTTAGCCTATCTTCGTATATATATATTACGTGCTTCTAGTCTTCTAATCTGGGGGTTACGACAGGTTCGAACCCATAGATTTCTTTTCAAGTCTTTGTATAAAAATGTCTCTGGTGGTGATCCCCTAAGTCTAGCACACACTATGCATATTCTTTCTTCGTATAAAAATGCCTCTGGCGGTGATCCCGTAAGTTTGGCACACGCAATGCATCTTCACTTCGTATAGATAAAAGGCCTCTCGCATCGGTTAGACCAGCAAAAGTCTGGGCCACGCCATGCCTATCTACTTTTCTCTAAGCACTACCCAAGAAGGGGGTGTGAGATTTCATTTTTCATCCAGAAGCACGACCTTTTCCTCTTAGTATTTTTAACCTATTATTATTTCTTTTGCTTCATGACCCAGTTTTAATGCTCTAATATTAAAATTAAGCTTTGCTTAAAATATATATAAATGCCAACTACTTCTATTTTATTAATTAAGATTATTTCAATCATATACAGTCCCACCATTGTGATTTATATATCTATTTAAGAGTATCTATGTGCCTTGGGAAAAATAAAGCGTTCGCCTTACTATTGTTAAATGATTTTCATTAAATATTTTGTCATAGATTTAAATATAATCAAATGGTTTCAAATGTATTATTTATTTTCACGACCTCAATGGCATGAAAATAATTTATATCATATATATGATGAATCCCAGAACGCTCCCTGAAATAATGCTAGTCACCATGTTTCTGAACCGTAAATCAAAGCGTTAATAGCAATATTATGTAATTCCTTTTATTAACTGATTGGCATTTTAATATTAGACCCACCAAAGATGTGTGTTTATTTGTAATATATTATTTAGCTAATAAAGAGAATATGAAAACTAAAAGCGTGAATGGCGCTATGTAATTATCTACCACTTGCTCATTCACCCACACACTAATGTCTATAATTTATTTATAAATGTATAATAATTTGTCCGTATATTAAAATGTATTTTATTGTCTAACTTATTTGAGTAGTTCGAATTCCTTTTTCTCCACTTCCACATCTTACAGCCATGCTTATCTATTATTTTAATGTAGTCATCGTTAATAGAAGTCTCATTGTCTTCTCCGCTCTCCTAGTTGGCTGGATTTAAAATTAATTCTCATGTGCCATCACTATTATGTTATTCATTAGGTGTTTGATCTGGAGCTTATGGATTGGGTTCGAATCCAGGTTGGTCCCTGACCTAAATCTTGGGCTGGACTGGGTTTGAAGTACATTTTGTGAATTCCAGCTCATGTTAGATGGATAAACATGTTTTGACCGGTACATAGGATTTTTTTTCTCGGGCTTGGTGCCCAACATGGGGCTTCAATATAAATACCCACATACCCTGAGTACTGAAGTCTATTTATAGGTATTTTTTTAAAAAAAAGTTGTAAGAGATATAGCTTTCTTTTTTCCATGTTTGATATGTTTAAAATAATGTGTTCAAAGTGTAAAATTCACTGTTTAAAGTTAAAACCCATGTACTACAACCATAGTACAAATGTATTTTTTCTTCAATGTCATATATAAAGTTTTTTATTCTTGAGACATATGTGAAAAATGTATAAATAATTCATAAATCATTTATCACTCTGTGTCAGCTGGCACCCTTATAAATAAATTTTGCTAACCAGTAGTGAGTCAAATGCAAAAATATTGGTAGTGGAGGGTTCGAACTCAGTTAAAAAATTATTGAGAGCAAATTTTTTTGATTTAATGCCATAATGTATAAAAGTTTAAACATGTAATAACTAGACTATGAGTTTTCTTTTAGATGCATGGATTTTTTTTTCTCAACTTTTTCAGTCTTTTCCAATAGTGTGTAGTATTGTGTAGTGTATATAGAAGTGTATGTGTGTGTAAAATTTATGTATTTGTATATGTAGTGCTGCATATATATGTACATAGATGTGTATGTGCGATGTGTAGGAACAGATGTGTTTGAAAGTTTTATATGTATTGCATTGCTATATATTTTCTTGAAAACCCATATGCCTGGAGAAATTGTGTTGTAGCCTAAGCATAGAATTTTTTTTTTCCATTATTAGATGTGCATTTTTTTTTTCACATCCCAAATGATATTTCATCTATATAGTTTTATATAACAAGATTGTATATTGAATTTTGAAAATTTTCATCGTTCTTTTGGTCATCACTTGAAAACTCCTAGTCAAGGCATTTTTTTTAATGTTTTTGTTTCATTGTATGTCTGGAGAAATGAAGCAGTCAATCTTAGCTTAAGGCTGTGCTTCATGTTTCTACCTACTAACCTGTGTTCAAACCCCTATTTCCCATCCCACTCCTTTTTGTCGTGTATATATTTTTATGTATATGTTTGAGATGCGCGTCTAAATTATAAAATTAATGTTTCAATAACATGTTTTAAAATTATTATTAATTCTTTTTATTAATTATTAGTTCTTTTTTTATTAAAGTATTGTAGATGCGGCTCAAATATATACATAGGAGCAAAACTTACTAACAAAATATTGATGTTTTAAATATTTCTTATATGTCATTTTTAGCTTTTTCTTTTTAAATTGCTTGTTTTTCTATTAAGCTATATATTTTTTATAAAATCCAATATGGAAGATGTGACTGTTGTAATTGTCCAAAAATAATTAAAGGGAGGTATTTTTTAATTAAAGTTTTACTTAAAATAAATGGGATTAAGTAGATTAAAGATTTACTTGTGTTAAAAACATGTTGTCAAATCTATTTCTAATCTGGAAATAGATTTGAATTTATTTTTGGATGTTATCTTACAATTGCATCTTCAAAAACAACTGATAAAAGAAAAAGTATAAAATGACTGAATTTTGAACACACAGGAGATTAATTACTATTGAAGGGAGATTAGCTACTATTGAGAGATTAGCTACTCTAGTGAAATGATTGTTAACATCGCGGTGAAACTTAAAATGATGTAGTAGTAAATCCATCATTTCCTGACCCTTGTGGGTCGTTTTCCACTGCCATAATATTCTGCTACAATCAAGTGAAGTAAAGGCCCGATGGAGAACTTTAATAATGCTAATAGAAACTTGCTGTCATTAAGAAGAATTCATTTGGATCCTCAATTCGCCGTGCACGTGCCATACTTTAAAATGGATTCTTAAAATTGCAAGGTAAATTTCCAAGCCGCCACCTAATAGTCAATTTAGTCTAAATAATCTATCAAGATCTCTTCTCATGTATTTTTTAACTTTGCCTTTTTTTATATATATATCTGTGAATGTAATTTTGCTCTCAAATGATTTCTTTATATCTAATCCTATCTCATATGCTTTTAACCTTTCTTTAATTTTGGTGCGGTCAGATATTTATTACTTGATTTTATATATATGTTTTTATTATTATTATTATTATTGTTTTGCCAATCTCAAACAAACTGGTGAGCTTAATTTATAAAAATCTTTTCTGTCATTTAAGTAAACTTTCATGAATCAAAGGTTATTAACGTCCCCTTAAAATATACATATATAATGCATTGTAAATTAATACGTTCGCCAGATTGTTTTATGAATCAACATTTTAGGTTCGTTTTAATAAAAAAATTGATTTGTTTAACTCTGTAAATCCAGAACTTAAGCTAATTAACGCTTTGAAATCTTATAAAATATTATTTATTTAATTCTAAAATAAGGTGACTTAATTGTTTTACATATATATATAACTGCTAGTTTATTTTTTATATTCTCTTAAAATGTATGCTTAAAATATCAAATACCATATTTATATATTTCAGTTATTGATTTATTTTAACTAGCAGAAGAAGGGATGGGGGAAAATCTTAATGTTTCCTTACTAAATCAAATCTTAACGTGTATTTTATTAATTTGAAATCTAAATCTTAATGTTTTTTTTGCTATATAAAATCTTAACATATATTTTATTAAATGAAATATTCTCTCTCTATATATATTATAATTGCATGGCGTATTATAGTATTCAAACAAGGGTCATTTATTTTTAAGGCAGTAAAACTTATCTCATGTCATTAGAGACATTCATTCGTACTGCGTTTCTGTCATATAGCCTATCTTCATTCTATATATACGTGCTTCTTAATCTGGGGGTTACGACAAGTTTGAACCCATAGATTTCTTCTCAAGTCTTCGTATAAAAATGCCTCTGGCGGTGATCCCGTAAGTTTGGCACACGCTATGCATATTCTTTCTTCATATCAAAAGCCTCTGGCAGTGATCCCATAAGTTTGGCACACACTATGCATATACACTTTGTAGATAAAAGGCCTCTCGCATCGGTTATACCAGCAAAAGTCTGGGCTACGCCATGCCTATCCATGTTTCTCTAAGCACTACCCAAGAAGGGAGTGTGAGATTTCATTTTTCATCCAGAAGCATGACCTTTTTCTTCTTAATTATTTTAGGCTATTATGTCAGCACCGCAAACTTCTTCGTATTATTATTATTATTTCTTTTGCTTCATGACCCAGTTTTAATGCTCTAATATTAAAATTAAGCTTTGCTTAAAAGATATATATATATATAAATGCCAATTACTTCTATTTATTAATTAAGTTCTATTTCAATCATATACAATCTCTCCGTCGTGATATATATATATCTATTTAAGAGTATCTATATGCCTTGGGGAAAATAAAGGGTTCATCTTACTATTATTTAAATAATTTTTCAATAAATATTTTTTTATATTATAATTTTACCTTTTTGGGCTTTGGCTATGCTGAGGCTATTAAAATATGGTAGATCTGAATTTAGTTCAGTCCCATATAGCTATTTAAGTTAGATAGCTGAATTTAAAGACATTTTCATGTCCGAAAATTTCAGAGTTAGTGCTGAGTTTTGAGTTTGTATTTTATATCTAGTGTCCGAATATTCTAGCTCTCCACTGACGTGAGCCATAAGCTCAAAACCAGTTGGTCTGGAGATGAGAGTGTTCTGGATAGAGATTTTAAATATTTTCTCATACCGCACTTATTAATTAAGAACTTGTAAACGAGCTATTGGTACGCTCTCTGTATTGCATTTTTGTAACTACAAGCTTATTAAAAGTAATGTCATGTTATAAATTATTATATTGTATTGTGTGTGTAGCAATAACTTTTCTCTTATTATTTATTGTATATTTGTTTACTGGTTGCCCAGTCATAGTTGGGGACACAGCAGTAATCAAAGCTTATCAACAAAATATGAGACATTAAATGGGAAGTAGAATGTAAGTAAGGGATCTTAGAATAAAATATAATGATTATCTCAGCTTCATCATATTTGAAAAGTAAAGCAACAAACAGAAAGGGTGATGAATGTGATTTGGATTGATATGTTGATCTATCTTTTGGTAAATAACTGATGGTGGTGTTATGCATTGTGTGTGAGAAATTTATTTTAATTGATTCCTGTTAAGTTTTTGCTTGTTTCAAAAGGATTCCTTTAGGTGTCCATTGGAGCAATAATGACATATTACAAAAGTGGCTATTTTTTCAAGATGGCCGTCTGTGTACTTTGTTTTGAAATGAAATCTGTATAAAAATGAAACTCTCTTTGTAATTGTAGTTTTATATTGACAAAAAATATTTTGAAAATTAAAAACGAAAGAAAAAATGGAAAACCAAAAAGAAACCTTCCAAGCAATTTTATATAAATAATTGAAGTTAATGCTAATAGGAAATTATTTGCATAACACTACCTTACATATATTAGGAATTCTGTTTTAGAATATATCATAGTAAGTTAGATGTATGACAAATAATTTTTAGTAGTGTGAAGAAAAAAATATTTTGAATGGTATTTAATGAAATCTTTTGTTCTTGAATCATGTGTAATGTATTAATATGTGTGAAAAAGATTTGGCTTAATTGTATTTTCTTTTTTGAATGACATATTTTTTTCTTTTGTATTAGGTACTGTTTGAAGGCATTGTAGGTTCCAATCCAATGGCAGCAGTGTGTATTGATGACATCACATTATTTCAAGAAGAATGTCCCACTTTAGGTAGAACTTTTATGCATTACTTATTATCAATCTTAAAAAGTAGAAATATTTTGCAATATTAATTTATCCTAATTATATTTTTTGTAAATATTTCTTATGTTGTTTATAGAAAATTTTATACAATCTTAAATTACTTACATATGGTAATGGAAAAGAGATTCTCTAAAAGTATATAATCATGTTTTTAACATTGTAATGCTTTTACATTTTTTAAAAGCATGCTAATTTTATTTAAAAATATATTAATTGCTCTAGAAAACCAAATTATGAATAATAATAATAATAATAATAGAAATAACATGATCACACATCTTCCATCTTTATGCTGATTTCTTTGCATTCAATTCCATCATCTGATGTTTATGATTAACTTTTCTGGAAATATTATTATTAGTAATATTAATAGTACTACTACTAGTAGCAGAAATAGTAGTACTATTATTATTATTACTACTACTATAACTCAATTACTTATATTTTACTTATCATTATTACAATTAGATTATTACATTTACTTTTAACAAGTTTTTTTTATTATATAGGAGATTGTGAGTTTGAAGATGGTGCATGTTTTTGGCACAGTGACCGAGTAAAGCATAATTACATTGACTGGGAATTTGGTTCTGGAAAAAGCGTCTTACCTGGAAATGGTCCTTCAACTGATACAACTCTAGAGAATGATGAAGGTAAAAATGGTTAAGATATAATTATTAATAATATGTAATTTAATTATTTGGAGCTAGTTATAATCAGGACATAGTTCTAAAACTGACTTGCTAAAGGTAAAGGCAAGAAATGACAAGATGATGATTGAGAATGATTCCCAATATCCGTTACTTGATTCCTGACCTATCCATATAGACAGTTTATATACATAATTACAATAAATATAAAACAAGAAAAATACCCCCCCCCCCCAACTTACTGCCTTGTAAATTTATTGCATGTTGTAAAATCTTTTTCAAAAGGGACTTTTTATTGACCCCAAAATGTTTGGCAAATATCATTGTAATAAGTATTATTTTACTTTATAATATTTGCTTTTTTGGCATTGATTATATAATAATTAAAAGAAATCATGATATATACTACATTTCAATGCTTTTATTATTATTTTTTTTATTGTTTTGACAGCATTTGCAGTTGTCTTCAGAATTTTTTTTTATTAAAAAAAAAAAGAATTCCAAAAGTAACTGTATCTATAATTAACATCCTTAAATAAAAAGAAGCATTGAAATATCAAGCATATTTCAACATCAACAGTAATAATAATAATCAGCCATTCATAAACCGATATAACCATTCCAACCTCAAGTAAAAAGCTACTCAAAAGATAAGTTTTGTCATGATTATACAAACTAATCTGTCAACCACAACATGTTCATATATAAAAAATACTCATCCATTTTGCTATTTATTTGATTTTTTCCAATGCTGGCTTTTAATTAACTTTTTATTATCGAAGTACTTAAGCACTGTGTCATTAGAACTTTCCAATATATTGTATTCTCTGCCATATCTTCTCAATGAAAACTATCAACATTGCATTTCTTTAGAATGTTTTTGAGATGATTCTTATAATGTAAATGATTTTTTTACTTCTCCCATGAAAACCAAGTTCATCATAAAATATTCTTTTAGGAAGTTTTATATTATTCATTTATTTTATAGTCCAATTTAATGAAGATGTGATTTCACAATAGTGGATTTTATAGTATCACATCTAGCAAGTTGAAGAACATTTTGATTGGTTTTATTATCTTGCTATTGTACCTTTAATATTTTATGGAGTATCTTCCTTAAATAAGATTGTTCTAGCTTCATGTGATGTCAATAAAAAGTCCAAGTCTTAATTCTGTAAAATAAATTAGATAAAATATCAACTCTTTATATAACTAATCAAATCGCAGTAATTATATTACTATGATAAAATATCCTATCTTTTAACTAGTTAATAACAGTAGCAGCATATTACAAATCTGTGCTCTACCTACCTTATCTTCTAATTCCAACCCTTTACTTATGAAACTACCAAGATTTTTAAATTGGTTTATATTGTCAAGTTGATAACCATCTAAATTAAAAGTTGCTGAGGAGTTTTCTTTATTATTGACTAATAAATAACTCATTAATTATTAACAAAGTCTTTATATGTTTCATTCAAAACATTAAGAATATTCTGTAAATTATCTTTTGAACTGGAAAAAAATAGCACCATCATTAACATACTGTAAATCCAGAATACAAAAAAAAATGAAGTTCTTGTTTTTTTGCTTTTACTTAGTTAAAATTAAAAATTCTGCCATCAACCTGTATCATATCTTGATAACTGATTCATTAAGTCACCCATAAATAATTCCAAAGACTATTGTTATAAAAATCAAAAATAATGTTGGAGAAAGTACATATCTCCATTTAACAGGAGTTTTTATATAAATGCCTTAGATTTTCTACCAGTAGTAATAATATTTTATTTTATTTTATCATATGGAAGATGATAATTTGAATAAATCTTGAATAACAACCAATTAATTTCAAACAATTCCATAGACATATCTCAATCAAAGACTTTGACCAAATCAATAAAAGCAGTATATAAGTCACACGTTTGTTTATAACATTTTTCTTGCATTTGCATCACAATAAAAACCATGTCGTAATTCTCTAAAACCACAATGAGTCTCTATGACTAGAAGAAATTAATCTATTCAACAAAATCCTTGAAAGTATCTTTGCTATAGTAAATAATCAGATATTCTATCCTTAAAATCAGGTGACAATCTTATGAGTTCATATATTCCTAAAAAATTTCAGTATTTTTGAAACTAACATTTCACCACCATATTTTAAATATATCTCCAGGTATCTCATTGGGAACTGTATTTTTTTCCATTTTTAAGATTGCAAAGAGCTGTTTTAAGTTCACAGCTGAAAATCTTTATCCTAATCTAAATGAATAAATATAATAAATATACCATTAAAAGTCATCATTTCAATTTTCATTATCAAATAATCCTTCCATCTACTCAGAATATCATTGATATCATACAGGGCAGTAGTATTGCTGGATTTAATAGGATTGTAATACTCTTTCTTTGAACTTTATGGATCTAAAGAGACCATGAATAGCAAATATCTGTATATCCTTTACAGTTTTAATACACTAATATTTTAAAGACTTCTTATTGTTATTTATTATGAAGCTTCATATTTCTGGTGAGTCGCATTTGTATTTAATCTAGATAAGCTCATTATCAGAAAAGCAGTCATGATTTTTTTTAATGAACCCAAGATAACACACTTCTTCAGAGAATTCTGACAATCCTAAAATAGCAATTTTAGTGGTTAACTATGTAAAGTAGTAGACACTTCTTTTCTCTTTTGCTAATATCATTAGAATAGGGCTTATTTTTTAATGCAACTATTATTTTTATTTTGGAGTCTATTAATCTATGATTTGCATAGCAATCTACTTTTGAAAATACTCACATAATATGAATTTCTCTATATTCTAATTTCTGAAATATAATCTTGTAAATGCCATTGTTTTGCATACTATATACATAAAAAAGCTTTTGTATTATATATAATAATTCTAATATTTTCACCGATAAAAGATGTTTTCATATTATTATTATTTTTGGGATATTCCATATAGTAAAATAGCTAAATAGCTGACATTTCAGTACAATAACAAGTACCTTTCTCAGAGTTTGTCTTTCTCAAATCGTAGAAATGCTCATGACATTTAAAATCGTTATTTTTATCTTTTTCTTTCTTCTCATATTTAAATTCTATTAGTTGAGAAGTTTTAAAATTATTTTGTCTTCTAATAGCTTCTTCCAAATGTTGCATATGTGAAAATCACTGTAGACAATATGTATTGAATTTCAATTGAATACGTGTGAGGGAGTGGGGCTTGGGACAAAATATAATGAATATCCTAGCTCCACTGTATATATAAATGTATATACAATGAATTGTAAATAAAATACCATTTTCCAAGTATTACATATCATCCCACAACATTTTCTTCAAAATAGTTTATTACTTGTTCTTCTCTTCAAAAGTTCATAGATTTCTTTTTGCTTAAAATCATTTTAACATTTTTTTCTTCTATCTTTTATTATCAATTATAGTTATTTTGAATATTTTTTTAATCCTTAGTTAATCTGAAAAACAAAAGTATTGTCTACATATAAGCATTTTGGAAATGCTGTAAAATTTAAACTATGGATCATGGCTATTATCATTGATTGTTAAAGGAAATCTTGCTTAGAAAGTGTTCATATTATGTATTACAACAAAGTTGTTTTAAAATTCAAGGCCATCAAACAATAATAGGCTTGATAGTAATGATATAAGTTGAGGATGTGTCAAACAATATTATACATTTATATACACACTAATTAAGAGGATGTTAAGTTAATAACAAGAAATTTAATATAATAATATGTTGGTTGCTATTTGAAGATGATACTTTATTTAGTTATAATCACTTTCAGATGAAAAAATACTAAAGTTAGAAGAAAAGATGAGGAG
The DNA here is from genome assembly GCA_028023455.1 of Epiperipatus broadwayi. Lineage (NCBI taxonomy): Eukaryota > Metazoa > Onychophora > Udeonychophora > Euonychophora > Peripatidae > Epiperipatus > Epiperipatus broadwayi. The sequence continues at coordinate 1,654,806 of JAQFVV010000188.1, forward strand.
ACAATTTATTTAAAAAATGAATATATACTTTACTACAAAGCTACAAATATTGGAAGCACAAGTTAAGTGGGATGAGATTTCTTATAAATAAAGTGTAAGAACAACATTTCTGGAGATTAATGGTACATAATAACAAGATTTATTATTTAAAATAGTGGAAGATATCAAATGTAGATAAGCAGTGACCATTTTAAAACACAGCTGGATCGTAAATAAATAGAAAATAAATGTCACTAATATAATCCCAGGCGGCATGGCAATTTATTATTTGATACTCCTATAATTATAAACAGTTATTATAATGTTTCCAGCTTTTCAACATTCGAAGTTATCACATATGAATACAAGTTCAAGGCAGTTGCTTTATGAGGGTCCTACGACCAGGTACTGCTGTCTCGAGATATTAGTTAAGAGTCCAGAGAAATGTTCTCTGAAAGGCCAGTTGGCAAGGCTGACCATAATTGTCAGTGAAAGAAACACGTCTGTTCTTCAAGGGCTACAGATAGCTAGTAATGTTCTCTTCCCACTTCTGGAAGATTGCAGTTCAAGTTTTTGTTTTAATAATCTCATTTGTTGGAACCCATCGGTACCATGGTAGTACCAATGTTATTAATTCCAAACTGCATTTTAGTTTAATCAAATTAATAATACGAGTTCTTATCTTTTTAATTAATTTCGTTTCTTTTTTCAGATGATTCTTGTTAGGAATTTAATACATGTTATCCAATGGTATTTAATTAAATTTGCTTTAGGGCTATTTGATGTTTAATCAGAGTTGCTGATCTTTAAATAATTTCGCCTAATTAGTTCCTAGCATTATTATATGTTCATTGCGTTTATACACGCACTTACTTTAATATTTTTAGTCTTTTTCAGTTTCATTAAAAATACCCTTTTGATCAGATTTTTCTAATACATGCATATTTAGCATGCTCCAATATGTTTTCATATTTATATAGATGTACAAAAGCTTTTGATCACACCAAATAACAATTTCATGTTGTCTTGCCAAACTTTAATGATAGAATTGGTAAATAATTGAATGTTAAAGTGTCCAATGAGAGAAAATACAGATTTTATGGAAGTTACAAAAATAAAAAAAATACTACATATTATGAATTCCGTCTATAATAAAAGTACTAATAGAAATAGACATTGAAGCATCCAGTTGAAGGAACAGAAAAATTCGTTTACATTTTGACTAACAGATACTATAATATGATTAATAGATCAGCACAAAGCATAATAATAGATTAGGTAAATATAAGCACATTTTATTGCAAAAGTGAGGCGACAAACCCTATTAATAATAACAGTTTCGACAGCAAATGTTTCTAGCCTTCAGAAAAATTCTAATGAATTTAAATTAGAATATGCAAACCATTTTAAAATTATTCATAAAATCAATAAGAAGATACTCTACTGAGAAATAAAACCCAATAGTACAAAAAACAGCAATTCACAAATAAATTTTCAACTAAGATGGAAAAATGGTATAAAGTAAAAAGGAAATATAAAAGTGTGATAAAATGATTTTTAAAAAATATTAAATTATGTGGAATTTTGTAAAATAGTATGAAAAAAAGTTAATGATATAAGGAAATATAACTATGAAGTGTCAAAAAAAGTGATAGAAAGGAGCAAAAGTCTCAAAAGTATAAAACAACATTTTGGTATCAGAAGGAAAGTTGGGCACAGAAATAAAAAAGTAAAGATGGCTTATACTAAAATTAGGAACAAAATCACAATAATATTGAATCGTTAAGCATAAATAATATTAATAAAAAAAAGCTTCTCTAACAAGAGTAAAAGCGCAAATTTTTGGTATTTTATAAAGTATTATATATTATTGAAGGCAACAATACAAAATGGTTTTATGAGTATGAAACATCGTTTCAATTTTTTTTAATGAAGAAATAATTTATGTAATCGAATTTATGAATTATATAATAAACTTCAAGAAATAATGGGATTATTATAGATATTTTAAAAGGATCAGATGAAGAAATGATTGGAAAAATTTTAAAGCAAATGTTTAAATAAAAATAAATTGAATGATTTCATTGCTTGGGAGTTCATAAGAAGTTCGAGTACTGAAAGTTCCAGAAGTCGAATCAATCTGAAAACCTTTCATCTAGAGACTGATACTCTACTATTGCATTTAACCATGAAGAGAAACATATTAATTGATTGGAAGGAATGTTTTATATTTAAGTCAAGTGATAAAAAAGATGTAAGAAATTACAGGTCAATTAGTTTTCTATCAGCTTTATGTTAAAATCTTTAACAATTTGTCTACAGTTAGGCTTGGATTCAAACCAACCAAAAGTACTAGTTGGACTTAAAAATAAATTTTAAATAAGAGATATTTGCAAAACAAACTATTAAAATATCACAGCAAAATAGATTGAAATCGTATTTAATAAATTTATAAGCTCCATATGCTAAAATTAAGTTTTTATTTATGTGACAAACACACAATATGTTTCCTAATGAAAATGAAATCTCCATTGCCTTCTTTTATGAAATATAGATTCTTAATTAAACACAGCTATTATTTACTACATCCCATAAATTTATAACAATCAAACAATATTGTTTCTACTTTACCATTTGGTAGTTGATCATCAGAGAGTCTTGTCAGGTATATGTGAAATAATAATATCAGGACACTCATTAACCTTCAGATAACTGATGCCTGGGACCGGTGTATCTTCATGATATCTTTTTCTGCTAACTGGCCAATGACAGAGGAAACACAATTTGTATACCCCCACACACACTTTAAATATCTCTGAATTTTTTCCTATCTTCTCACTAATTAAATTCTGAATTTCAGATTCAATTAGGGTATTTTAATTTATTCAGACAGCCAATCATTTTCTGTCTTATTAATTCAAGTTATTTTTCCTCAACTTCTATTTTGTTAATTACAGATTTAATCATTTCATTTTCTTTTTGTTAATTAAATTAACATATCTTACATATTTTCTCTTTCATTTCGAAACAAAAAAAAACAACCTGTAATTAGTTATTTCTAATTATACAAACACCACTATACATTTATTTTCATTTCCTTAAGTCATTCTTTTCCCCCAACTTCTTAGTTCTTATTTATTCTTCTGGAATACTTTAAAAAAAAAAAAAAATCAATATGCCTTTTAAAATTCCAACTTTGTCATTTTTCTGTATTTCAAATTATATTGTAACATTTCTTTTTTAGTCACCCTTTTATATAAATATAACACACCTCCCCCCACTACAGTAGAATGTCCTCTATGCGTTTTATCATAATCTTCTAATTTTTTTGGCTTATCTTCTCATGCACTGGTCAATTTAATTTACCATTTGCCTTTTCCACCTTTTCACACTCCTTATGTAATTTTATTGTAATTCACAGCTTTCCTTTTTCATTTTCGATTTCTATACTCTCCACATTTGGTTTGACTTTCGCCTCTGGTTTTGTGTCTATTGGCCATAGAAATTGCATGTCATCTTCTTTATGTCTACTCACATGATTTGTGTGCATAGTATATTTAACATTCTGCCCTTGAATTATGCAAATTTGATTCTTCATTATCTTATCAATTTCATATATTTCTTATGCAAAATATCACATACCCATATTCTTTCTTCAACACTAAAGTTTGTATGTGGTTTGCTATTAACTAAGAAATTCTTTTTTGTTGGTTGAAGTAGCAACAACTTAATCCTTAGCTTCCTTCCTACAAACAATTCTGTTGGTGATTTTCTTCACTTGTTGAACTGTGTTTTGTGCCTGTCCATTCAACTCAGAGTGGTACAGTGATGTCCAAATATGTCTAATGCCTTTACTTTCACAATACTGTTGCATTTTGTGTCCCCTGAAATCTGCTTCATTATTGGACATGATGACTTTGGGAAAACCATGTACTGCAAATCTTATTATAATATTTCATAAATTTGCCTGTTTCTGTATTATTTACTATATAGCATTCAATCCACTTTGAATATGAGTCAATCATTATCAACAGTATTTTCCCCTTAATTGGTCCTACATGATCGATGTGAACCGTTTCCCATGGTCTGGTTGATAAAGGCAACATTGTCGAATTCTTTGCTGGGAGTTGCATTTGTTTCTGACATGATGAACATTTCTTTATGAACTTCTCAATGTCATCATTAATTCCAGGCCACTAGACATAACTGTGTGCCACACCTTGATGACCTCCATGCAACAAGTTTAAAACTAAACTATTTGCCTACCAGAATTAGGTATTACTATTCTATCCCCAAAAACTATGCAGTCATTGCACATTGATAATTTATCTTTGTTAGCCTAAAACCCCTGTGCAAGATATGCAGGCTTTTTGTTCAGCCAACCTGACTTAATACACTTTGCCAAAATTTGATATCCTTTATTCTCTTTAGTCCAACTATCTACTATCCAACTGTTTAAAGTTTTCTATTTCATCATATCAATGTGATTTACCTCTATTTCATTTGATACAGTTTCATATCTATGTGGCAATCTGGGTAATGCATCTGCATGGATTATTTCATTTCCTTTTTTAAATTTAATTCGTAGTTATACCCAGCAAGAATATTTCACTATCGCAACATTCTTGGGCTTAAATATTCAGGAGATATCCATTTATGAGCAAAAATACCTAACAAAGGCTTTTTAATGAAAATACTATAGCCACACCTCTGTTGATTTGACTATAGTTCCTTTCAGCCTTTAATAGCATGTGCAAGGCATGCACTATCGGACACTCCCCATTATTGGTCATATGTGGTAAAACTGGACCCACACTACAATCTGATGCATCAGTTATGATTTGAACTGGCTGATTATTGGTAAAATGCACTAACAACTTAGCAGACACCAAGAGTTCCTTAAGTTTTTCAAAACCTATATTTTGTTTATCGGTCCACTTGCATTTTTGATTCTTTTTTAACAACTCTTATAACAACTGTGCCACCATTGCTTTATTTTTAAGAAACGGTTCGAAAAATTAATCAAGCCAAGAAAAGTCTGTAATTGCTTTACATTTTTTGGCTTATAAGCCTTCTTAACAACCCTCATTTTTTTGGGAAATGGCTGTTTGCCTTTTTTCCGAAATGATATGTATGAGAAAAACTAATTCATCCATTTGCCACACTGATTTTTCAGCATTTAATGTAACCCCTGCTCTATTTATCCGTTCACACACCTTTCTTATTCTTTTGCACAATACTTCATGTGAATCTGCAGAAATCAGTATGTCATCATAATGTGATACCACTCCCTCCAAACTTTGTAAAATATTATTTATTTTTGTTTGGAAATTATTGAGGGCTGCAGTTACACCGAATGGTAATCTGTTACCTTTAAACAAGTCAAAAGGCATCTCTAGTATTAGAATTTGTGCTGTTCTTTGTGTCATTGCTATTTGGTGGTTTGCTGAATTTAAATCCACAAAAACGTTTGCATCTACTAATGCTGCCAATACTTCTCTCATGTTTGGCACCAGATAGACCCCCTTATTTAAAAACCTATTTACAGTAACTGTAATCTCCACAAAGTCTGAACTGTCCATTTGGTTTTGTTATAACTACAATAGGCGTGGCTCATTCTGAAATGTCAACAGGGATTAATACTCTGTTTGCAATTGAATCCTGAAGTTTTTCTTCCACTTTGGCATGTTGCATGAATGGTATCTTTTTTGCTTTACATATTATTGGAGTTGCATTCTCCATTAACTCCATATCCACTGGGTTTTTAATTATCAAGTCTAAATCATTCTCAAATAATTTAGAAAAAGTTTGTGCCATTTCTCATTCAATCATAATATTTTTAATTATAATTTTAATTCTGACTGTACTGAACCATTCATGCTTTATAATGGGACTAATATCCCATTTTATTATATACAAAGGAAGTTTTACCTCTCTATTTTTATATTTAATTGGTACTTCCACTATCCCCTTAATATCTATCTCCTTTCCCTTACATCATGTGCCGTTATAAACATGTTATTTTTTCTTACTTATTTTTTTCCTTAATGAGTCTGATATTAATGTGATTCGCGATCCTCTATATATCTCCATCTCTACTTCTATACCCCATATCTCTAAATTTGTCATGAACTTGTTTCCCATTATTGCTTTCATATTTTTTATTGTATGAATTCTATGCTAGTTCCCTCTCTTCAGTTTTTTATTTTCAGATCCATCGTACTTCTGTAAACTTTCAGCCATTGTACATACTTTGCTAAATGCCTTCTAACTTTACACTTGTAACACATCTGGTTTTTTCATTTGCAAAACCATACGAAACAGTTCTTTGCTCCACGGCAAAAATATATAACTTTCTTATTTTTTTATGTTGTCAACTCCCCATTCTTTGTTCTCGTGTGTTTTCTCTGTTTACATACTAACATTATCTGAAATTTTCCACAATAACTGATTCAGAAGTACTTGGTCTACAAAATCCCCATGACTATAATTTTTTGACAACTCCTGCAATGCTATATTATACTCTTTAATAGTCCCATTATTATATTACCTTCTATTTCTTATCATTTGTCTAGTTATGTGTTAAGATGGGTTTGGGCTTAAATGATTATTCAATTTTTCACTATGGCCTTATCTGTGATTGACTTGTACATTAGTTGCTCACAATAGACCTGCTATTTTTAGTTTATTATCTTGAATGTCATTTAGCATAAAAGAAGTTTCTATTTGCATAATATAATGGCCATTTCACTGCATTACCAATTTCAAATTCCATTATATTTGATTGGCCCAAAGATATTTTTTTCCCTGACTAAAGCAATAGCCCCACACAACAACTAAAATAAGAAAAATACCTACTATCTATCTTATTTCATAGCTTTAGGCTTAGTTTCCTACAACTAGGTTCAGGTTTTTTGACTGTGCCAACTTTTGCTATGTATTTGCAAAATAAACTATTAAAATATTACAGCAAAATAGATTAAAATAGCATTCAATAAATAAAAAACCCAATGTGCTAAAATTAAGTCTTTATTTAAATGACAAACAAACAATATGTCCCCCCAATGATACAAAACTCTAAACTGCACAAGTTAAAAAGGAAATCGCCAATGCCTTTTTTATGAAATGTAGCAATCCTTAATTAGAGACAGCTATTATTTGCAACATCCCATAAATTTATAACAATCAAATAATATATGTTTCTACTTTACCATTTGGTAGTCAATGTTCAGAGAGTCTTGTCAGGCATATATGAAATAATAATAAGATTAGGATGATCTAGATACAGTTCTAACCAGGTCATTAATCTTCAGGTAATTTGTGTCTGGAACTGATATCTCCATGATGTCTTGCAGTGCCAACTTCTCTATATATCTTTTCTGCCTACTGGCCGATGATGGAGAAAAGACAATGTCATGCACAATTGTAAAAATGGAGAAATTCTGCTGTACCTCCCCCCCCCCCCCACACACTTTATAGCTCTGAATTTCTTCTTATTTTCTCACTAATTTAATTCTGAATTTCAGATTCCATTAGTGTATTTTAATTTATTCAGTCAGTCGAATCATTTCCTGTTTATTAATTCAAGTTATTTTTCCTCAATTTCTTATTTTGATAATTACATATTTAATTAGCTCATTTTCTTTTTGTTAATTAAACTAAGATGTCTTACATATTTTCTTATCATTTTGAAATAAAAAAAATCATAATTAATTATGCCTATTTATACAAACACCACTATACATTTATTTTCATTTCCTTAAGTCATTCTTTTCCCCTAACTTCTTATTTCTTATTTTTTCTTCTGGAGTGCTTTTCTTTTATTTTTAAAATTCAATATGCTTTTTAAAATTTCAACTTTGTCATTTCCAGTACTTCAAATTATATTGTAACATTTCTTTTTTATATCATCCTTTTATATAAATTACCAGTATTATAGAAAGGATCAATGAATGTGAGTTGACATTATGTTTTAATAAGAAGCATTTGATTTTCTAAGCATTTTAGTGATGATTAAATTTTAGACTATCAAGATATAGATCTAGGAGATTGTCATATTGTGATGGATATTTATCAGAATCCACCGGCAATGGTCATGGCACATGATAGCGCTAAGAAGATTAATGTTATTGTAGGTGTATAACAGAGTGATCTAATATCTTCAAAACTTTGTACATATGTGTTTCCAAAAGTATTTTGCATATTAAAATTGAAGACTAAAGAAATAAAAATAAATGGAGATTATATAAGTCATTTGAAAAATCTAAAAATTTGTCAAGAGCTATGGATAAGAGCAATATTGCAGGATTAAATATGAAGGCTAAAAACATTGAAATAAGGTTCACTGGATTTTCAAAAAAAGAATACTTTGATCAAATTATAAATAGATAGAAACACAATGAAATAAATTAATCTCAGAATTAAACATGAAAATTAAACAAGAAATAGTGTTTTTGTTAAAATAATTTAATATTAAGAGGAAATATTCCTACAAGTTTGAAAAATTATACTTTTAGGGAATCTTATTTTACTAGTTCTTATATATACCATTGAACATCACATGATCACCATTCTTTAAGATCTAGGTGCAGTGCTCTCATATTCAAGGCTCCTCACTGATGAAAGCCACAAGCTAGAAACTAGTCTGGGGATGTTGAATGAGTAGGCATTAGATAGGGATTTTATGCACAAACCTTCCTTCATCCATTAATTACTCTGGCTTGCACTGAGTGTTGCTACTGTATGGAGAGTTTTGTTTCTGTGTTCTTATATATACACTTGATCTAACATTTGGACACTTAAAAGAAATGTAGGCATTAGATAGGGATTTTATGCACAAACCTTCCTGCATCCATTAATTACTCTGGCTTGCACTGAGTGTTGCTACTGTATGGAGAGTTTTGTCTCAGTGTTCTTATATATACAGTAGATCTAACATTTGGACACTTAATAGAAATACAAAGACTTTAAATCAACAATGAAATATAGAAAGAAATATCAAAACATCACATGATCACCATTTTATATACTTACATAGATTGATAATAACAGTAGCAAACTCTCCATAGAGTAGTGCCACTAAGTGCAAGCCTTCATAATCAATAGATTTAGGAAGATTTGTGCATGAAATATCTATCTAGTGCCTACTAATCAAATATTCCCAAACTAGTTTTTAGCTTGTGGCTTTCGTAGAGAGGAGCCTTGGATTTGAGAATACTGCACCTAGATCTTAGGATCTAATGTAATCCTCCAGCAGTCACCTTTTACCTATTTGGTTAACATTAAAACTATGGGACCATGATGAAAACACAATGTTTTCAATCCAAGCTAGTCATATTGATATGAATCCAAGATGCATCACTCTCAGATTCCAGATTCATCACTGATGAAAGCCACAAGCTAGAAACTAGTCTGGGGATATTGGATGAGTAGGCAAAATAGATAGAGATTTTATGCACAAAGCTTTCTGCATGTATTGAATATGAAGGCTTGCCACTTGGTGGCAATACTATATAGAGATATTGCTACTGTTATAGAAATAAATATGATATGAATAACAAGTAGAAATCAAAAGAGAAATACATGTCTAAGAGAAAAAACAGGTATCATTAATATTATTGAAAAAAATAATAAGCTGAAATGGAGCTGGGCCAGAGATATTGTAAAAAAAAATGTCAATAGAAGGATAATTGACATCCTAAATTAGATTCCAAGAAATTATTGGAAGAATGTATAGAAGAGAAATTACAATTAATCCTCTAGTGAATCTTGATACTTGGTAAGAAATGATTGTGATAATGACTATTATATGATATATATTTTTCAAAAGTGATTTCACTATTGGATCTTTACTAATCTTTATTTTCAAATTGATGTATAAGTCCATTATTTTTGATCATACATCTGCTATCAAGTTTAGAACTGTAGTCAATAACATTGATCTTCTTACATTTATTATCCTTTCTTACAAAGTCTAAGTAGTAGTGTCATCATATGAACACACCCACATATATATCCATACACACAAATTTAATTTTATTGGAATATGTATAAAGTATTGAAATCATAATTTTAATTTGTAATGGATTCTTTTATATAAGATTGCTTTATTATTTTCTTTTTTAGGATCTTACTTGTATATTACATTTGAAGATGGTTTTGCTCATGATATTGCTCGTTTAAAAAGTCCATTTTTAAATGGTTATGGCTGTGTTTCATTTTGGTATTATATGATGGGAAAAGATATTGGTACCTTGTCAGTCAAAGTAATGACCCAGTTTAAAGAAGAAGAGTCCCTCTGGTCATTATCTCATGAGCAAGGTGATCAATGGATGTATGGAAAGACTGCATTAGGTCAGAAAAATGATAAATTTCAGGTATGATTTTAATAATGTATATTACAATAATTATTTTTAAGTAAATAAGCATTTATTTTTATATAACGCTATGCATACAATTTTTGTATGTGAGGTGTGTAAATGATTGAATTGACTTTATGAGTTTAGTTGTAAAATGAGAAGTTTGTGTATTCATATTTTTAATATTGATAACTGATATTATATACATACATAATGACATACATATTCTACAGACTTAATATTTTGAATTGTTCAAGTCTGGCAGATCTGTTATTGTTTTTCCATTGTTGCAAATGGATGACCCATTTATGTTTTGTAAATCTTTATGTTGCATATATATATTTTGATTCCAGAAAATAATATTTTTCAACTAGTAAATAATTGGTAAGATTACAATTGCATAGTTGTTTCGAATAGTAATTAATAATTAGAAAAATGCCAAACCACATTATAATATATTTAACATATTCAATCACAATGGCCTGCCTTGTAACAGATCAAGTACTATTTGCCACCAAAATATTTCTGTTCTGAACTTCAGTGAGCACAATAGCTTTCTGCAATTATTGGGTAGCATGCATTACTATCATCAGAGTGAATTACTGTTTTTGAAATTTTTTCGGTAATCTTAACACTTGTCTTACTATAGTATTTACACCTGGGTCTCGTTTTACGCGATAGATAGGTTCGTCAGAAAACATGTGCAAATGAAATCGTGCAAAAATAGACGTAACTTACCTTGAAAAAGGGGGGATATGGACTGTGATTTTTCAAAAATCGCGTAAAAGCAAAGCACCAATGTAAAATTACTTTAAAATTCATGCAAAAAAAAAAAATAAGGAAATAAAATATAACTAATAAAAAATTTCAAATTTGAAAAAAAATTGATACAAGACAAACTTTTTTTAACTATAATATTTAATTTTATTCAAAGCAATATATTTTTATGCATAATTTACAGTAATTTATATTTTTTTATACACGTTTTAATTATTATCGCTATTTGCCGGTAAACAGGTTCGTTTGCAAACTGATAAAAAAATCAGATTCTTCACAAGATGAAATACAACTAGTGCCAACGTCACTCTCATGTTGTGTTAATGAATGGTTTTCTGGTGAAACAACGTAATTAGTAATTAATCTAACAACTAAAAATTAAATTCTTATTTTTGTCTTTAATTTTCAATTTTAATTGTGCCCACTGCTATTACTCACCTTTTAAAAATAAAATTACATTCTTTTTTAAAAAGCAAAAACAGAATGTGATTTAAAATGCAAAGTTAACACGCACAATGTTTGAACAAATTTACATTATAATCTTGTAAAATTTAATGTGTGTATACATAAAATGTGGAAATCATGATTTTAATTTCATTATTGCATAAAATCTTACTATTATAAAGCACTGAAAATATTGAAATTACTAAGTTGAAAGTCGAATTCCAATAATGTGCTATTACTTTCAATATAACGTAAGTGCGCAAAATTTATTATTTAAAGTAATAGCGCAATATCGGAGTTCGACTTCCGGTGAAACACAAATCGCGTAACTTCAAAATCGTGTTAAATAAGTCCGCATAAAAAGAGACCCAGGTGTATTTAAAAATATAAATTAAGATATGATTTAAATAAGTACAAAAGTTGAAAGTTTATGAAGAAAAAGTAATCATAATAAAAAACAGTTTGAATTTAAAAAAATAGTTAATAAATAATTCAATGTTGTCTTGATTCTTCTTTTCTTTAAAAAATTAATATCAAATTTAAAATTTTTCTGACAATTGCATTAGAAAAATGAAGAAATATTATTTTTTTATTAATTTTCAAATTGTTTAATGACTATTTAAAAGTATATTTTTATAATGTTCACATTTATAAATTAAAGTCAGTTTTCTTACTGCTGTATGCATACTTTACAAACTTTTTATCTTTTAATGCTATTTTTTTTTTAGTTTTCATTTCATGATGTTGATATTAAAATGTTTGGAATGTCATCTTACCATAAGTTTATTTAAATTCGATAAATTTGTGTTAATTATGTATTTGCATTACATTTTTACGTTACACTAAAAAATGTTATCTTTTGTTTTCAGATATTACTATTTTTTATCATAAGTTCTAATAGCGTATTCTATCATATTTTCAAATGGCAAACAATATGTATATTTTAATTACTTTTGATAAGTTTCAAATTTTACATTCAAACTACAAATCTTTTCTTTTACGTTTGGAGAATATTGATATATTATAATTACATAAATGCATTATGATATCTTTATAGGTAGAAATAATATTAAAATATCACTTTATGCTTTCAAGAGAATGCAGTGTAATATTTTTCTTAAATTTTTTACTCAATTTGACAGTTTTGGCGTTGAACAATCATCTTCAATACACAAAACATATAAATACCATTTAATTGACTACAAATATGCATTATATCATTTATATATAAAAAATTCAATTTAATTAATTTAATTCAAATGTGATTTTTATACTAACTTCATTATTTTTATATATTTAAACATTTAATTTTAAATTTATCCTACTTTTTATCCTTGTGTATAAATTGTATCTTTATACATGTACGCAATTTTTATTTATTTATTATAATGTTTTTAAAAATATTATTTTTAAATATTGTTATAACTATCATTAAAATCTTTTCCATATTAACTGTATTACCACAATATATGTACCGACACAAAAAGATAATAAAAAATTTGAAGAGATGTCTGTTCCAATTATAATGTGTAATACATTTTTATTAATTCTGCCATACAAAAAAAAAAAATACCGTGCAATATACATATATTTCAGGAACAATTTCATCAACTGGCCAAAAATCATGCAAATATAACAGATTCATGATGCATTGGTACTGATAAAAGCATTTCCTGAAAATGAAGTTAGTAAAGGTCATAGGCCATATTTTATTCATCAATATCTTACTCTGTATATTTCCAAGAAGCATTGCTACCAGACTCCATGCCAGTTTGAATTTTAATATGACAGAATAGGAGGGCGAGATTTGCTATTTCTCTGCTAGAAAGATGGTAATCTGTAATCCCATCCTACATGCTATCTGGCATCATCATCATTATGGAGATGGGAGACATTTTTGCCAACAGCCTGCCACAAAAATATAACAACTGAATCACGATGCCTATCCAAAGTGCTACTACACCTGCCATCTGATGTGCCCAAGGAACAAGCTGTGTGAAGCTAGGTAACCATCCAAACACCACAGAGCTCTAAAATAGACTTTTAGTTTTTAAACCTTGATCTACTTACATCTACTTAAAGCTAGCTTATAGTATAAAAATGAACATTCAAAATGTAACTCTTTAAACATTCATTTAAAGTTAACTTTAAACCTGTATAAATCTTGCATGAGACTATATCTGTAAACTTTCATTTTACTTATTTTAAATTAAAATAACTGTAATCCTGTGTGTGTTAATCTATATATTGTACTGCAGTTATGCCTATAGTTTTGTCTGTAATTTCTTTAAATTTTATTTATTATATGTTATAATATGCCAAATATCTCAAAACAGTGAGCACCTTCAATTTTAATAAAATTTCAGTGAAGATATGATAATTGATATCTTCTGTTTAATATATTTTTATAATGCTTATTTAGCTTGCTAGCACACTGTTTTGAAATTCTATTATGCTAGAATAATAACTGATTGTCTTGCACTCATTATTATCTTGCTGATTTAGTTTTATATTATATAAATATCTATTATGGTTTGCATAATCATTATAACTTTAAATATCTGCTTTATCAAAGTAATAGGCTAGCTCAGAGATAGCATAAAAGTATATTTCTTAATATATTATTAATTGCTCGATCAATGTGCTTTCTTCTCCCTAGTAAAACTAATTAAAGATGCAGATTGAAGATATTAAACTAGATTAATAATATAGTTTTAGTCTTTTATTTAAAGCATAATTAGGATGCTTATTTTAAGAACTGGGTTCTGGTAGTTATACGGATAGGAGCTATCTGTTTTAGGTGCATTTAACTTAAATATACATATTTGTATTTTACTCTATGCATTGCCGGTGTGGTTTCACAAAGTACACTTTGTACATCACATCTTGCTGCACCGTTAATGGGTTCACAGTGGAGCCTGTCCCCATACACTTAGTTTGGGTAAGGCTATTTTTATTAGAACTGGAGCACAAGGATGCAGACCCCATATGTATTAAGCCTATCTGATCTTCTGAGCTTAGAATGTTCATTGAACTTTATTAGTACTAAGCTGTCCAGGCTTAGGATACCACATATTTTGATGTGAAATCCCATGAATAATTACCCACCTGCACTGTGAACTTAATCTTTAATATTTTAATCCACACCATAGCAAATATATGTTGATTTATGGTGACCAGTTCTTCCTCCTGTGTTAAATAATTATTCAGCATTTGTCTGAAACTGGATCTGAATTGTTGGACTAAACCTGCATCATTCTTAAGCTTTATTGTATGCTCACACTGTAATCTCTATGTCAACAGCAATGTATTCATGATGTAATTATTATATGTCTTGGGCTAGCATATTCACTTGTACTCTAGCAAACCATGATAAAAGGATAGGATTTTGTCATATTAATTGGTATAGGCCTAGGTTATTTACTGCATCCACCCACACATACATATATTTAGACATTATGATGAGATATGCTGTAATTAAATTTAATCTTGTCTCATCATGTAATGCCTGTGTGCATTTGATCCCACATTTAATATTGTATAATTATTGTTTTCCTTTTACTTATTGTTTGAATTATTAATTAATAAATCTATTTAAATTTAACTTATTTCCATATCATTCATTCAATCCTAATTCCAATTACAATTTAGTTATTATATTTAATAATTTTACATGCATTATAGTTTAATTATAGTTTAATTGGGGTCTTAAATGTTAATTTTACTCTTCAGTTAGTGTGTCATTGATCTATTTTAAGTCTAATGTCTCTCCCTGTTCAGAGCCAGCTCATAGAAGAAATTGAGACCCATGTGTAATCTCAGAAATGTCTTTCATAGGGTGTTAGGCCTCAGAGCACTGGTGACTATGTTGAAGCTTGGTTATCTGACTGTTACAATATATATATATATTGTTTTAACAATAGTTACTAAAAACCTTGTTTGAATGTTTTTACCAGAGAAACTAAAAAAACACAGTTTTAATTGGTTTACCTGTAATGTGAAATCATTTTGCTAAACAATTCTTTTTTAATTTATTCTATTTAGGTGATTCTGGAAGGAATTTTAGGAGATATCCAAACATCTGGTTTTATTGCAATTGACGATATAATGTTTACACAATCAAATTGTGGAATCTTTCCCCAGAAGGCTATTCCAGACATTCCTACTAGAATTCCCCCAACAGTACCACCTCCTCCTATTGGTCCTTTTAATTGCAATTTTGATCAAGGGTTCTGTGGTTGGTGGCAAGATTCAACTAATGATATCAATTGGATTAGACATTCAGGCCCTACAACAACCCCCAATACTGGACCAGATGAAGATCACACAGGAAGTATGTTGAATTTATTTAAAAGATCTTCAAAATTAAAAAAAAAATTCATATAAGATGTTTATTAATAGATTTGTTAAGATAATGTGAAATCAGTTAAAATGATTTTAAATAGTTTTATAATAAAATTTGATAATAATATATACTTAGAACAAATGATTTAATCCAGTGATTGATTTATTTTATAATAAAAGAAGTGATATTAAATTTATTTTTTATGCAAACAATTCCACAATAGCATGCATGAGCATGCATGCTTGATAATAGATTTAGATTCCAATGTTTATGTTATATTTAGTTCTTATCATGTGATTTATAAACCATCTAACTATTGGCAATTTGTGATTTATTATTAAAATAATAATGAATGTAAGTTTAGTGTGAAAATTATAAAAATGATTATTTATTAATCTACTTTCAAAGTGGGTTATATTTGTTTGTTTAATGGGGTTTATTTAAACTTTTATAAAGCTAAAAATTTTAATCTCTTGCAGTTATGTGTCAACATTCTTCATCTATAGTAAGACCACATACCAGGCTGAAAGATTTTTTTTACTTTTTAATTAAAAAGATTGCCTTACAATGCATTGTAGATTCTATGGTTTATGTAATCTTGGACTGTTATCATGCATGATACATATATATATTAATGATGATTTTCATGTTTTTTTTTTAAAAAAATATAGCAATCTTTTATAATGCCCAGAAATTTGCTACTATCAGTAATAAAAAAAATTGTTTATTAGTCATTAAAAAATTTCTGATCCACAAACATAAAAAAATTCTCTACAGAAGTACTTTAGAACATCTAAGCCTTGAAAATCATTAATTATATTTGATTGAAACATTCTGCCTGCTTCTGCAGATAATTTTTCTATTTCAGTGGATCAGAACATACAAAAAAATTATAAACAATAGCATTAATTTGAGGCATAAATAGTTAATATTATTCATGAAAATTTTTCATCATTATGGGTATCTCCTACATGATATTCTCATCAAAAACTTTTTATTTATATATATATATTATATTAGATACAATAATATATAATCAAACAAAACACTGGAATTAATTTCAGTTTTCAATACCAACATTTGAATAAATAAATAAAAACTATGCCTAGTTTACAACATAACAACCATCACTAGTGGCATTTATAGTAAATGTTATTGAAGATGGTAATCATGCCATAAGCTAATGGTAATTCCAATGTATTTATTTTAATATATTAAAAAATAACAAATTCTTCATATATTAATGCTATCTAGGTGCAAGCTTTATTAATCAATGGATGCAAGAAGGTTTGTGCATAAAATCCTCTATTTAGTTCCTATTCATCCAATATCACCAGACTAGTTTTTAGCTTATGGTTTTCATCAGTGAGGAGTCTTTAATCTGAGAGCATATAGTACCTAGTTCTTAGGATCTAGTGCAAGCCTCGAGTAGCTGCCTTTTCTCTATGTAGTTAACTATAAAGAGAATGAGTTTGGGTTGAAAAGATAATTGTATTTTCATCTTGGGCTTTCTTTAGAATTAATTGATTAATGATTGAGTAGCTGACTATGGAACTCAAGATACTTTCATTTTGGATAAAGTTGTATTAGATTCTAAGATCTAAGGGCAGTGCTGTCAGATTCAAGGCTCCTCATTGATGCAAGCTATAAGCTAGAAACTAGTCTGGGGATGTTGGATGAGTAGGCACTAGGAAGGGATTTTATGCACAAACCTTGTATCTATTGATTACTAAGGCTTGCACTTGGTGGCACTACTGTGTGGAGAGTTTGGTATGGTTTAAGTTTGTGTAAGCATAGGAAATGATCATGTGATGGTTGAAAGGTTTGTTACGTATATTAAAAGAAAATTTTGGAAATATCTTTACAAACTTTCAATATACCAATATATAAATAAATAATTATAGATAGTTTATGATATGACTACTGTCTTGAGTAACATTTACTGTAAATAGTATTAAAAATGGCAGTCATGCCATGAACCAATTATAACTACAATTTATTTATATATTGGTATATTGAAAATTATAAAGGTAATTTCTGTGTTTAATATAAATTAATTTGTTGGATATATATGTAATTATTTTGCTTATATATATATACGTGCACGTGCTTTATGTTGACATTTTTTATTTCTTTTTTTAATTTAGCTGAATGTACTTTCAGTAATAAATAATAATATGAAATAAGAGAGCTATGTTTATGGAGCTCATCCAAAAAGTGTACTCAGCTAAATTAAAAAAGAAATGAAAACCACTTCATAAAGCATACGAATATAAATACACAAAAGAATTACATATGCAATCGAAGGAAGAATTAATATATGTACATGCACACATACATATTCAGAAAAACACATTCATATATATCCTCCATGTGTCTGTTTAGAAAAAAATTAGATTTAACAATATTTACTTTTATTATTATCATTGCATCCTTCTTTATTACTACCATTAATATTATAGTCATTTCTAACACTAATAAATAATTTTCTAGGCTTAATAGCCCAACTAGACTGTGAGAGGTAGATTACTTTTAGACTATTCTTTTATAAGCTAACTTTTGTGATATGGACTGGAATTCCTAGCATTCCGACATGATTTTTTATTAATTATATTGCCTCAAAAAAAATTTATAATTACGGTCTACTAAATTTATCTCTCTTCTTCGCTTTCTTATTGTTGAAAGACTTATTTTAAAATAAAATAAAAAGAATTTGATTCTGAATTGTTGTCCATACAATTAAAAGCTGGAAATGTGCCTGCATGAGCACTAATCCCACTGTCACAGTTATCATAGGGAAGATGACTGATAGCTTGAGATTTGATCCTATATTAATTTTAAGTGTTTAAGACAGTAAAGGAAAGAGGAAACAAAAATGGTGGTTTATATTGAAAACAGCATGTAGTTTGGGAGTAATCAGTATCTTATTCTAAATGGCAGCAGGACATATTCTTAGTTAGGCACTGATTGCTGATTATTTGCAGCTAACTCTTATATGGAAAAGTCATTCTACTATATATCACATATCATATCTCAATAATTTGAGCACTACTTTCAAAGATCTAAATGGATGAAAGCACTCGTAGCTAAAGGGATGTCAGGAATTTAAATTGATATAGTTACTCTTAGTAAAACTTGTTTTTCAGAAGGAAGTTTAATAGACAGGTAAATAACTATTACTCTTTTTGGAAGGGCATATCATGTAGGGAAAGGAGACTTCAAGCTTATTAGATTGGATATAAAATCTAATTTAGTATCTTCTATTCTTGGAAAGCTATTGATATAAAAATTTAATTTATGATTGAACCTGTTTTCACTTTATTAGTGCTTATATTCCTTCACTAGATTTTAGAGAAAGGAAGTTTGTATCTCTTGATGGATAACATTATTACAGCAATACCACTAAAAGATCAAATTTTTTTTCTTGGGTATTTCAGTGCATATATTGATACAAATAATAGATATTGCTCTAAAAGTTATTAGAAATAATGGTATTGGTGCTTTAAACTCAAATGATATGCTATTATTGAATGTTTACACAAAATGTGGATTGATTATCACAAACATTTTATTTAGGCAGAAATATTGTTATAAAGACACGTAGATCCATTTACTCTCAAAATAATGATGTTCTATAGATTCCATTTTAATTAGGAGTCAAAATAAAGAGTTCATATAATGCAAATACTTATAAATATAGACAACAAAAACAGAGGAGGAAGAAAAGAATTTAGAAGGACTATATAATATACTATATATGATTATCACAAGGAAAATATGAACAGAACAGGATTTGAATATAATGGATAGAATAAGATCTGGTGAAGACTGCATGGTACAGTCGAAACTGTAATCAATAATAAAAGTTTTTTTGCTAAAAAGTGAAGTGTGTGAAATTTTTGAAATTCAATATTAGATATAGATTATTAAAGAAATCATATATAATTACAATTATTGAAAGGTAAGTCTTACTCAAATCACATTTATAAGAAACTTGATGTTTATTCTTTAGAAGCAACTATTATTCAACAGCCAATTAATTCTAAAATTTGCTAATTTGAATTTTCAGGATTATCATTTTGCTTAAATGTGGAATTCCCTTAATCACTATCTTGCATATACAAGTAAATCTGATTTTGGATTTACAAAAAAGAAAAATCATGACTGGTTTTTTAACAATGATCTTATTACAGTGATTTTATTAAAACAAACATATGGCATTTTCTGTTTGACTAAATTTAGGCTTTTTATGATATAAAGAGGGAGTATTGCTGAAACAATATAGCTATGGAGCATTTCAAATATTTTATATAGTTTTCAGCTAGCATTATGTTATGTTTCTATTTCATATATGTACACACACACACATATATAATAAAATGATTTTCTCAAACTACATATATAAATGACATACTATTTGGGTTCATCTCTGTATAAAGCCCAATAAACATCACATGACCACCACTTTTTATGCTTGTGTATAACTATTTTAAAACAGGCTAAATTTACTATGCATATTGCCACACACAGCAAGCTCCTCACTGACGAAGACCACAAGCCAGAAACTAGTCTGGGGATATTGGATGAGTAGGCACTAGATGGGGATTTTATGCGCAAGCTTTCTGGCATCCATTGATTACTCTAGCTTGCTGTGTGTGGCAATACGTATAGTGAGTTTTGCCCGTTTTTATAATTTATTATAAAAATATATACCAATATTTCAGCTGGGTCATACTGGCCATCAAAGAACATTATAAACATGGTTTGTGTTGTCCCGCAAATGTAAACAAATAGGAATGATATATAAATTATTTGTATAATATTCATTAACTAGTTAATGACTGGTGTAGCCCAGCTGAAATATAGGTATATATTTTTAGTATAGTAAATTATGTATTAATGTGGATAATATATCATTTATATATATAATAAAACGTGTTATATAAGATAGAAAATCATTCAACTGAACTTAATTAACTTGTAACAGCTTTGTTGGTTTGCATCATAATTATAGCATATACTATAGACTGCATATAACAGAAATCATATTAAAACTAAATTTTAAAATGGATACAAATTAATTAAGTTTTAAGGATTTATTTATATCGTATAAGAGCAGAACAATTATATAATATGATCATGACCCACAAAATTAAATTATGACCTTATTTTCAGGAGTCTGTATAATTACATCAAAGGAGTGGCTGATGGATAAAGGCAGAGGTTTCTAGAATTTTCTGATTGTGGACCCAGGCTACCATTTGATGATGACCTTTTACTTAATTACTTAAAACCATAGATCACTCAAGTATAGAAAAATTGTATGAATTGAAGGAAGAACTGTCTAATATTAAATGGAATATTTATAGACTTGACAATTGATTTGAAGTATTCATGCACATTACTACAAAGACACAAATATTAGAAGTACAAGTGGAGTGGGATTTATAACAAATAAAAAGATTGATGGTATATCAGACATAGGGCAATGGATGATATCAAATGCAGATAATTCAGGTTTATGTCCCAATGATTCTCATTGTGATGGAAAGTTAGAGGATTTTTATATAAATGCACAAAATGCTTTTGATCAAACCAAATAACATTTTAAAATTATTATAGTAGACTTTAATGCTAGACTTGGAAAATGAAAGATGAAACCACTGTGGCTAAATTTAGTTACAGGGTTAGATCTTGTAGAATTTTTAGAAAAAGAAAAAATATTTTATGAATTTTTTTCATTAAGAAAAATTGTAAACAGAAATAAATATGGAAGCATCCAAATGAAGATAGAGCAAAATTGAATTATATTTTAACTAAGAGAAAATTTATATTCAAGATTGTAATATTTTTAATAAATTCAACACAGAAAATGATAATCAATTACTGATTTATAAGATGATGCAAAACTAGAGAGACAAACACCAGTATTAACAAATGATATTCTTAGTCTTCAGAAACACTCCAATGAATTTAAGTTAGAGCTTGATAATTATTTTAAAATAGTGACAAACTTTAAAGGTGGTTCATATTTAACTGAAAGCAATCAAGAGTACTGATTTTCTATTAAGAACTGCTAGAAAGATGACTGATATAAAAAGAAACATTTTATGAGCAAATTTTTAACTAAGTCAAGACAATGTATGAAGAAAAAAAAAGAATATGTTTAAAAATAATCCATTAAAGGAATCAAATATCTAGAATTCTGTAAAATAGTATGAAGAAAAGTTAATAATGATATAAAAATTTGCAATGAAATTTTTAGAAGAGAAAAAAGTTTCAAAAGTATAAAACACCATTTTGGAATCAGAAGAAAAGTTATTCAGCATTAAGAAGAAAAAATTGAACTATTACTAAGTAGAAAGATAATACCATGAAATGAGTGGACAAGAAAATAAAATAACTGCTACAATTATTACATCTTCTATATATATATTCCATGTGTCAAAGCATCGGCTGGGAAGCGAACCTGGGACAACTGCTTGTAAGGCAGCCATGCCGACCACTTGGCCACCAATGCTTGACTACATCTTCTAATATTTTCAAGTATTTTGAAGAAGTAAGACAAAAATTGTTGGCAAAACTGTATACCAACTATTTAAATGGTAAAAATTTATACGATGATTTGGAAGAATGCAGTAGTAATAATGATATTTAAGAAAGGTGATAAAGAAGATATTAGTGATTACGGACATCAGATTTTTATCAATTTTACACAAAATCTTTAAAAATATAATTACAACTCATCTATAGTAAACTTTGGGTTCAAATCTCCAAAAGAATAAACTGGATTTAAAAATAGTTTTAGCACATTGGATCATATCTAAGTGTTGAGAGAATATGAGTTGTCATGTTTTGGATTAATGGATTGTGAAGAGGCATTTGATTCTATAATTAAAACTTTTGACCATCAAGATCCAGAGTATTGTTATATTCTGAAAAATGCTTATGATAACGTGACAGCAATTGTTCGATTACATGATGATACTTAGATGAGTTAACAATTTTTTGGATTAAAGTGGGAAGTTTAGAAAATAAAAATACATGGAGATTATTTAAATTATCTACATTTTCCAGATGATGTGATTGTTTTGCATTTAATACTTTAGTGGTTCAGGAAATGTTGCAAGAATTATCAGATGCAAGATAAGAAACTAGCATTAAAGATAAATACTAAGAAAAATAGAATAATGTTCAATGAATTTTTTTAGAAGAAAATAAAGATTGACAATCATGAATTAGAAAAAAGGTAACAATTATAAATATCTTGATCAGATTATTAATGCGGATGGAAACATAATGGATGAAATCAATTAATGAATTAAATTTGAATGGAGAATCTTTGGTAGAAATAACTTCACTATGTTTTTAAAAAAGGGAGGTTTTTAATAGATGAGTTTTACAGGTTCTCATTTCTGGATATGAGACTTGGATACTTAACAGAAAAGTGATGCAGAGAGTTAAAACCACTCAAACAAGTTTGGAAAGTAAAAAGAAGGGATTGAAAGCAAAATACTTGGATGAGAGAACAAACAGCTGTTACTAATATTACTGAAAGAATTGAGAGACTGAAATGGAGTTGGGTTGAACATATTACTAGAAGAAATGATAGGAGATGAACCTTTGAAGTCATAAATTGGATTTCAATTCCAAGAGATTGTAAAAGATCTAGAATCATTGCATGTGAAGTAGATGTGGATAAAAGAAAAAAAAGTTTTATGATGTGAAGAAAAGCAGCTGTGGTTTAAAAAACCCATTAAATTTGGACTTTCATCCTGCTGTGGATTGATACAGGTTGAACATGTTATTGATTATTATTATGACAGGGTAACTTTAATAATAACAATAATTTCCCTTCATTCACTGATAATGATTATATTCTATAATTAAGCATGCAGAACAATAAATTTGATGTGCATAATAATAACATATATGAAACAACTATATTAAAATTTTCTGTTAAATTCATTTTTTATGACATTTTATACTTTTAATATTAAAAAATAAATGAATAAATTATTTTTTAAATTTTAAAATGAGATCCCATTTTGTTAATAAGAATCAGAAATTTAAAGTTCATTGAAAAACAATATCCATTCAATTTGTTTTCACTTAAATATGGCCATCTTTGTAACTATCGAATTCTGAAAACAAAGATTTTTATGCCTTAAAGCTATTTGCAACATTGATGAAATTCTTAATGCAAATTATTAAATTATTTTTAATTAAACTATTTGTTCATAAAAGTCTAAAATATGCTTAGATATTTCTAAACAGGAGCATCTGGCTATTTTTTGACTTTTTTTATTATTCATTTGATAATTCAAAAACATATGTTACTGTATAATAGTGAAGTTCAGTTTTAAATCAATTAATGGAAGTTGAGAATTAGAATTAGTTGTAGTAAAACTAAAGAGAAATTAAAAATCCTGAGTATTGAACTTATGTGAGATTAACATCATTTTGATTCTGTATTTTTGATGTAATATTTTGAAAAACTGTGCTTTTCTATAACTACTTCTGATTGTTATCTAATATCTTTCAAAGAATTCATCATCTCAAGCACAAACAAACATTGAATAGAACTATTATTAGTCAAGAACCTAAAAATGTTTATTGAAAATAGTCATTCTTTCTAAATTGCAAGTTACTAAGTTTCTATAAAGAATGATATCTATGTTTTAAAGTTTCTACAAGAGTCTACGATAAATTCAACAATAGATACTTCATCTGTTTTAAAATTGAATTATACAAAACTTATGCAGAGAATCACGTAATTATGTGTAAAGGCCACTTTTTTACCTACTTTTCTTAAAATCTGTTTGGTAAGTTTATATTGTCTTATCCATATCAACAGAGTAGTTCATAGCTTATGGCTTTTATCAGTGAAGATTCTTGGCTCAGATCTAATGCACCTGGATTTTTTGAATCTAATGCATCTTTCCTCCTGCATCCATCATTAATTCTTTTTACACTGATGAAACCCATAAACTAGAAATTACTCTGTGGATATAAATAGAACAGCACTGGATAGAGATTTTATTAAGATCTATCATTTGGTTTGCATTGATTACTCAAGTGTACATTAGATAGCAAAAGATGAGAATAAATTTACTACTTAAAAGTAATATGTAGATGGAAGTCAATTGATGTTTTGTTTGATGTTTTTTTAAACATATTTTTAGGTGTTTAAATCTATTGATTTTATACATATACATGATTTAATTTGATGTATTCATAGTTATGTAAATTAGCATATATTTTTTTTGTAAACTGTGGAATATGCCAGAGTATTAATTTTAATTTAATAGATAATTTGATGGGAGTTTTAATAAATTTAACTAAATGTGGTATTTAATATTCAGTAATCCAGTTTGTAAGTTTGTTAATAAAACTACAAATAAAATTATGGTGTCGGAGATAATCATCAACAAAATCACGTTCAATCCTGGATTAATACTATTGGTGATTATGCAGTGATTATTGATATAATCATCCAGTATAAATTACAAGTAAGCTATTAACTAAAATATTATATGTATATTACTTTTTTTTATTTTCAAGGTGGTGGTTATTATCTATTTGTTAATTCTTCCTCTGGCCACTGGGGAGATGAAGCTCAAATTATGAGTCCTGTAATCGAATCTAATAGAACTGCAAAATGTTTAAGATTTTGGTATCACATGTATGGAGAAAATTTTGGTCATTTTAGAATGTATGTCTACACTGGTCTTCCCAAACCAGCTGCTGAGTGGGTTGCAAAAGCTGCCTCTTCCAAAGCCTGGAAACAAATTGAAATTGTTATCACTCGAAGCAGATCTTTTAGGGTAATAACTGCTCTTAATAAATCGTAATAATTCTTTTTGTTTATATAATTATAACTCATATTTTTCTGAAAATTTGTAATTATATCCTGGACTATTTTCATTATCTAGAATTAACTGTTAAATACTTTTAAATGTAATCGTTAGTAATAGCTGGCCTGACCTTTGACAGTAATTGCATGAAAATCGGATGTAGGACCTTTTAGTTCATAAATAGTGAATTGATTAGAATGGCATCTTAAATTCAGTATTCACAAATATAAACATCCCATATTTAATTCCCTTGCTAATACTGTCACTGGTCAGGCCAACAATGTCTATAGAAGAGAAAATAATAATATCATTCGAAACATAGTATTTTATACTAAGCTGTGTGATATTACTCATAGTTGAATGATATTTAAAAAGTTTAAATAAAATTTGAATTTTTTAAACAACATTTAATAATTAATTTTAGATGTTGAAAATTAGTATAATATATAATTACAAATCTAACTTCATTTTTAGATCTCATTCGAAGTCATTTTGGGTAACGGAAACTTAGGTGATATTGCAATTGATGATGTGTCAATTACAGAAGGGCTCTGCAAAGACAGTGAGCAAAGAACTCCTTTTTTTAATCAATCTGAAATTTATTTTTTAATTTTGAAATTGCATTTCAAATTTGGCATTTAATTTACAGTTATTCCCGAACCCAGTGTTCCCCCCACCATGGTATCCTGTGATTTTGAAGATTTTAATCTTTGTGGATTTAAGAACCAGTTGAGTGACTTTGACTGGGTGTGGACATTAGCTCTAGATATGCTAAGTGATGATATGGCTCTTGGTTATGACCATACTCTTCAATCAGTATTCGGTCAGTTTTTTGAAATTTTTTATTAATATATAGTATTTCATATAAATTGTAAATATATTTGATTATTTCATTGATGATATGTTTGTTTAGGTCATTATATGCATACATACCGTACTCCTAAAATAGAGGATTCCACTGCTAAACTTGTTTCCCCCATATATTCTTCATCTTCACAAGGAAGCTGCATCATGTTTTGGTACGCTATTTTAGGGAGTCAGCCAGGAAGTTTAAATGTTCGCTTAATTTATTCATCATCAATTTTAACCACTTGGAGTCTTAAAGGTTTGTTTATTTTATATTTTCATTGTAACAATAAATGTTTTTATTCAAGATATTAAACAATGTTTTATAGATATATATCGTAATGGTCAGACTAGCATATTTCACAATTTTACATTTTCTCTATTTATTTATTTATGTAAATTATATGGGTACTACCTGATATTAAGCATCAGGAAATAAACTAACACATATATATTTAAAACAATATTTTATTCCATATAATAATGTAATTATTACACAGCCCCATTTGTAATGCTGGGCTAAATTGCGGAGGACATAAGTTACTCCTGATGAATGACGGTAGATCATGCAATCTTATATAAATCAAATAACAAATGATATAATAATAATTTATTTACAAATGTACTTATTAATTGATGTACAATTTATTTTCTTTAGTAAAATTAACAAATCATATATCATTATTTGATATAAAATTTATTTCTTTAACAGAATCCTTTAATCTTTATATATCATAATATCAACATGTTCATAAATAATGTAACATATTTGCAGCACCTTTAAACCTGACTTCAA
Source organism: Epiperipatus broadwayi (assembly GCA_028023455.1). NCBI lineage: Eukaryota > Metazoa > Onychophora > Udeonychophora > Euonychophora > Peripatidae > Epiperipatus > Epiperipatus broadwayi. The sequence goes on from JAQFVV010000188.1 coordinate 1,682,208, forward strand.
TAAACTTCAATATAATTCTATGCATGTATGAATCCATAAATACAAACATTTTTTTTTTGTTTTGCATAATCATAAGGGATGGTCTTTTTAGATCCTTTTGGTTCAAACCCTAACTGAAAAAAACCTTCTATATAATAATTATAAGGAATGGTTTTTTTTGGTTCTAAATATAATTTAATACAACTACAATTTATACAGGGATGACTCATTCTGAGATTGATTTCTAAGTCATTAAATTTATAGGAATGTATTCTTCCATATAGATAACATGTAAACTATTAAACATTGTACAAACAACTGCACATATACAAATCCATCTACATAAAATGCAATTTTCAGTAATCCAATATAAGGTTTAACTATGAATGAATGAGACTAATGGAAATAATTACATAATTAATTATGGTTATTTGTGACTTAGGCAATTTATATGTGTGCATTGCATTTACATGATCACCATTATTTTCTTTTTGCCTTTTCTTTTATTAATAACTTATATAAAATTCAAAAGCTTAACATACATATGTGATATATATATATTGAAAGATTATGGTTTCATTAAAATGTTATTTTAAAAGTAAAGATTGTTACAAGAAATATATATATTGAAATGATTGTAGTTTAGTTAAAAATGTTGTATTAAAAGTAAAGATCATTTCATGAAATAAATATTGAAATAATTGTACTTTATTTAAAATGTAATAAAGATCGTTACTGTTGTGTTAGGTTTAGTTCCAAACCAACAGACAGAAAGATGACACTACTCAACAATTAATGTGTATAATTTATTAGTGACAAAAAATATATACACATGTTAATTAATAAAACATAAATATGGTCTATACAATTCAATGCTGAGGTAGCCTGCCTCACAAGTTCAAATATGACTCTTCTGGCTGTGCAGCACAGCTTGCCTCAAGTTGGCTCTAGTTCAGACTTTTCCGGCTGTGCAGGACCGCTTGCCTCGAGTCGGCTGCAGTCATAGCAGTTTTCAGTCCTAGGTGGACTTGTCTCACTGTGTCGATGTTGTGATAATGACTAAAGAAAATACTTTTGCTGATGGCAGAGGGCTTATTGGAGAGCACATCCAGTCATTCAAGTTGACAGAAGTAATTGCTCTCTGCCTTGCCTCCAAAAAGGTGACTATTTAATGGCAAATTCCCTACCTTATTGGAAACACTCGGATTATGTGCATGAACCCCAATGAAAGGATTTATCCCCACTGGATAGAGACTGGATACTAACCAATCAGGCAAGGAATCTGTAATAGTCCAATACTAAAGGCAATGTCAGATATAACAGTTACCATTGGAAAATGTCCATTAACAAAATAGATTTAATTAATGTGAACTATAATTAAATGTACAAAGTTAAAGATGGAACTAAAAGGACTGAGAATAAGCTCACTACCTGGAACCTTTCCATTGGCTGAAATATTCCAGCAATAACAAAAGAAGTAAACAGGATAAAAGTTGTAGCAGAACAAAAAATGCTCTCTTTTTTTTTGTTTGAAACCCATAGAAGCAGCAAAAGAAAATCACTGAGGGGCATCTTTTCTCAAGATCTTGGGCCCTGTAGATTACCAAACTGAATAGAGACTTTGAAACATATTGTACCGATCTTATTATGTTTTACTACATCCTAAGGGCCACAAAAATTAAGATAGTAGAAACCTATCATTTTCTACTTCTTCCTTTTCCCATGTATTGATTTCTACTTTAACATATCATACCATTTACACCTTTCTTAAACACTTTATCTATACTCTTTATTTATATCAAATTAACAGTTTTGACTGTCCTGCAGTCATCATCAGAGCTACAATATTCACATATATAATTATATAATTAATACACTTATACACATATTCATATACATAATTAAATACACAATATAAACAAAAATAAATATACATTTTTATCTGACCATTATAAATAATAATTTCCCATTTTATTACTTTACTCTTAAAATAATTCTATCAATATTTATTTTATATCAATTTATTTTATATCACTTTATTTTATTTTTAAAAAAATATTATTTATTATAATTATAAATGTGTAATATTTATTCTACTATTTAATAGATGTTATTGTCATTTTACTTATTATATTATAAATCAACTTCTAATCTTTTCTTATTTTTATTAAATATTTTATAATTATCAATTAACTTTTCCCTCATTACAAATTATTTTTTTACATTACAAAAATTACCTAACTCTTCACAATCATACTTCCAAAACCCAACTGACAAAATTTCAAATTTGTACACTTGTTTACCACTCTCTCTATTGTCATTCTCTTCAACTTTATTCTTGTAACTTTTTTCAAATTCATACTATTATTAATAATAATTGTTATAAAATTATTGTTTTTACCCCAAAATCCTTATTAAGATTTGGTTTTATATTCTTAATCAAGATTGCCTCTTTACTTTCCTATCCCTTTTATTATTTGTATAATAAATCATTTTTATACCATCCTTCTCAAACCTATGACCTGTTTCTAATGAATGCAAATAAATAGGTGATCTCTTATCATATTTATGTTGAATTAATCTTGTATAAATTGAATTCTTTGTTTCTCCTACATAATTAGTTTTTATATTTTTATTTTTACATGATTTGCATTCAATTTTATATACCCCATTGCTACATATATATATATATAGTGGAGAATAAATATTGTTAATGAATATATATATATATATGTAGAGAGTAATTAATGTGGAAAGAAAAAAAAACTTATCTTTGTATATGAATTTGAAATGTTACTAATTAAACAAAAACTTATTAAAGTAAGTGTTCCAGATTTAGAAACTGATTAGTGCAACAAGAGATTTAATTTGCCGATTACTTAAAAGCAAAACAGCTATAATTAATTCTGAAACATTTCATTTAAAAAAGTCTATAAAAAAAGTGTAAAGAAGAAACGTGATTATCTTCTAGAGACTTAGACACATTCGCATCGTGGGAACTGATTGTCTAAGATTAGAAATACAAGGCTGAGTGTCTTTGACTATGGAAAACCCAGTGAACTCCACCACTGAAGGTGTAAAAGTGGACCTAGGGACAATTGCAGGTTGCATCAGCCTTATTATGTTTTCGTACACCTTTCGGCCCAGTAATTGTAAGTTTATGCTAATATTGTTTGTATAATAATTCTTGTTTTAATTAATTTGGTTTCTGCTTGTCTGTTCACCTCGCTTATGACTGCAATATTGGGGGCATCTATACATAACAGAAAACTGGCACAGTCGGACAGGATTCATTCCAGCAGAATATCTGGCTCAATTTATAGATAGAATAGAATTCAAGTGAATTTGTATAACATATGAAACTGGCAAGGATTTTAGAATCGAATTCTGGGTGAATTTTAGAAATAGTAGTCAGATAGGATTTTAGTAAGTGTATTAATAGAAATCTGCAGTTGAAACTGAAAAAAAAAAAAGAAAGAAGAAATATAATTTTTTTTTCCGTATAGTTATTAAATTGAAGTAGAAAATAATGACATCAGTGCCTCAAGTAACAATTAACTAGTTCAACATTAATAGTCCTTCTGATTGTCCAATTACCGTATGAGGATTGAGAAACTGTTTTTAATTAATGGTACTGTAAGTAGAAATGGTGAATAGGCTCTGCAATCATGAGGAACCAGAGAAATTACCATACAGTGTAGTTACAGGAAAACTAAATAATTATTTTAGCCCCCAGCCCTCGAAGCATGTGTCGAGGCTACACTTTAGAAACTGAAGGCAAAATAAGGAAGAGCATATAAGAGACTATGATCAAGTACTAAGGGAACTGGCTAAGAGTTGCAATTATGTTGACACTTTAGAGGATAATCTTCTTGAACAATTACTTTGGGGCATGTCAGAAGATATGCTAAGGCAGCAGTTGCTGGCATCAAGAGATTTGACATATGAAGAAGCAACCATGAAATAGTGTTCGATTAATCAAAAGAATTTTGACATTTTGCTGATAAAAGTGATTGTAATGCTTATATACGGAAAACTGAAAATAAGTTCCTATCTGTTAAGAGTAAGATGAATGAAATAGTGTGTTATTGTTGCAGAAAAAAATGCCACATAGCATGCAAATGTACATATAACAAAGTGTTGTAGAGCCTGTGATAAGGTAGGCCATTTGCAGAAAGTGTGTTGAACTAAGGGGCAAAAAGATCATGGCAGCTCACCAACTTTTAAAAGTTGGAAAATAAAAAAAATTTGTGAGATTCACAATACACAGATTGGGTATGGAAATCAGTTCATGCTGACAGTAAGTTTGTTGGAGGCATAAATGAAAATGGAAATTGACAGTGACTCAGGTGTGTTAATGATGGCAATCAAAGACTGGGAAAAAGTAGTACAAAATTATAAGAACCCCCCTATCTTAATGAAAACAAATTTACGAGCAAAAGATGCTAGCGTAAATAATATGATGATACTAGGGAAAGTAAATGTTCAGATGGAAATAAAAAGTAGAGTGCGTAGACTACTATTATATATAATACAGGGTGGTATTAACCCTATTATAGGTAGGGAATGGTTCGATGCTCTGGGAATAGAGATATGTGTAGTGAATAAGATTGCCAGTGAGCAAGAATTGTAAAATAAATATACAGATTTATTTAAAAATGAGGAGGGCAAAATAATTACGATAGCAATCAATATAGAGCTACAAGATGGAGCAACTCTTGTGCTTTGCAGACTGAGAAAGGTTTCTTTCATCCTACAAGCTAAAGTTGAACAAGAATTGAATGACTTGGTTAGAAGGGGAGTATTAATGTCAGGGGAGAAGGCTGAGTGGGCCACCCCTATTGTAATAATATCAAAACCAAATGGACAAATTCATATTTGCGGAGATTACCATACTACAATAAATAAAACCTTATAAAGAGCTAGTATCCGTTGCCAAATATCAGAGAAATATTAGCTAATATGGAAAGGGCAAGTGCAAGTCACTATGCTAAAATTGATTTGAAGGCTGCATTTCATCAGATTCCAGTTTTTGAACACACCTCAGAATTATTAGCTATCACTACAAATAAAGGATTGTTGCACCCAACATCTTCCAAGCCAAGATGGACATGCTGTTCCAGCAAATGGATGGTGTACTTCAATGATATTTTGGTATTTGCTGACTCAGAAAAGAAACTATGCGAATGTAAAGTTTGTGAGAAATTATCTAGCTTCGGAACTAAAATAAATGCAGAAAAGTGTATTTGGATGATGACGGAAATAAAATTCTTGGGGCACATAATATCAAATAAGGAAAAGAATAGCAGCAACAAAAGAAACCCCAAGACCCAGAAATGTAAAAGAACTACAAGCTTTTCTAGGCCTCATAAATTATTTTGAAACTTTCCTTAAGGGAAAAGCGCATGTTGCATGACCATTATATGGCTTATTAAGAAAATGTCAAAAATGGCATTGGGATCAAACCCAAGAAAAGGCTTTTTGTGATACAGAGTTATTAATGTCTAATAGTCTATTAGTACATTGTGAGAGTAGCTTCGAACTGATATTGACAATGGATACATCAGAATTTGGGAATGGAACAGTTTTAAGCCACATAGTAGCTGATGGTGAGCGTCCAATAGTCTATGCTTCTAGAACGTTATCCAAAGCTGAGAAAAATTATAGTCAGCTAGAGAAAGAGGCATTAGCTATTATATTTGCGGTGAAAAAATTTCACCAATATTTGTATGGTCGATAATTTAAGATCTTTACCAATCATAAGCCACTGTTAGGGATATTAGCGAAAAATAAGACTGCACCTGATCATTTGAACCCTAGAATGTTACATTGGGTAAATCTGTTATCAGGCTATGATTTTGACCTAAATTTTAAAAAGGGAAAAATCATTAAACATACAGATACACTGTCAAGAGTATCCATTAATTCAGACCCACAGGAATACGATCCAACCATTAACTATATAGATAACTGGAACGATGAGGTAATAGATAGCGAAAAGGTGGCTAGTTGGACAAAAGCTGATCAGAGTTATAAATAGTTAATAAAGTGGATCAGCAAAGGCTGGCCCAGAAGTCGGCCTGATATATATTTCATAAAGCTTTATGGGACATAAGAGAAAGACTGTCCATAAACAAAGGATGTATACTGGTGGATGATAGTGTTAATACCGAGTAGTGGATGCAGTAAAATTGTTCACCTTGCATTTACTATCTTACATTTTATTACATTATTAAACTTTTTGTTAATTCTAATAATTAATTTATTCATACTTTTTATGATACTATTATTATAAGTTTTAATATCTATACATTTATTCATATCTATTTTATTTTTCATACATACTATCCTATTATTTTTATTAAATTTCTCTTCCGATTTTCTTATACTTCTATAACTTTTTCTGGATATTCATTATCTCTAAACTCTTTAATTATCAATTCTACCTGTTTTCCAAGCTCTATATATTCTTGAATTTATACTACTTATTTTATATTTAACATCTATATTTGAATTCCAATTAGTTATATTACTATTTACATTAGTTTTTTATATACAGGTGTCTCTATCCTGCATTCACCATTTTTATATGATTTTTTTAACAAAATATCTGATAACTTATTATCTTTTTTTTTTCTATTGTAAATTTTATATTTTTATCTAACCTATTAATCTCTTCAAGATACATATCTATTTGCCTTTGGCTCTTGTTGAAAATCAATAAATAATCATCAATATATCTTTTCATAAAAATTGGATCATTACTATTATTAATCATTAAATTTTCCATATTCTCCATATATATATATATTACTAAGTACCCCACTTAACGCCCCTCCTATTAGTAATCCCTTCTTTTGTTTATAATCTCCATTAAACTCAAATATAATCTCCTTACAACTAATTGTCATTATTTTTCTCAATTTCTCTATTGGTATTTTAATTTCTTTATATTCATCATCTCTATATCTTTTTATTGCTAACTCTATTGCTTCTTCCACATTTATATTCATGTACATTAACACATCTATTTTTACCATAGTCAACTTATAATTACTATATTCATTTATTTTATTTTTAATTTCTTTTATTAACTCTTTATTATTTTTAATATGAAAACTACTTTTATCATAAATATATTTCTTAAAAATATTATATGATATCCATTTAGATATTCTATCAAAATATGAATTTGTACCATTTAAATATTTAAAGAAGGGGTGCCTTTAAGACCAGTTAAAAAAAGATCATGTGGTAAAGATAATCTCTACATTTATGAGCAAAGATGGCTTATTAATTCTTTTTTTTAGACATTATAATTACTATTACTTGTAAGAAATTATTAGCAAAAATTATGAAAGAACCTTATTTTTTTCAGCCCCACGAGGAGAATCTGTTGTCTAACCATTATTCTCCGCTATAAATTTCTCAGTGAACATTAAACTGTAAGAATAACAAAAATGAAAAAAAAAGTACTATTTAGAAAAATTATCATAAAATTTGTATTTTTATCATAGAGAAATGAAAATTACATTGTTTTAAAGGAAAATGGATGCTGAATCGAATGATGTAAATTATGCATGTGTAGTGTGTATGGTTTTCATGTTATCATAAGTTGAAGCCAAGGATTGCTAATTAGAATACAAGCCTGACTTATTTTGAATTTTTCCTTTTTGTATTTTTTATTATGTTTTATATTCAAATCAGCTCTGAATTTATCACTATAATTTGTCAATGTTTATGACAGCTTCGTGGTCTACTTTCAGAGCTCTTGCAAGTGACCAGTCAACCACAGGCGTCATCTTGGCCATGCCTTATTTATAATGAGTATATGTATTTCAACTATTACTAATTTTATACCCACATTTTACTTGAGATCATCATCATCATCGTCAACCATTATCAATCCACTACAGGATGAAAGTCTCTCCAAGTTCAATCCAACTTCTCCGATCTTTAGCTTTTCTTCTCCAAACCACCCCTGCACACTTTCTTATTGCATCCATCCATCTCACATGTGGTCTCTTTCTGGGTCTTTTACAATCTATTGGAATCCAGTTTAAGATTTTGGTTATCCATCTATTATCATCTCTTCTAGCAATATGTCCAACCCAACTCCACTTCAATCTTTTTAATTTTTTCAATGAGGTCAGTAACACCTGTTTGTTCTCTTATCCATACATTGCGTTTTTGACCTCTTCTTGTTACTCCCAACATGTATCTTTCCATACTTCTTTGAGTGGTTTTAAGTCTCTGTATTGCTCTTCTATTAAGTGTCCAAGTCTCAGATCCATAAGTAAGAACTGGTAAAACACATTTATTAAAAACCTTACTTTTCAAACACATAGGCATATTTCCTTTTAGTATCAAGTTATTTCTACCAAAATCACTCCAACCAAGTTTAATTCTATGATTAATTTCATCCATTATATTTCCATCTGTATTAATAATTTGACCAAGGTATTTGTAACTGTTAACTTCTTCTAACTCATCATAATCAATCTTTATTTTTATACTTTGAGAAAATCCATTAAACATTACTTTAGTCTTTTTAACATTTATCTTTAGTCCTATTTTCCTACTTTCATCTGATAACTCCTGCAACATTTCCTGCAGCCCTAAAGCATTATTTGCAAAAACAACTACATCATCTGCAAAATCTAAATGACTTAAATAATCTCCATTTATTTTCACTCCTTTAGCTTCCCATTTTAATCCACAAAATACTTCTTGCAGCATTGCTGTAATAAGTTTTGGAGATATAGAGTCACCCTGTCTTACATCCTTCTCAATGTTGACTTTCCCAGTAGCATTATGTAATCTAATTGTTGCTGTTGCATTTTTATAAATATTCTTTAAAATATGACAATATCTTGGATCTATACCTTGATGACCCAATGCTTTAATCACTGAAGAAATGTTTATAGAATCAAATGCCTTTTCATAATCTACAAATCCAAAGCATAATGGCAACTCATATTCATTTGTCATTTCTATAACTTCTCTCAATACCTGGATATGATCTACTGTACTAAAACCACTTTTAAATCCAGCTTGTTCTCTTGGTTGGTGGAAATCCAATGTTCTCTGTAGACGAGTTGTAATTATCTGGGTAAAAATTTTGTATAAAACTGATAAAAGGCTGATAGGTCTGTAATTTCTAATATCTTTTTTATCACCTTTTTTAAATATTAATATTAATACTGCATTCTTTCAGTCATCTGGTACATCTTTATCATTTAGACATTTGATATATAACTTTGCTAAAAAAAATTCTATTTCTTCACCTGCTTCTTTTAATATATCAATTATAATTCTATCATTACCTGGAGCCTTTCCTTTCTTCATACATTTAATTGCATGTCTCACTTCTTCATTTAAAATTCTGGGCAATTTGGAAGATAGGAGATACTTGTTCTTTATTACTATATAATTCTTGATAAAAGTCTTCTACCCATTTCATGATGTCATCTCTCTTTTTAGTAATAATTCCATCTTTTTTCTTATTGCAGATATAAATATCCTACCAATACCAAAATGTTGTTTTACACTCTTGAGACTTTTATTCTCTTCTACAGGTTTCCTTACTAGTTCACAGTTATACTTTCTTATATCATTTTCAACTCTTTTCCGCACCATTTTACAAAATTCGAGATATTCAATCCTTTTTAATGCATCATTTTTATATATCTTCATATTCCTTCTTTTCTTCATAAATTCTCTAGTCTCAGTAGAAATTTTACCGATCAATTGCTGCTTTTTTCTACCAGATATCTTTGTTGCAGTTTTTAAAAGTGTATCAGTTATTTTCATATTAATTTCATTTAAATCTGAATCATGTTCAAAATCTGCTAATGCTTGAAACTGATTTCTAAGTTTTAATTTAAATTCATTAGAATGTTTCTGAAGATTAGGAATATCAATTGTAAATATTGTTTTTCGTAATAATTTTTGTTTCTCTAGTTTTGCATTAACACATATCTTACATCTTATTAATCGATGATCACTTCCTGTGTTAAATTTATTAAGAACATTACAATCTTGAAATATGTATTTTCTATTAGTACCTTCATTTGGATGCTTCCATGTCCATTTCCTTTAATATTTTTCTCAAAAAAAGAATTCATAATATAAAGGTTTTTTTTTTCTGCAAACTCCACAAATCTATGTCCTCTCTCATTTTTATTACCATAACCAAAATTACCTACAGCACTTTCATCTTTCATTTGTTTACCAATTCTAGCATTAAAGTCTCCCATAACAATTTTAAAATGTTGTTTATTCATAAACTGCCCATTTTATACTAACTAATCAATAAGCAAGATTTTTTTTTTTTTAAGTGATATTATTGACACCCTCAAACCATAATGGTCTTTTGTACTAATGGTTTGTGGTTACATTGATGGTTGAAGTACAAATCGATCATTGGATCATTATTTTTTTGGAGGGGGGAGAAATATTTTTATTAACAGAATTCATAAATATCTAATAGTATACCTTTTGTTTTGAAAAATGACTTAGCATTTAATAAACCAGAACTGCACTTTAATATTGGCATTTATAAATTTTTGATTAAAGTCCGAGACTGTTTATTGAAGATATAAAAATGATTTTTAAAACTATACTTTCAATATTATATCCACATTAGCAATGAAGATGATTACAAATAGGCCAAAGTTTCCATTAGTTATACAATATTTGTGGATTGAATGTTTTTTTCCTTACAGGGAAGTGACCAACATTTGAAAAATGCCAATGGATGTGTGCATGATCAAATTGATCACAAACATGCACAGTTATTTCACATAAATTAGAAATTTCTGAAGGAGTTGATGGTTTTAAGTGTGATATCCAGTAGAGGATAATGTACTTCATTTGTTGAGATCTCTGTTGTACAATCATTACTATTTTCCAATTCATTTTGCTCCTGCCATGATGATTTGACTTTTTCTGTCCAACTCATTATTCAAAATAGCACAGAGATGGCTGATTCTTTCAAGATTCTTACAGTTTGATTATTTTTTGTTAGTTATTTAACAATAGGATCAATGTGATTACCATAGAAGCAAATGGGTTTTTATATTAGTAATTATAAACATAAGGGACATTGTTACTCCATTTGATAACTGCAGCTGTTTTATGAATATTGTCATCCTAATGCTAAGATTGCACCAAGAATGATATTGCATAAAATTCTTCCCATGTTAATTTGCATTTCAAAATTGTGGTGTCATTTGAGTCATCTTTTAGTTTTATAAAAGTTTTTTTTATTGAAAAAAAGTCAATTTTTGTATTATATAATTAAATTTAATAATAAGTAATGTATCTATTTTATGCCAAATTCTGAATAATGCACTTGGAAAAATTGTAGAAAAAATGTTTTGTATTTTAGTACTGAGTAAATGTGTTTTTGCTGAGTGTTTTGCAAAATCTAGATAAAGGACATATATTGACCATTACTCAACTTATGACTTCAACAGTAGCAAACTCTTTACAGCAGTGCCATTCAGTGTAAGCCTTAGTAATCAATGGGTGGAAGAACGTTTGTGCATAAAATCCTTATCTAGTGCCTACTCATCCAATATCTCCAGACAAATTTCTTGCACTGGGTCACATTACTGTATGGAGAGTTTACTCTTCTTGTAAGAGTTTGTGTAAGCATAGTGATCATGTGATGTTTTAGTGGTTGTATACCTTTCCATAGGATAATGGTTATTGTGGTTTTTTAAAAAACAAAGAACTAAAATGTACAGATACTGAATTAGGTTCAGATCTATATCTCTATACAAGCAAATGAGATTGAATTGAAAACATTGTGTTTCATCTTGAGCATCTAGCTTTATAGTTAAGTAAACAGGTAAAAATGACTGCTGCAGGGTTGCATTAAATCCTAAAATCTAGGCGCAGCGCTCTCAGATCCAAGTCTACTCATTGATGAAAAGCACTAGCTAAAAATAAGTAAGAGAATATTGGATGAATAGGCACTAAATAGGAATGTTATGCACAAACCTTCTTACATCCATTGATTAATAAAACTTACATTGGATGGCACTACTGTATGGAAAGTTTACTACTGTTGTAACAACTTGTGTAAGCTTATGAAATGGTGATCATGTGATATTTGATTTCAGTTAAAACAATTTTCAATCTATTCAGACTCATTAAAAAAATTAAAAGCGTATTATGCACTATATGTAGAATTTTATCATTACTGAAAAGGGCAGGCTTCCAATGGTGCATTGTTCAGAAAACAATCCCTAGTAGATCATTAAATTGTATTCTAGATCTATCAATTTGTCAATTTTTTTAGCATATGACAACTCATCTACTATTTGCTGGAGATCTGCAATCCTGATTAATTAAACACATGTCATTCTCATTCTTGACTATTACAATCCACTCATGAATATCTTCAAATTGAATCCATTTTCTCCAATCCCTAAACTCTTTTTGCCACATCATACCAGAAAACTTCCTTCTCTCATCTATCCATCCATCTCACATGCAGTCTCTTTCTTGATTTTTTTTTACCATCTATTGGAATACAATTTAAAACTTCAGTTGTCCATCTCTTTCCATCTCTTTTATCAATATGTTTATCCAAACTTCATTTCAATCTTTTAATCCTTTCAATGATCATCACATGACCAGCCATTTCTTATGCTTGCTCATAATTGTTATTAAAACAGGCAAAACCATCCGTAAAATAGTGCCACTCAGTGATTCTCATGACTTTGTAATTAAGTAGAGATAAAAGGTGGCTGCTGGAGGGTTGCATTAGATCCTAAGATCTAGGTGCAGTGCTCTCAGATCCAAAGCTCCTCACTGACAAAGACTACAAACCAGAAACTAGTCTGGGGATATTGGATGAGTAGGCACTGGATAGGGATTTTATGCACTTCTGGCATCCATTGATTACTCTGGCTTGCACTGAGTGGCAATACTGTATGGAGAATTTTGCCTGTTTAATAACAGTTATGAGCAAGGATAAGAAATGGTGATCATGAGATGTTTATTGGTTTAATACCAATCCGCCTAATAGGATAGTAGTGGTTATTAAAGAACCAAAGACACCAAAATGTATAGGTACTGAATTGAGTTCAGACCTATATGTCTATATAAGCTAATGAGCTTGGATTGAAAATGTTGTTGTGTTTTCAATTTTATTCTCATAGTTTTGTAGTTAAATAGAGATAAAGAGTGGCTGCTGGAGGGTTGTGTTAGATCCATCTAAGGGCAGTGCTCTCAGATCCAAGGCTTCTCATTGATGAAAGCATAAAGCTAGAAACTAATCTGGAGATATTGGATGAGTAGGCACTAGATAGGGATTTTATGCACAAGCCTTCTGGCATCCATTGATTACTCTGGCTTGCACTGAGTACCACTCTGTATGGAGAGTTTTGTCTGTTTTAGTATCTATAAATGTGTTGCTAATTTAATGCTGTAGTAGAATGGTGCTCTCTGGAGCTTGATACACGATTGCAGCTCAGCTCTGTCACTTCTTGTGATTTAATTATTTGTGAACTCTGGAATAAGAAACCGTTCACTTATTTTTATTATGGATTTGTTTTATTTTATTCCCTTTGAATATTTTATAGTATTTTTTTAAATATTTTCCTTAATTGTTATTTTGTTTTTATACTGATTATTAAATGATGTCGTGATATTTTTTTAATGTAACTTCGATTTCTGTTGCCGTATCAAAATATTTCTTTTTTTTGAAAAAAAATTAAATAAACTTTTACTGTATGTAATTATTAAATGATTTTTTTATGCAAAACAAAAATAAAATAATTTTCTAAATGTTATTTATTTATTCTAAGAGAACATTATTTATTTTAGGTGGCCAAGGTTCTGAATGGTATATTGGATCATTTAATATTCCCCCAAACATTGGCTTATTTCAAATATTATTTGAAGCAACTCGCACAGCGCAGTCTGGTGATATTAGTTTGGATGATTTTACGCTGAAAGAAGGACTCTGCTCTCCTGTGGGTGAGAATGCTTTATGTTACATTGTTTCAAAATAAATAAAACTTATTAGATTAAATTAGTTGAGCTTTTCTATAATGTAGACTCACCATTAGTTATCGATTTAATGAAATGAAGGATCTTTTATGAGAATATTCTTCTTCTTTAAGGTGACTGTAATTTTGAAAACGATACCTGCAATTGGTTTGATGAATTTCTTTTTGATGATTTTGATTGGACAAGGCATAAAGGGACCACATCGTCTGTATCCACTGGACCTAGCACTGATCATACCACAGGGACTGACAAAGGTAATATTAGTAATTTATTAAAAAAATATTAATAGGTTCATGTCTTAATTTAAATACTTCAAAATAATAAAACATATGAACCATTAATCAACCACCTCTCATGTTGATATACTGACTGAATGCAAACTAACTATTTCAATAATATATCATTACTATGAATGTTTGATAATTATGTATTTTCAAGCCACCATCGATTTTTGATGATCATATAAATATATTTGACTTCTGTTTGAGTTTTCATTCTTTTTGAAAGCATATTTATTACTGTGGTTTATGCTTTTAAGGGCAAATTTCTTTCCTTTTTTGTTGTACTTTCTACATGTTTTAGCACAATCATAAAGAGACAGACTTTGGTGCTTAAAGTTTATTGATTGTATTACAGTTCCAGAGCTCAAGCTTTTTATGAACTCTTGAGCAATAAACACCATTTGATTATTATATTCTTTCTGAGTTTTCTATATGATTTGGTACAACAATGAACCAGCTCTAACACATCTGATGCTCAAATTTTTTATGAACTCCCAACAGTAAAATTATTTGAATATTTGTCATGCACGATTTGGAGCACTAGTAGAATGGCATATTTTGGAGTTCAAGGTCTATGGATTGTGGACAGAAGGAGGAGAAGAGAGAATGCTGGATGGAGGAAAAAAGAAGAGCTCTACCACTTTTAATGATTGAACTTTTTAAAAATTCCCAAGCCATAAACAACTTTATTATATTCTTTTGGAGTGCCGTATGTGGATTGGTGCAATAGTACATTGGCAGACACTGGAGTTCAAGGTTCATGGATCACTGCCCTTCTTTCACGTTTTCAGTGTTTGTACTTCTTATGAACTTCCTTTCTTTTTCAATAAATTATAGTATTTCTAAAAATAAAGTCCAATTTAGTCATCCCTTTCCTGTATTTACTAGCAGCTTATTTTTAAATAGAGAAATGGACACCCTTCTTAATGGGAAAACTTTACTTGGGTTTCATTTTTATATCTCATGGTTCCATTCTTTGTATTCTTTTCTTTATCATTTGCAACAATTCTCTGCTCTTGGAAATAGAAAGAAAAAATATCAGAAATTTATATTCTGACAATTAAATAAAACATTAAAATGGATGACATGATTATATTTCTCTCTCCAAAAAATTCCTTCCCTCTCTCAATAGTGTACTTAATAATTATGCTAACAAATTCTCATTCAATTTTAATAAAAATAAATCATCTGTTTGGAGCATAATTACAGGTAACACTATTTTTTCTAATTTTAGGGCACTCCACAAATTCTTAAGTTTATTAAAGCACCTCTTTTACCCTGCTATGAGAATTTGTTTAAAATTAGCTTTCTGTTTTTACATAGAATACTGTCATTGCATAGTCCAAAGCATATCTTTCAATATTTTATTTTTTTCCAAAGATTACTCATTTCCACCCATTTGTAAATTCACATTCTTATTAAGAAAAGACCAATTTCTCTTATCAACATAATAATCTGGAACAAAAAGACAGTGGTATCCAGCTCCAGAAAAATGTAGAAATATACAAAATTTGATGGGCTTTCATTAAATGGCATCTCCACCTTTTATATTTAGCCATTAATGAAAAAAACAGACTAAGCAACAACTTATTTCTGCCAATCCCACTGACACTCCACCACTCAATTAACAATAATATGGTCAAAATATTACTTAATCTCAAAACTAAGTACATGATGTTCCTTGAGACTGGGTATTGAGAAACATAGAGCTAATAACCAATCTTTTCTATTATTCAACAAGGATTTCATAAGGTCAGCATTAAAAATCTTTCAACAATTTTTTTCTTTATAAAAAGCACTTTATGAATATAGATTCATCAATGTGCTCTATGTTGAAAAGATGGAAAAAAGCATGGGATTTTTCCTAATGGAATGTCTCTTTCTTCAATTCATTATTTACTCACATGCATAAACAATCAGCCTTGACGATAGCTTATGCAGAGGTTTTGATTTACCATCTTCATTTTTTTGAAAATCTGGTTCACAAAATGCTGTCAGCCACATCTTACAAATATAAAACACTTTCTTTAAATAAATTAGGTAATATTAAAACAAAAGACCAAACCCTTGCCTCAGCAGATATTTTTGCAGTTATTTGGAGTATGAACTCACTTATAATACATCAGTGATTTGACTTTTTTTTAAAATTCTTTTATTTTGATTATTCTTAAAAATATAGATAATGTTTAGAATACTAAGCAGATACATCATTGCACTTATATTATAACTTTCACAATTTTTGCTCAATTTTTTTACAATACATTTAAACAGTTTTTTTACTCTCAATTTTATTATTTTAATGTAATGTAGCATATTGTAGATCTCTTATTACTTAAACTATAAGTCTGTAAATTTGTTTTCATTAATTATTTTAAAGCTATATATGATCAAAATAAAATAATGCTAACCTGGTTAGTTATGTACCAAACAAGAGTTCGTAACTGATCTGATTGAGTGCCCATTTATTGATTCTCAAAAGTCTTTACCAATGCTCTGTTCATAGTTTATATCCTTTTTTCTCAGTGTTTAACTTTCACAATTGTAAAGAGTCATAATATATACAAACACTTTAAAATGCTGGTTGAAGAAACTGTTAATAGCAAACAATCAAAATGAGTAAATCCAGGCTAAGCGCTTTCAAGGTGTTGTGCCTCATAATCATAGCCAAAATAGTAATAGTTGTTGTGATATTATTAAATGGTAATATATGCAAATGTATACGTAAATTAATCAGCTTGTCCATTTTCTGAAGATAGCGAAGCATGTATTTGCATCTGTTGACGACAAAATACACCTCCCCTATCTTCCCCCTACAGTCGCCAGTCCCAGTGCACGCATATACATTTGCATATATTACCATTTAATAATACCACAACAATTATTACTATTTTAGCTATGATTATGAGGGATAACACCTCGAAAGTGCTTAGCCTGGATTAACTCATTTTGATTGTTTGCTATTGACAGCTTCTTCAACCAGCATTTTAAAGCACTTGTATATACTATTACAATTATTGGAGAAGTAAACTAAATTATTTTTAAAGAGTCATAGTAAATGTAAATAGAAAAATTCTGATGTTCATTTTTAATGGTAAATTTATACATTTAAAGGTGTTTTTTTTGTGTGGGTATGTTATTGCAGCTCTGTCTGGCTCAACCACTGACAAAATTTTTGAATGATAGATCCTTTGTTTATATGAATAGTTTTCTTCATCCTACTCTAGAGCCATCTAGTGTAAGATTGAGTAATCAATGGACATCAGACAGTATAATGCTATTATAATATACCCATCACCAGTTTAATATTGATTTTTTTACCCTTCAATAATGAGAACTGAATTCGCAATTAGACAAAGTAATGTTATATGGTTATCAAATCCTTTGATGTGGAATGAATAATACAATAAAAAAGTGGTGACAATTTCTTTGTCTTTACAATAGTAGTAGTAGTAGTAGTAGTAGTAGCACTTGATGTTTTTAATCATCTCTATTTTTTTCATATTTAACTGACAGTTCACCATTTCCTTTCTTTTCTTTAACTTTGGTAATGAGAATCATCAGAACTTTTGTGTTTTCAGCTTTAAGAAATATATGATATCACTGACTCATTCAATCATATTCTGAAAAGCTAATAAGGTAACTTAGATTGTGAAAAGACAGAGAAAAATAATCAATGATTACTTATGCAGGATATTAAGCCTTTAAATCCAACAGTCTACCATTGCATTAAATCAACTAGGGCATATGCTGGTTAATATTGAATTATAATGAAATTAGAGAATTTTTAAATTCACTTATTAGAAAAGCAAAAGAATAGTATAATGGTGTAAATATATTTAAATACAAAAACAAAGATTTAATTAGAATAGATTTTAATCCAGACTTTCAAACTCCCTTTAATCATCTACTCCATCTTATACAACCGATACAAATGACCACCTACATGAAAAAAGATATCTGATCTCCAATATACTTATAAGATGGAGTGGATGACTAAAGGAAGTTTAAAAGTCTGGGTTCAAATCCTTTCTGATTAACTCTAACTTAAACTATAAATACTATACATGTATTTAAAAACAAAGATTATAATGTCAAAGAAAGTAGAAATCATTGTTTTGTCTTTTTGAATCTGTAGTATTTTGTAAAAATATTTACATTGACATCCAAGTATAAGTTGTACTCCAGAAAAAGTAAAGAAAGTATTAGAGAAATATATTTATTCTTTGTTAGATTGCAAACTGATAAGTGTTAAATTTAATTAATGATTAAATTTACGTATTTGCGATAAGAACATTGTTTTTGATAAATGTCAAGAAATATTTGCTAATTACAAATATTTCTCGATACAATAATAATTAATTGTATAGACCTTAAATTCACCTTATATATAAATAAATTCCTATGGGATTAATTAATTAAAAACACAAAGAGGAATTCAAGATGGATAACATCAAGAATAAATCTTGGATTGTCGGAGGCAAACCTACGTGTGTAAATAGTTTTGAGCAACAAAGTATGTTGCTCTAGTTCCAATGAGTTAACAAGTGGATGGCATGTAGCTGAAAGAAGCTTAAGTGAGTGTGCAGTGCTCTAGAGCAAAAATGTGTTCATGTGCAGCAGCTGAACCGGGCCCAAGAATTTGGGGAAAACCGAGACCGGAGGAAACCATCTAGTAAGCAATCAGTCGTGAAATGCATCATGGGAAGTGAATCAAAAGTGAATGATATATATTGTGTGTATAGCAATAACTTTTCGCTATTATTATTTATTGTTTTAATTGTTGGTATTCTTATCATTAGCAAAAGATCCAGAAATCAAGACTTTCATTGTGCACAGACCTGTGTGAAGGATAATGAAAAGCTGAGTAAAGATTTTTAGACCCAGAAATATGTCAAAAAATGAAAATCAAATTTTTTTCATTTTTTGTTTTTTAGTTTGTGAATTTAGACTGAGAAATGTAATACAAAAATTAATGATGATAATGAGCTACAGTATTGACTAACACTTGGAAAGCAAATGAGTGATGATCCATTCAGATTGGATCTGAAATTTTACTTCAAACACAGACAACCAATTTTATAATGGAACATCTTAATTCACTAGATAACTATATAATGCTCAGAAATGTTGGAGAAGAAATAAGAAGAGGAGGAACAGTAATGTTGTGGATAGACTGTGTTATTGAAATAATGAATATGAAAGTATATAATTGCATAATAATTTGCTTGGGAGATTAATGACATTTAAACATTCTGTAGCTGATTCCTCATTTAACAGTTATATTTGGTTAATCTCTGAAATATTTTATATACTTATAATTTAGTCAAATATCTGTCTTGGATTCCTTAGATCTGAGTCTGTCATCCTACTCCTGATCCAAGTTACTCGGAGCAATAAAGCAGTCATTATTAATAAAAGCTATTAAAAGTATTCCTATCAATGGCTGAAATCAATTTAATATCAATAAAAAAAAAACAACAACCGCTCATTCTAAATTTCAAATGAGCTTACCCAATTGATTAATTATATTTTAATTTGTTCTTAAGTTAAAATTATAAGAATCTCTTTGACCTTAAATTAATTTGATAAATTTAAGACATGCAGAAGTAATTTTTAACAATTTATGTCCAAACGTTTAACATAGTATTTAATATGTTCATAAATATTTGAGAATAACAAAGGAGAACAGCATTTCAATGAAAAGATTGATTTTCTTATTTTTTTAATGAGGACAGCATTGCTTCTCCATTCTGTAACCAGAAAGGATTAGTTCATAGAATCACAGACTTTATTGGGAACCATTCTAAAGAAATCATGAGTCAGTTCGATCTACTTCCTGAACTACTGCTATTTAAATAATTTGCAATGGAAGAATAATAAATTACTTTACCTATAAAACTTCAAGAAAACCATTATCTAATTCTCCAAGATCGATAGTGACTTAAAAAAGAAAGAATATCGTGAAAAATACTGTGAAAGCCAATCTAAAATTGTTAAAGACTTTCACTGCAGATCATATATATTAATGAAAGTATCATATACAGCTCCCAAGCTTGGCAGTTGTCCATTAAATTTGATCCATTTTCCAACTTATCAATGTCCACAATCATCTACATCAAATAGCCAAGATAATTCACAATGATAACAATAGAGGTTTTTTTCTAGCACACACACAAATAATTCAGTCAAAAAAACACAATTTATTAAAATAATTTACAGTGCCTCCAGTAGAGGTCTTCTCTAACATACAAAAAAAAAAAAAAATTTCTGTCATTAACAGCACATTTAATTTTTTGTTTTATAGTAGCTAATAAAATATAACTTAAGATTTTTCATTATTTCATAATTTTTAAATTTATTGGCTATTTTATTTCTTACAGACTCATTTCTATATCTATATAAAATCATTAGTATTATAGGCAGTTCACAGTAACCATGCCACTTGTACTCTCCCAAAGGGAATAATATTTAGAATTCAGTATCTTTCACAAGCATTATGTTTACTGTTGGCAATGTAATGATCTAAATCATAATGTTTTTATTTTCAAAGATGATGAATCATCTCATTATGACTAAGATATCTCATGACTCTGACTTAAATATTGCTATTTTGGTTGCATACTCTTTTTCTTTCACAATAGCTAAACCATCTAATGTAAGTTTTATAAAACCTTTAATAATGAATACATAACAAATGATAGTACTTAATTAATCCCTATCTGGTGTAATCCTATCCAATATCTGCAGATCAGTTTCTAGTTTATGGCTTTCATTAGTGAGAAGTTCTGGATCTTGGAACAGTGCGCATGGATTCCTGGAATCTGATGCAGCTTTCTTTTAACAATCATCATTTAATTTTCTCTTTTCCTATCGAACTATCAGATCAAACTGAAAAACATAATGTTTTAATTTAAGCCACCTTGCCTGAACAATCATATAGATCAGCAAACCATGTCAGTAATCTTTATATTGTGGTGTCCTTAGTTTATAATAACTATAGGTAGCTTTATCTTGATGCTAGGATTGATATAAAAACAATAACATGACATCTATCAGTTACTAAAGCTTATATTTGTAGCATAGTTGTGGTAAATGAAGAGTTTGCTGCAAAACAGTAATGTGTAAAGGTGGAGTCATGTGATAAAGTTATGGCATATTTTATTGGTTTTATACCAATTCTGGCCATAGAATAGAAGCATCTAGTTAGGGATACCATATTACATAAATATGTAACCAGTTTCGGATCTACCTGATTATACAGGCAAGTTGACTTAGATTGAAAACATTTTGTTTTTCAATTTGGGCTGATAGTTTGATAGTAGGACAGAGAAGTAAATAATGGCTGTTAGAAGGAATGTACATTAGATCCTAAAGATCCAAATGCACTGTTCCAAGAACCAAAGCATCTCACTGATGAAAACCATAAGATAAAAATGAATCTGGGGATATTGGATAGTACAATACTGTAACTGTGATGAAGCAAAAAGGTCATTATGAATTCTGATATTTAATTATAAAAAACTATTTTTTGAATGAGAAATATAATAATCATATTTCATCGATGATAAACTTTTAAAAGCATTCAGTTTTTCTTCTGTGCATTGTAACAACTGTATTTAGATAAAAGTGGGAAAAGGTTATCTAAAAACCAACGTTATTGGCAGGGTTTTCCCATGTTTAGCACAACCATTTTTTGTTTATTGATTATATAAACATTGGTATTATCCTTGGAAAAACAGTTTATACAGTATCATTAATGACAAAGAGCTTAATAATTTGTGCATATATATGTTAAGTTGTTATATCAAAAAGTATTTGACTGTTATTACATATGATAAAATTTGATTATCATTTAATTCATCTAGATTTTGCAGATGATGTAGTTGTGTTGCAAATAATGCTTCAGAATTTCAGGAAATGTCACAATAGTTATCAGATGAAAGTATAAAAAGTAGGACCAAAGATAAAGAAAATAAAAATTAATAATCATGGATTAAAAAAAGTAAATAACTATAAATATTTTGGTCAAATTATTAATATAGAAGGAAACATGCTGGATAATATTAATCATAGAATTAAACTTTGATGAAGTGCTTTTGGTAGAAAAAAAACTTAATATTAAAGAAATATGCATATGTGTTTCAAAATGAAGGTTTTAATAGATGTGTTTTACCAGTTCTTATTAATGGATCTGTGCCTTGGATACTTAGAAGAGCAATTCAGAGACTTCAGATTACTCAATTAAGTATGAAAGGTGTATGCTAGAAATAAATTGATTCAAAAAATGAAGATACATTTTTGAGAGAACAAATATTGACATCATGAAAAGAATTAACAGACTGAAATGGAGTTGGGATAAACATATTGTTAGAAAAAATAATAATAAATGGATAATTGAAGGATTTGTCAAAAATCAAGAAAAAGCTATATGTCAAGTGAATGGATGAAATAATGAAGGTTGCTGATATATTATGAAGAAGAGAAACTAAGGAATGGAGAAATTGGATTAAACTTTGAGAGTCTTTCATCCTGCAGTACATCAATAATGGTGGAAAATGACAATGATTGATTATCATGGCTTTGTGCTTGTAGAATGGTTAAATTTCTTTTCCATACTACTGTTGTTTTGTTTAAAATAGCTTAAAAGTAAATATTATTTATATTATAAAATTATTCTAATACTATTTAATGGGGTTAGTTTATAAAATACATTTACTTTATTATTTTAGGTTATTACATGTATATTGAAGGCACCGGTCATCCGAACAGCAATGCTATACTTGTCAGTGAGGTTTTCACCACATATGATCGTCCATGCTTTCAATTTTGGTATCACATGTTCGGTCGTGGCATTAAAACATTATCTTTATATAAAAAAGTTGGTACAAATACTGCTAAAATTTGGGAGTTGAATGGGCCTCAGAAAGATGAGTGGTTATCTGGACAAGTGTTTATCAATGCAGAGCCAGGTTTTAAAGTAAGAAAATTTGCATTGAATTGAAGTTAATATTAATCAGATCTTTAAAAATTAATTTTATATATGCTTTAAAATATTAGATTGAAATTGAAGGAAGCACAGGAAGTAATACCAATGGTGATATTGCTATTGATGATTTATTGTTTGTGAATAGTACAGATTGCATAAGTGAGTAAAAGATATTTTTTATCTTACTAAATTTGTCTAAGACTGCACCAGTTTTATATTTCTATATTTTATTTCCAGTTAAACCATCTTCTGCTCAAATTCTTAGTACAACTACTGCAACTTCTCAAGCCTCGACATCATCATCTTCCAGACCAAGTACTTCTAGAACCATTCCAATCACTACAGTAAAACCAACAGGTGAAAATAATGCTGTTGATGTATATTTCAATTGATTAATTTTGTAGCCATCATAAAAAAGCTTAATAGTATTTATAATTGCTTTTTAATAATTTGAATGGGTATGTGCATATATATAAGCAGGTGCATAGATGTCCACATTTGGACACACAACCACACAATTTAAAATATTCAAAACAGAAATAATTTCTAATATAATTTATGTATTACATCCAAGACAGCTTTCATTATCTCACAATAGTGCTGTCCAAAACACAGTCCCTGGGCCCCATATGGCTTGCAATAACCTGGAGGATTTGATTTTTTTCAATGATAAAATAATTTGAATCATTTGCTAATTAGATATTTTAATTCTATTACTAATCGATAATTTTGATGTTGATATTATTATTATATACTCATACATTTTTCAAATATAAGATGTGTCAGAGAAATGGTCTTGCACTGCTTTGATCCAACATGCATGATTAGTAATATAATTTTCTACTTCTTCTTTTCCTATGTATTGATTTCTATTATAACACATCATACCATTTCCACCTTTTTTGACACTTTATCAATACTTTTATTTTTATTACACTAACAGTTCCGACTATCCTGCAGTCATCATCAGAGCTACAATATTCAAATATATAATTATACAATTATTACACTTATCCACATATATATACACAATTAATACACAATATAAACAAAAAGAATTATACATTTTAATATGATCTTTATCAATAATCATTTCCCATTTTATTATCTTATCTTCTAAATAATTTTATCAATATTTTATATTACTTTATTTTATATCACTTTATTTTATTTTTTAAATATTATTTAATATAATAATTATAACTTTATCATTTATTTTACTATTTAATGCATATTATTATCATTTTTTTTACATTATAAAATCAACTTCTAATCTTGTCTTATTTTTATTAAATATTTATATCAATTAACTTTACCCACATTACAAATTATTATTATTTTTATTACAAAAAATTACTTACTTCTTGTTGATTCTATCACCAAAATCCAGCTGACAAAAAAATTCAAAATTTGTATTTGTTTTACCCTCCCCCTATTATCATTTTCATTAACTATTTTCTTTTAAACTTTTCAAATTCTAATTATTACTAACAATTGTTTATAAAATTATTGTTCTTACCCCGAAATCTCGATTAAGACTTGGTTTTATACTCTTAATCAAGATTGCTTCTTTAATGTTCCTATCCCTACTATTATTTGTGTAATTAATCATTTTTATACAATCTTTTTCAAACCTATGACCTGTTTCTAATGAATGCAAATAAACAGGTGATCTCTTATCATATTTATGCTGAATTAATCTGGTATAAATTGAGTTCTTTGTTTCTCCCACATAATTAGTTTTTATGAAAAGATATGTTGATGATTATTTATTGATTCTCAACAAGAGTCAAAGGCAAATAGATATGTATCTTGAGGAGATTAATAGGTTAAATAAAAATATAAAATTTACAGTAGAAAAAGAAAATGATAATAAGTTATCGTATTTGGATATTTTGTTAGAAAAATCATGTAAAAATGGTAAATGCAAGATAAAGACATCTGTATATAAAAAAAGTAATGTAGATAGCATTATAACTAATTGGCATTCAAATATAGATGTCAAATATAAAATAAGTAGTATAAATTCAAGAATATATAGAGCTTGGTATTATTGCTCAGATAAGGAAGATTATAGAAGACAGATAGAATTAATAATTAAAGAGTTTAGGGATAATGAATATCCAGAAAAAGTTATAGAAGAAAATATAAGAAAATTGGAAGAGAAATTTAATACAAGTAATGGGATAGTAAGTAGAAAAAATGAAATAGATAAAAATAAATATATAGGTATTAAAACTTGTAATAACAGTATTGTAAATAGTATGAATAGAATAATTATTAGAATTAACAAAAAGTTTAATAATGTTATAAAATTTAAGATAGTGAATAAAAGAAGGAAGAATATACTTAATATATTAGATAATAAGTATGTAAGAAAAGTAGAAAAAAACATAAATGGGGTATATAAAATTGAATGCAAATCATACAAAAGTAAAAATATAAAAACTAATTATGTGAGAAACAAAGAACTCAATTTATACCAGATTAATTCAGCATAAATATGATAAGAGATCACCTGTTTCTTTGCATTCATTAGAAACAGGTCATAGGTTTGAAAAAGATTGTATAAAAATGATTAATTACACAAATAATAGTAGGGATAGGAACATTAAAGAAGCAATCTTGATTAAGAGTATAAAACCAAGTCTTAATCGAGATTTTGGGGTAAGAACAATAATTTTATAAACAATTGTTAGTAATAATTAGAATTTGAAAAGGTTAAAAGAAAATAGTTAAAGAAAATGACAATAGGGGGAGGGTAAAACAAATACAAATTTTGAATTTTTTTGTCAGCTGGATTTTGGTGATAGAATCAACAAGAAGTAAGTAATTTTTTGTAATAAAAATAATAATAATTTGTAATGTGGGTAAAGTTAATTGATAGAAATATTTAATAAAAATAAGACAAGATTAGAAGTTGATTTTATAATATAAAAAAAATGATAATAATATGCATTAAATAGTAAAATAAATGATAAAGTTATAATTATTATATTAAATAATATTTAAAAAATAAAATAAAGTGATATAAAATAAATTAATATAAAATATTGATAAAATTATTTAGAAGATAAGGTAATAAAATGGGAAATGATTATTGATAAAGATCATATTAAAATGTATAATTCTTTTTGTTTATATTGTGTATTAATTGTGTATATATATATGTGGATAAGTGTAATAATTGTATAATTATATATTTGAATATTGTAGCTCTGATGATGACTGCAGGACAGTCGAAACTATTAGGGTAATAAAAATAATAAAAATAAAAGTATTGATAAAGTGTCAAAGAAGGTGGAAATGGTAAGATATGCATGATGAGTGCATAGTTATGTATTTATTATTTTGTATACAGCTCTTGAATAAATATTTTTTTAATGTGTCACTTGGATTACTTAAGCTTGGAGAGTTTTACTTCTAGTATCATATTCACAAATTTAATAATTTTTAAGCATGAGTATTGAAAAACATATTGTGTTAGTTACATTAGAAATTATTTCCGTTTTGAACATTTTAAATTACTTATATATTGCAGAGGAAGAAGAATTATTCTAATTTTGTCATGGATTAATAATAATATAAACAATGGAATGAGTGGAAATATTTCCATGTAATAAGATAAATATATTAGTAGTGATATTGCTAGATAAGTATAAATTACTAGTGATAGATTTTAAGCTAAACTATGTGCTCTTATTTATAATAGTAGGTATCAGATAGTATTAAGTATTGTTGCTATCATCCAAGTGATTGAGGGTTCAATTTACCATTGGGGAATTCTAACTTTCTATTTTTGAACTTTGTTTTATTTGTAAGTAAATCCAACAAAAAGGTATTGTGAAATACTTGAGCAAATAGATCAGTTTTAGGGCTGTCTGTAGGAATTGAAAATTAGCTAGCAACATCATTAATGGTATATTTCTCTAGTTATTATATGGAAATATCCTCATTCATTAATTTGTTTATTTGATATATATATATATGTGTGTGTGTGTGTGTGTGTGTGTGTATAAATATTAATATATAACAAACTAACCAAAGGAAATACATATAAAAACAAAAAAAGACTTATAAATCCAATAAATAATATTATATTTCAACCAGAGGACTGGTTTTCATCAGATAGAAAAAAATACACAGTAAAATGGTGATAATTAAAAATTACAGATTTGATAAAAGATTAAAAATTTAACAAAACCCCCCCTGATTGGTCACAAAATCTAACACAGAATATCTACCCAATCAATGACAAAATTCAAACAAAATTCAAACAAAAAAAAAAAAACTACATTTCCTCCTAATCAAGCTTAAATTCTATTTAAATTGAAATAAAAATAAATAAATAAATAAATAAAATATCCAAAATTAAAATATACATATGAGCATACATACAAAAATTAGACTATGCTGACATACAAAAAATAGCTGCGCTGACATTAATATTCATTAAAAACTAAAATACTTATACATTTTAGTCAAAAATTATAGTTAGTGCAAAGTACAATAATTTATAAAAATTAATTATTTATCTATATACCAATTAAACACAGATATTTTATTTATTTATTTCAATTTAAATAGAATTTAAGCTTGATTAGGAGGAAATGTAGTTTTTTTTTGTTTGACTTTTATCATTGATTGGGTAAATATTCTGTCTTGGATTTTGTGACCAATCAGGGGGGTTTTTGTTAAATTTTTAATCTTTTATCAAATCTGTAATTTTTGATTATCGCCATTTTACTGTGTATTTTTTTCTTTCTGATGAAAACCAGTCCTCTGGTTGAAATATAATATTATTTATTGGATTTATAAGTCTTTTTTTGTTTATATATATATAAATGAGGTAAAACAGCTTTTAAATAAAGTATTGCAGAGCAAATGTCTCTTCAATTGCTATGCCTGGAGGAACTTTGAAAGATAAGGCATTACTCATCAATCTTGCCAATAAGGTGAGGCTTTGGTGTTTTCCAATGCTTATCTGCTTTGGATAATGTTGGCAGTTACCCATTTACCAATCAATATCTGATAGTTAGATGAATTGGCTTTATGCATATATTCTAATAATTTTAATAAACCTTTAAATTATTACTATTAAATATGTAGAACTGAGATTATAATAGTATTTTATGGAAAAACTAACTCCAATGTGCAAATGATAATAATAATTTTCAAGTCAGACTCCAATAGAGTCATTTTAATAAAGCTGTAAATAGCAGTCACTTTCTTGCCTATGTTAATTTAGTATTTAGGAAAAACATGTTTCATTTTCATCCCACTATCATATATCATCATCATTTTCAACTATTATTGATCCACTGCAGGATGAAGTTCTCTCCAAGTTCAATCCATATTTTCCAATCTCTAGCTTCTCTTCTCCACATCATCCAGCACAATTCCATATTTCATCTATCCATCTCACATGTGATCTCTTTCTAGCTCTTTTACAATCTATTAAGCACCACATGATCACCATCTCTTATACTAGCACATAATTGTTTATAAACAAGGCAAAACTCTCCATACAGTAGTGCCACCATATGCAAACCAGAGTAATCAATGGATGCCAGAAGGCTTGTGCATAAAATCCCTATCTAATGCCTACTCATCCAATATCCCCAGACTAGTTTCTGGCTTGTGGCCTTCATCAGTGAAGGAACTTTGGATCTTGATTACTCTGGTTGGCACAGGGTGGCACTACTGTATGGAGAGTTTTGCCTTGTTCTTTTACAATCTCTTGGAATTCAGTTTAAGATTTCAACTGTCCATCTATTATCATCTCTTCTAGAAATATGTCCATCCCAACTCCACTTCAGTCTTTTAATTCTTTCAATGTATTGCATTTTCAGTCTCTTTATATTACTCCTAACAAACATCTCTCCATACTTTGTTGAATGGTCTGAAGTCTGTATTGCCCTTCTGTTAAAGATTATCATATTAACTGCCTTCTCTGATTGGATGATTGGGCAATATCAATATTTTAATTTCTTGAATTGTGTAATTTTTTTTTTAGTTTTGTTTATTCTTTTAAGATAGCATCACTTTCCTTTCTTTCTTCCATATGGCTTTCCTCAGCTTTTAAGAATAAGTTAAAGGATTTCTAATTTTTATTTCTAGGCATATATACACAATATATCAATTTTCTTTTAATTGGTTTATAGTTTTGTTAATCCCAGTCTGAAATTCTGGTAATCTGTTTTATTTTCAACATTATTAGAATCCTCAAATCAATTACTTCTATTTTTTGCATTCTCATACCATAACAGAGATAATTATCAGGTTAATTCCAATCTTTTTAGAATGATTCTTTTTTAAAAAATGTTTGTTTTATCATAGTTATAACTTGACTGTTCAAACAAAGAGAAGCAATACACAAAGCTATACCAAAAAGAAATGTACTGGGTAGAAAAGTTATAGCTTTATTAAAACGGATATTATAGGTTTGAATACATTAAAAATTAATAAATGACAAATATATAATACAATAGTGAAAAGCATCATTACATAGAGAAGTAAGATTTGACAGTTGAAGGAAAGAATGAAAAGGGAATTAATGAGTACAGAAATGAATAATCTGGCAGAGATCTGGTGGAAGGTCATGGAGACATAAGCACTAAAATAATTTGAGAAATAATCAATACTGAACACATTGTAGTAAATGATATCAAAATAAGAGATTTGGAATGGCTTGAAAATGTCAGAATTTATTTTAGAAAAACTATCAAAACAAATATTAAGATAGATATACCAAGAAAGAGAAAAAAGAGTATCCAAAAAGTATTAGAGACAAACTGTCATAACTCACTGGTGACTGCACAAAATGTTATATTTATGTGTGAATCTATATAATCACAGATGTATAAAAATATATTTTATAATATATTCTATTAATATAACATGAAACAAATATATACTTGCATATTTACACTATATATACCAATTATACCACTGCCTTCAATCGTTGGTGAGATATAGCTTCTAGTTGCCATACAACTATAGGAAGAAGGAACTCCAAATGCTCTTATAATTTTACCTATCACTTCCAGCTCCAGCTGAAGTGTCATGAATGGATATGATAATACTTCAGGCTATATGACAGTTTGCCTCATATCTGCATTAGTTTCTAGCATCTTCAAGTCCTGAATGTGAAGACTTGCTTCACTGCATTATCCATTTAGCTTTGACAGTTGATATTTCTGAGGAAATGTATGTTCTGCTTTCTTCCAAATGGATTAACTATTTATTGTCAGATCCCCATCCATAATGGAAACCTTTGGATTGCCTATTGGCTCATCCTTGCCATTGAATATACATTATCTATTTGTATACATATTGGTTCGTGGCGATGATTTTTCAATCTGATCAAGATAAGATGGATTCTGGACTAATCCATCATTTGAAGACAAGATGAGATATGATAAGAAGTAATTTGACTATATTGTGGGGCACATTTTAATAGAATGAAATACTGTGTAAGAAGCAAACAACACTTGAAACAAAAAGTGGCAAGATAGGAAAGAGAATAGATGATTTGAAAATATGGAAAGGAAACATATGAGATTTTAAAAACTATAGATAAGATGAAGAGTGACAAAATTTAGTGAGATGATAAAATTTCACTTGAATTAGGAAAGCTATAAAAGAAAACAATTCGGAGGAATGTTTAACTTCTTGGGCACTAATGGAATCTTTTAGAAAAAAGGTCGTAAAGGGTGAGAATTTTAGTAACCTAATCTGACATTCTATCATTGTATTAAACCATGCAGTATTCTGGAAGGGATTGCATAAATGTATTTATAACAAGGTAAAAGCTTTTATACTTGAAAAGCAGTTTGGATTTATACATGATCAATAACTGTTAGATATGCTTCAGTGATCTTGAAAAGGCAATTCACTTCACTTTATGAAATGGTTTATTGAATATTTTGAAGGAGAAATATATAAATTGAAAGAAAAAACGATTTTTAAACAAAAAATATATGTTTAAATAGTCTTTGTTCAAAAGAGATGATATGAAGAAGGTTGTAACATAGGATGTTATCCATTTTGTAAATGTTTTTTTTTTATAATGAAAGAGTTAGAAAGGGATTAGGAAAGTTTACAGAATAATTTTGCTAATTGTTAAGTAGAACTGTTTGGACTGAAAATATGCAGTTTTGGGGCTGAAAATAAAAATGTCTGAATCTAAAACATTTACTGAGGTAGAGATGATAAATAATAAAAAGTGTGAGTTGGATAATGAATTATAGAGGAGATTAGTCAGTTTATATATTTAAATAGTTTATGTACTGATATTAGGAATAGCAATAAAGATATTACAATGAGAATTTCAACATCTAATCACACTTTTAATAAAAGTAAAAAGTTATTAAAGTTACAATTAAAAATTCGATTTATTATTACGTTTTTTTAAAATAAAGACATGCAGCAGAGACTTGGATAATTAGGAGAAGAGTAAAAAGTTTGGAAGCTTTTGAGATGTAATCTTGATTTAAAAAATGAATAAAGATAACTTGGAAGGATAGAATGCTAATGAGAATAAATAAAAAGAAATGAATTATTGAAGAAGATATAAAGCAGAAAGAGAATAATAGTTATGGGGACACTTGTTGAGATCATAATATTTAAGCACCCAAGTGACAGATAAAGCACAACAATTGTAATTCAGTTGATCAACCTGAATTTTTTTTTTTTTACTTTTATTCAACTGAGAATTGATTCCGAAACTGTACTCTTAAGTACCTCACTTTATTCTTGCACGAAACTGCATTAAACTTATAAAAGAAATAGAATTGTTCAAATTATAAAGGATACATTGGAAGAATCTGATATAGAAAGAGATATATTGAGACTTACTATAAGCACAGCAAAGAGCAGAAAGACTTAGAGAAGTTTGTGAAATTGAATCTTGTCTCACATTTCCTTTATGTTCCATTTCATTTGGAATATATTTAGTCTTCAAGTAAATAATAATAATAATATAAAAATTATTTTGTAATTTATTTTTTAAATGTCATATAACTTTATTTTCTTATTTGATATTGCTTCATTAAATATTGAGGTAGTTCATTACAGCAGAAGTCATTTATTTGCACATAATTTAAGAGTCTACCGTTAGATCATTGTAAATATGATGATTTTCTGGCACAATAACTGATCAATTTTTAATAACTATGTATTTGATGTAGGAGGTCCTGGATTATCTTGTACTTTTGATTATGATTTCTGTGGCTGGATTCATGATCTATCAGGAGATCGCAAATGGCAAAGACAGAAAGGTTTGACACCCTCAGGAGTAACTTATAATACAACAGGACCCTCTCAGGATCATACTTCAGGAAGTAAGAAATAAATGATTTTTTTGAAATTTTTAATTTCCTTAGTATTTTTTTATATTTAATAACAACTCTTTTTTCAGCTGGTTTCTATATTTTTATCAATGCTGCAGCAACCAGCAGTGGTACTAAAGCTCGTTTAAAAAGTCCAAGCATATCATTTATTGATGGCAATCCTAAGTGTTTTGTATTTTGGTACCACATGTCTGGGCTTCATATTGATACTTTAAACATTTATAAAAAACAAGGGAATACTGCAGAAGAACTGTTACTCACCAAGTCACGTGATCAAGGTGACCAATGGCATGAAGGAAGAGTAACCATGCATGGTGATATTTCAAAAACTTATCAGGTTAGTATTATTAACCAATCATTTAATGAGTAATTATTTAAAAGGTTTCAAAATAAATAGTTTCAAATTTTATGTTTCAGACTTCACTTAACTAATTTTGTAATATTAATTTTAAATTTAAAAGAGCCCATGCCTTTTACTTTCAAGCAACAGTTATAAATAGCATTTGTTATATACTGCTCAATGTTAACATAATTTATTTAAAACAACATAGCAGTTTTTAAATTATTGAGTATGAGTGAATTAATAAGATATGTAACTTATCAAAAATATCAGTTGTTTACAGGAAAAAGTCAAGAAGTATTAGGCTCATTAATTAAAAAAAAAAAAGCTAAATTGTGCTGTAATTATATCATATACAAGAATTAAAGAAGTCCTACAGCATATTATTGCCTATCTTATTGGCAGTTGAACAGGTTTTGAAAAGAGTGATTATTGACCTATGGACTGAAATAAAAACAGTTAAACATCTGTGGAATCAGGTATTACAGGAAATTATTACAGAGGCACGATATGTCAACATTCATTTAAATAGTATATACATTACTGAACAGTAGCAGCCACAAAATATAAGATTAATGTGGTAATGAAATGAGTAATCCCATTATGATTTGGTGAACTGAAGGGTTCTCTTTGCAACATTTTTTGTTGATTACAAGCTTGGAAGATGTCAGAACTTTATGGTGACAGTGTTGAGTTCATATTTATTATCTAGTCATTGATAATAATCACTTGATTCTTCTATAACTGGAAT
The DNA here is from genome assembly GCA_028023455.1 of Epiperipatus broadwayi. NCBI lineage: Eukaryota > Metazoa > Onychophora > Udeonychophora > Euonychophora > Peripatidae > Epiperipatus > Epiperipatus broadwayi. Next base: position 1,715,926 of record JAQFVV010000188.1, read on the forward strand.
GCATCTGCTCTATCAGGTAGTCTAACAGCATGAGTGTACAGCTCTGTGATATGTGGATAAATTTTACAGCTAGCTGATCTCGCCGCATAATTCTGTCTCATGCTGGGTACACCTTTCAACAATAATGTCAAGAGATTCAAATGCTTTCTTAACAGCTCATTTATAAATCTTTTACTCTTGCATGTTTTGAGATTTCTTAGATGACTCAAAAACTACCAATGCCTCTCAGAATTATGGGATCATTACAGTAGTAGTCATACATCAGGGAATTTTACTTTTCTTACCATATTGCTTATCCAACTGCAGTAAGCTATTATCTAATAAAATAAGATTTATCAATATAACAAATGTATTGATTTTTTGCATTGCACACTGAGGTTCAGGGTGAAGGGGGAGGGATATGTTGAGCAGTGTATCAAATAATTTTAATTCTATTAGATAAAAAAAAATAGGACTGTGAAAATGTTTTGTGAGGAAATCATTGATTTTTTTGTATCCAATATAAAAATATATTTAAATTTTTTTATTAGATTATTTTGGAAGGATTAGTCAGAAATAGTGGCTTTGGAGATATTGCTCTTGATGATGTCTCTATCAGTGATGGAGAATGCGCAACAGGTAAATTTTACTTTCCAGTTTACTTTTTCATGAAGAATTATTTTAATTTGCTAGTATTAAGTATTTCTTTTTAGATATATAATTAATTTGCACTAATTAACATATTGCAATTCAAATAATTCTTCTTACACTTTTTTAGAAAAAACTTTTTAATATTATTGTAACAGTTTCGACTGGACTAGATATCGCTAATAGTAATTCTACATTGAAATTGCCCAATTCAGATTCACTACTAATAAAATTTAAACATAAGATGTATTTTATTATTAGAATACAGGATTCAGGATGACTTTACCACTTAAACAATTATCTTGATGATTATTTGCACCCGTTTAAGGCAAAACCTGCACAATTTCGTATAGTGGAAGAGTATCAGATTCTGAAGCCCAGTGTTCATGTACCACATCTTGACTCTCTATTTCCAGTATTTGAAATTTTGAACAATAAACTAATTGATTTTTTTATATAACATATATCAAAACAGTAGCCAATATAGAAATTAATTCCATTACAAAATCTAATCCATTGATTGAGAATCTACAGGTTTTTTTTAAGATTATTCATACAAGCAGCAAATATAAACAAAGGTATTGAATAATGTTCTGTACTTCCTTTTAAACTTTTTTAAAGTTACTTATTTATTAGACATATGATAGGATGCCCTTCTACCAGCATAGGAAAATTGTCCATGAGGTTTTGCCAAACCACATGATTAAAATGAATTTTTGTGTTGGATTACTTATTTTGACATGTGATTATGTCTCTTAATTCTCAGTGAAATATTCACGATATTGTTTTCGTAAATAACTATGGCTTTAATTAGAAAATCTTTAAAATATATTCATATAGTTCATGAAGTTGATTTAAAATTTTGCTTAAGGAGCAGATGAAATGGAGGACTAGTTGTAGCAATGTCTTGATGATTTATCTGGATGGTAATCTTTTGTAATTCTGCAGGATTGATATTCTCTTGCTGGATCTTTGGAATTGAAGTGAAAGTATTTGGAATAAGAAAAAATTCACTTCATTGATACTTATGGGTGGATGTATTTTTATCAAATTGCAACAGCAGCGATTAGATTACATGGAGACAGGAAGAAGATCAACACTGAAAAGAGTTATGACAAGTTGATTTCATATCTCCAAACCTATTTACAGAAGTTTTACAAGAAGTATTTTGTGGATTAAAATAAGAAGTTAAGGGAAGATTATTTAAGTCGTATAAATTTTGCAGATGATGTGGTCGATTTTGAAAATTATGCTTCAAAGCTTCAGTAAATATTACAAGAGTGTTCAGATGAAAGTAAGAAAATAGACCAAAGATAAGTGCTAAAAAGATTAAAGCAATATCCACTAGTTTTTCTCAATAGAAAATAAAGATTGTTAATCATGATTTAGAAAAAAGAGTTAGCACTGCAAATACCTTGCTTAAATTATTAATACAAATGAAAACTGCTGTGTACAACCACCATAAATACTACAATCGGGGGCAAAGGTGATCTGATGAACAAAATAAAACTAATTTTGAAACAAGGTTTTATAACTCAATATTGGCTTTATTGCCATAAGTTACTAATAGCAAGATTTTACCAATTATGTTTAATATATTTACAAATTACACATATCAATATTATTACTTACAAAATACATGGCAATGAGGCGTACATAAATTATAATAAAGCCAATGTGGTTTGCATATTTCCAAGTTCCACTTTGATACCTTCAGTGGTGGAGTTAACTGGGTCCCTCCATAGTTCTCCTTATATTCTGGCCATTCTGTATCTTCTGTCAGCAACGATCAGCTCCAGCGATGTGAGTATGTAATAAGTCACCAATTTTGCCTATCTCCGAGTTTTAATGTTTTCCCCATAGTGTGGAATGTTCTAGAACTAATTAATTATACTTGTTCCTTATCTTTTAATTAATCATTTTCTAATCCGGTAATGCTTATCAATATTTTATCCCTAAACACATTATTTTTTTAAGTTCTAACTATATATGTATATAGCTAAACATAATGGATAAAATCAAACTTGGATGGAGTGAGGATTTGATAAAAATAATAGCATTAAAAGAAAATATGCCCAGTTCTTATTTATGGATATAAAAATTAGACATTTAAGAGAACAGCAATGTAGAAATATCACACTTTCACCAATGTATGAAATGATATATGTTAGGAGTAACAAGAAAAGATCAAAAATGAGATACATGGGTGGCAGAACAAAGAAATATTTCTGACATTTTTGAAAGAATTAAGAGACTGAAATAAAATTGAACTGAATATATTATTAGAAGAGAAGTTAATAAATATATGATTGAAGTCTTAAACTGAATCTCAAGAAATTGTAAAAAAATATAGAAATAGATTATATGTGAGATGGATGGATGAAATTAAGAAGTTTGCTGGAGTGGGAGAAGAAAGGCTAGGGATCAAAGAAAGTGGATTAAAGTTGGAGAAACCTTTATCCTCCCATGGATCCATAATTACTGAAAATGATGATGAAGTATTTTTGTCTCAGTTACCAATAGAATGTCTAATAAATTAAGTAAAAATCAGCATGGAATCTGTAAATATGCAATTGAAAATCAAACCAAAAATAAAATACTTGAAACAAACATGCAAATGGGGAATTCTTAGATGCTCTAAGTAAAATTTTTTGATATAAACAAGTTTCATAGTAAATTTAAAAATAAGCCAAATAGTTAACAAAGAGAGGTCAGGATGCAGCAGATGCTAAAATTATTGGAAATAATAATCGAATTTTAAATTTTTAATAAATTAAATGATATCTTTTATTATATCTTTCCAAACAACTATATGCCATAACTACTGTAAATCTAATTAAAGTCTGTGACAAAATCTCTTTTTACATTTTTCATTCACAATCTATCTTAATGAGTTTGACAGAGGTAAATTCTTGAAAATCATAAACTCTTTTTGTAGTCATTGGGTCTATTACTTGATAGCAGAACTAAATCATGAAAGAACCATTAAAACCATGAATTCTAAAAAATATTTTCAAAGGATATCAACTCTATAGTATTATGGTCAAATCGTTTGTGCTCCACTGGATTTTACTGTGATATACTATGGTATTAGAATAACCTAAGTTGTTATTATTTCTACAGAATCACCTAAAAATGCACCATATCTTTCCTACAGAAGTATCCAGGATTTGCTATTAAAATGAGTGAATGACTGAAAAATAATCCTATTACCATATGATGCCCTCTATATGCAAGTTTCTTGCTTATCACTACTCTGCCAGCTTGATAACTGCAGTTCGGATGTAAACATCATTCAGATTGAAAAAGAACTGCAATCAAATGCTAGATATAATATTATTTCTTCAATTTAAAATCACAAATTTTCATTACAATTAGCAGTAGAAAATTAATTGTACAGATATTTATGAAAAATTCTCCAGTAGTTCAAGTTATATTTTATTTATTTAATTATATATAAAAGATGAAGTTAAGATCTTATAAATTATTTAGATGGTAGAAACTGTTCATAATGTTGTCTGTTTTTAGATTTTGTGTTATTGTAAGTTTATTATTACATTTTATTTAGTATAGATTTATCTTGTTTTTGTAATGCTATGCAAACACCAGGAATTTCTTTATTTACTTTTTGTATAGGTGTGCGAGCATATGTGTGCATCTATATATATATAATTTTTTTAATTTAAAGATAAAAAGAATAATGTAAAATTGGATAGATATTTTTATGTGTGTGCATTACGTACCCATACACATATATCTATATAAAAATATAACAATAATTTAAGAAATCGAGTATATTTTTATTGTATTAGAATATTAATCATGATTACCAAAAATAAAAAGACTTTATCATTAAAAGTTTTTAAAATTCATTTTTTATTAATTTAAACAATATTGCCTCTCTTATTCCCACACATTTTTTTGTATTCAAATAATAAAAAAAAATTGGCTTTTAAAATTTTTAACAGTAAAATATTGTTATTTTTGACAACTATATTTATGTCGCTAACATGGTGAAAGTATAGTTGATTTCTTAAATTAATTTTATATTTTATTCTCTGTTATAGTATCTTTATATTATTTATGATAAAGGCAAGGCTTTAACTATTAGGTTTATATTTATACACATCTTTTCCAATAATCTATTTTCATTGTAGGCATGATCACACCAGAACCTAGTTCTGAACCTTATTTGTTTTGTGATTTTGAGGATTTTAATATTTGTGGATATTTCCAAGACACTACTGATAATTTTAATTGGACAAGACATAGAGGGGCATCACCAACAAAGGGTACTGGTCCAACCCGTGACCACACCACAGATACTGAGCTTGGTAAGTAGAAATACTATAAGTTTGTTTGTAAAGTAATTTTTCTAAATTCAGTCAACATGTAGAAAAAGTTTTTCAATAATGAAGCTGATGATTTTGTAATTATTATTATAAAGTCACCTCACATAGTGAAAACAAGGTTTTTAACCATATGAAATGCTGATAAATAAATTGGAAAACTCTTTGTTGCTCAGGAGATCATATGACATTTTGGAATCAGAAATGACAAGATTGAACTCCAATTCATAGATCTTCAGTTCTTAAATTATCATCTTATTATTGTATTAAATAACTCAGAGCAAACTACCTGATGATGGGCATGTAAAATAATAAACTTAGTAAAGTGGTTAGAAACTAGCTGTGGCTCTGATTAGCATACCAGTTAATGACTAATTCATGCTTACATCATCAATTTATACTGTGAGGACAAACTGTGCTATATATAAGTTTATGTCCAGTCAGATCTTGAATTGTCTAAAGAATCCTCCAATGTTTTTATACATTTCTTCTAAAATTTCTTAAAGAATGGTAAAGAAATGTTACTGATAATATTCAATGCACTGTTTAGCCTGTATGTGTGCAGGAATGAGATTTTTTAGAGTCATTGAAGACATAATTATATGAAGGTGATGAAGATAATTGCAAAACAATAGGGTATGTTAAGTGCCACAGATAAATTTTTGGAATTCACCAATTGATTATTTATATAGCATTGTTTGAAATTAGTTGATCATCTACTGAAGTTTATTCATAAAAGACAGCCTCTACATAATTAAATGAGAAGTGTTATTACTGCAAGTGGAAAATCTGATGCATTTGAAATGAAAACTGATATTAAGCAAGGATGTACTTGCTCCAACTTTGTTTTTGATTTTTATGACTGTTTAAAACTATTTATAAGTGGCATAATGAATCAGGAATCAAAATGCAATACAGATTTGAAGTAGATTTTTTAAATGTGAATCAATTAAAAGGAAAAAAAAAAAATTTCGTCCACTTAGATTCTGGACTTATAGTATGTTAATAATTGTTCTATTTTTTAATTGTTTAAATGATAATTTTTAGAATATATTTGAAATTTGAATGTAACACATAGTCTTTGGTTTAGTAATTAATATTTTATAAGACCCAAATCTTTTATCAGCCAAAGGATGGAAGAAAAATCTTCAGCAACATTTGGCTTGGATAGTTATCAATGTAAGATGTAAATCAATTTAAATATCTTGATAGCTTTGTAAACTAAAGTCATTGTTTTTTCTTAGTATCTTTTAGGTGGAATTACTGCAGAGATAAGTAATCAAATGCCAAGGATAAATAAATCAATAATTTTTTAAAATATTTTATGAAAAAGTAAATGAATAGATATTAATCTTTTATAGAAGAATTGTTTTTTGTGATCTGAAATTTTCAGCAAATAAAAAGAGTATTTTGAACACTAGTAAAAAAGTTTTGGTCTTTTTTTGAAAGCTGTTAATGATTTTCTATTACATTTTTTTTAATAATAATCTGCTCATCTTAAATTACTGTTAGTGATGATAAATATTAGCATTTGTATTGCTTAAACAATCATTTTTTATCTAGTCTTGTGATATCAAGCAGTTGACCAATCCCATGTTGGCATTCCACTGGATGGCATAATAATTTTCTTGATAGCAAATTTTTAACATCTAGGTTTGGTTCATTGTGAAGTTTAATGTATAGATATTAGTAAGACTTTTAATATTAAAATTTTGTAATGAAGAACCTCTATGAGCTGGACTGTAATTTTCTAAGTTGATTCATAATTAGTTATATGGTAGACTAATATAAGATTGTTTACTGACATAAACTGTTATAATATTTTTTTATACAATATTTAAGTGAGTAGATAATTTGTCATAACTTTTTGATAAACCAATGTCTTTGCTAGCTATTCAATTTTTAGGAATCTCGAAATATCCTAGAAATAGTACCTTGATGCTTAGCCTCTAATTCTTAAATGGATGAATCTTTTTGTTTCACATGTTTGTAATATCCCATCTCGCATGTACTTTTAGAATGCTTTTAGGACAGCCAATCAGATGTAATGATGACTGTATAGGGAGCTCTTAAGTCACAATCCAAGACAGAGATTATATAAGAAAAAGGTAGTTCCACTTTTCTCTTTACTTAAATTTCTATATATATATAAGCCAGTCTGAAGCATTTTGACTTAAGAGCGTGAAGCTTTAAACATCTGCACATTTAACTCACTGCGTATTATTTATAAATCAACAATGTGAAATCTTTTGATTTACTATGAAATAATTTTTCAGATCTTATGAATTGACAGTAACGTATGTAAATATTATTTATTAAGTACAAGAGCCTTTCATTTTAATTATGAACTGCTTGCGCTTAATAAATAATATTTACATACATTACTGTCAATTTATAAGATCTGAAAAATTACTTTGTAGTAAATCGAAAGATTTCGCGTTGTTGATTTATAAATAATATGCAGTGAGTTAAATGTGCAGTTGTTTAAAGCTTTATTCTCTTAAATCAAAATGCTTCAGACTGCCTTATATATACAGAAATTTAAGTAAAGAGACAGGTGGAAACATCTTTTTCTTATAAAATCTCTGTCTTGTGTTGCGACTTAATAGCTTTCTATACAGTCATCATTACATTTGATTGGCTGTCATATAAGCATTTTAAAAGTGCATGCGAGAGGTTTTCAGCCTTTCACTTTAATTACGAACTGCTTGCGCTTAATAAATAATATTTCTATAGTATAGTGAAACTCCATTTCCTGTATATGATTTCTAATTTTTTTCATTTGTTTTTTCATGAGAACTGCATTGTTTAATGAGATTTACTGTTTTACAATATTAAAATGATTTTGGTGTTAAATTGCTTGTTTTTAAGTGTCAAAATTTATGCTCTCACAACTTTAACACTATCCTCTTCAGATAAATACATTAAACCAAAGATTATCCCCAGTCCAGATATAAACTTTAAATCCAGTTAAAGATTAATATATCTTATCTTTTAAATTAAACATAGACATATGAAATAATAAAACTTCATTTGCCTTTTGCCATGAGTATTACCTATTTTAGATATATTTAAAATGTTCTTACTGGATTTAATGTTTTGCTTAATAAATAATTAGTAATAATCATATTGAGTGCAGAAAATTTGACAGTTATAAATCAAATTATAATTAATTGTTATTGACAAATACTAAACAAAAGATGAAGATTTTGTGACCTAGTGTTATATTTTGGAAGAAATATTGCTTAGTAACCATATTTTGCATAAGTTATAAAGCTAGGATTTATGACTCTAGAAAAAAGAGAAAAGATTAGAAATGTAAATAGAAAGATATTGTGAATTAAAAGCAATGAAAAAAAATTGCTGTAAGATAAAAAGATATGTGAACAATAATGCAGGAAAGGCCTAATAGATTTAAATATAGAAAGGGCTAGTATTGTTTAGATTAAAACATTAAGCTCTTTAAAACTAATCAAACAAAAGAATAAATATTTGAAGGACTAATTGCAGAGGAAAGAAATGTGCTTGTATTCAATTAAATACTTGATGATAATTTGAGAAAAGACGTTTTGCTGGAGGGATAGCTTAATGTAAATAGCCATTACCTTTGATGATAATTAATACTGGACATTAAACTGTGAAAAGGTATAAATAGTGTATGCTGAAAAGAGCAGCAAGCTTTTTCTTACTCTTCATGTTATATTGTGTCACTGAACATCAGGAGAAAGGATCCAGAGAGAACTGTTGGAAAAGGGTAATGACTTTTCTGCTATGAGGGATGTGATCCCAGAGACTGAGCTTCTGTAAGTGTAAAAAGTCAGATAGGGAACTAAAACGGAGCACTAATCTTATATTTATTTGTGTGTGCCTGATAAGACTCTCAGGAGAACTGTGCAGAGTCGGACTATGAGTATAGACAATTTGTTTAGTATTTACTCTGGTCTTAGAATAGTTAAGACATTGTTTAGTCTTTAACAGTGGGAAGTATTTGCAGTTATTGAGAACTAGGTGTGTCAAATTGTATATAATGTCTGATGTATTATAATGTAAATAAATATAATTTTCATCTTTATTTAATGACTTATTTCAACGTATAATCTATAGTCTTTGTTATTTGTTGGCATTCAGCTTCATAATTGAATACACAACACCTAAAAATGGAGAAATTTTTTTTTATTATATCTAAAATTATATTTCTTCAGCTGAGACTTCTCAGAAGAGATAATAATAAATCTATAAGATTAATATATGACAATCCTGAGGAAAGTATTACATGTTTTTCTAACTTAGTTTTAATACCTGTATTAACAGATAAAATAGCATGAATCTGTATCTATACTGATCACTATATAGAGTGACAAATAGATGTTCCATGTGTTATTACTAGGTTATTACATGTATACAGAAGTCACCAATCAAGAAGAGGGAGATGAAGCCCGACTTTTATCACCTGCATATAATTTTCAAACTGATCAGTGCTTAGAGTTTTATTATCACATGTTTGGATATAACATGGGCAGCCTTAATGTGTATCAGAAGATAGAAGATGAATATGGCTTTCCTGAATGGACCATGAGAAACAATCATGGAAATGCATGGCTTATTGCTCAAGTAACTATTCGTGGCAATATTTTGCCTTTTCAGGTAAGATTTTTTGAATTTTCTTATTTACATTTCTTTAAATAGATTTAGTTGTTTATTATGTTTAATTTGATATATTTAATTTGTTGGATAACAAGCATAATGAGTTTAATGAATAATTGTGTTAATAGTTTTAAATTTACAGAATTGGAGAATAAAATAGCATTGAAAATGAACATAGTCTCTGATTACATATTATACTTACATTTACATTGGTATTATGTGACAAATTATATCTTGACTTCTCAATTACAAATGAATAGTTTAGCTACTAGCTAATGTGATGGACAGTAAGAGGTTTTTGGATTACATCATAGTTGAGTCATATAAATAAAATGTGGTTTGGTCCACTGAGTGGGATTTTTGCACTCAGATTATTAACTGTAATGCTAAAATATTACTTCTACAATCAAATATTACTTTGGGTATCTGACCATATATTGAATAATTATAAATGTTGTTCTCATTAAAGCTCAATTACATTTTGATGGGATTATAAATTAGGGAGGATATTGTAAATTGTATGTAATCAATTAACAAAGCTTTACATATTTATTATTCTATTGATAATAAAAATTGAATTAGAGTTCATAAAAAATTTGGGTATTGGAAATGAAGGAGCTGGGCTTAGATCCATGGAACTTAAGTCACCAAATCTGTCATTTATTTCTGCGTGAAGTGATGCAGGACATTTTTTTAATTAAATATAATTCAATATAAATGTGTTCATTTCATTAAATAAGTTTCAGAGAGTTCCAGAAGTCGAAAAATATATTCTTGTTTTAATTTACCTAATTAGCAGCACCTCACTTGATTAATTTTAGAGGTCATAATTTATTGACGAAGGTTTTTGAATGATCAAGGCAGATGATTGAACGCTGATTTTTAAGGAAAAATGACTGAATGTACAGCATAGTGGACAGTGGAACAATTCAAAAGGAAAAAAGTCAATGAATGAGAAAATGGGATTGGAAAAGAGTTGTACATTGAGGTTCATCAGCACTTAGAGTTTGAACTCCATCAATCCTAACTTGAATGGAATTGTCAGAAAGAAAGCTACAAAGCCATTAGTTTTTTTGAAGGTAACTTGTTATAATATACTATGCCTAGAAATTTTAAAAAGTCTTATGTGAGGAATTCGACTGGGAAGTTTGGTGTTACCCATACAAACTGCTTGAGTATCTTTAACTTTCTCAGTGAATGAGTTTTATGAGGGAGAAACAGCCATATTACATGACATTTATTTGGTGTGATTTTTTTAAAAGTATAAAAGAAGTGGAATTGAGTACTATTTTATATAACTTTAGAAAAAATGAATATAAATGCAATAGGATGATAGTGAAAAGGAATTGAATAGTCATATTTTTTAAATAGGAAATGGAATGAATATTAGCCATTAGGAGAAAAGCTAATTTAGAAGAAAATTTAATGTTGTGAATAAGCATAGAAATGCTTCAGTTTTGAAAACCATAACTGCAATGTTTTTTATTCACAAAATTTAATATTTAAAAAATATATATGTAGAAGATGCTGTATGAACAAAAGAAAAGAGTGTGACAATAAAAACGAAATAGAATTTAAAAAATTTGATGGGAAAGTATGATAAAAAAAAGTAAGCCTTTTGTTCAGAAAAATTCCAAAAGTAATGTATGTTTGGGGGGGAAATGTAAAAGAGTCAATCTCAGAATTGAAATGCACTGTTTTGACAAGAGTGCTATTGATGAATCTGATTAATGATGGATTTTATTTTATTACACCACTAGTGGCCAATAACGAGATGAAGGAATTTCTCCTCTTGGTAAATGTGTTGAATTTTTGAAAGATCAAGTAGTTTCAAATGTTTACTGAAGCCTGATGTCAATTTAATTATGAATGGGGGTGACCAATCTAGGAATAAAAACATCTATTAATATAAACTCAGAAGTAGCATTGACATAACTGGCAGCAACAGTGGATTAAAGCAAAAAACTGCTAAAGGTAAGAATGGAGGTGATAAAAAACCATACCAGTTAGAAAATCTAAAGTTCAGCAGCAATTTCCTTTTTTCTTACGACTATTGTACCATTTGGTGTAAGATTCTCAGTTGGCAGAGTGCTCCACTATTCTCAAACTAGTTTCTAGATTATGGCTTTCATCAATGAGAAACTTTTTATCTGGGCAAAATAGTGATGAGAAAAGAGAATTTGCTACTGAACAGTGTTGTATAAGTGTCAGGTGAAATGGAGTCATGTGATGTCTTGTTAATTTCCAATTTAAAGTTAAATTGCCAGCTTCAACAAGAATATCCTCACTCATTAAGTGACTGTTTAGAAATTGGTCAAGATTTTTAGCAAAGTACTAAGGTTTTCAAGTAGATGAGCAGATACACAGATGCTTTGCCAAAAAGAACATTATTTTTTTCCCCAGCATTTGAAAATCTCTCAATTTCTCAGTAGTCATGATTATTAGTTGTTAAAATTAGTTGCTGCATTTATTTTCAAGATGACAATCTTCAATCATAGGAAAAAAGATATTTTTTAGGCTTTTAGATTTATTAGCCTCTAAATAAAGATCTCTGACCTCTCTAAGCAATGAATTTGGAGATAACATAGAGTTTATTTTAAAAACCTTTGCAATAAGCAATATAATTAACAACTCTATTAGTTCAATATCAAGATTATTTTAATATTTATAGTATCATATGACATTTATTAAAGATCTCATGCTACAATGATAATACATCTGATGCCATGCACATCATCTGAATTTGAACCCAAGCCAAATAAACTTGAGAAGTTATTTAATCAACTTGAGACTTTTTTTTTATAGATGTATTGCCTATATCTAATTCAGCTAATTATCTAATGTTGGTCAGTATTTAGGTATATAGGTTATAGTAAGCTAAAGTATAAAATAAATTTGTTAAAAAAACACATCTTCACTATTCAACAATCAGCAAATCTTAAATGTTGCATTCTATAATGTGAGATGTTGAAATAATTTTTGCAATTGATGACTCAGATCTTCACTATTTATCAAAACCTGGAGAATATTGCCTTCTTCACTGTTTTCTGATAAAGATCTTTGCTTTTTAGTGGGTTATTTAAAAGCTGCTGAAATTTTTATTTTACCTATGAGTTGTATTACCATAATCTATAAAAAACAAAATTAATTAATTGTTCAAAGAGTTTAACTTACTGGTAAAAAAGATAACTCTTGCTCCACAGCAAATGAGATTAAAATGATATTTATTTGAATATTTCCTCCAAGTATAAATCACTGTTATTTGAGTCATTTTTATTTTTGATGAATGCTGCTACTGTTTTAAAAATGTATACTGTCAGAACAGAAAAATTACGATTTAATTATATTTCAGGTTGTATTTGAAGGAGTGGTTGGAAATGGTCCTTTAGGAGATATTGCTATTGATGATGTCAAAATGACAAGTGGTTCTTGTCCTAGCACAGGTGATATGAAAAAAATATGATTTTTGAAATTAACCACAATTTGAGCATTTGCTGAATATTTATTTTAATTAGGTCAATGCTCATTTGAAAATGGTATGTGTACATGGAGGAATTTAGACCCTCCTGCTGCTGAGTTTGACTGGTTACGTATTCGAGGCAGAACACCAACACAAGGCACAGGTCCTTCTACAGATCACACCCTAGGCAATGTTTTTGGTATGATTATAATAAATTTTTATTGCATTAATGTTTGAAGAAATACCTTAGTTTTGAAAAATTAAGAAGTTTCTATTCTGTTTTAGATTATATTTGAGTTTTTTAAAACATGTTTCTATTTTTATTTGGAATTATAATATATACATCTTTTTAATTAGTTTGCTTTTATTATTGAATAGTTCATTAAATTTCAATTGTCTCCAAGCATAATAAGAAATTATCATGTTTAATGGCATCTTTTCTTGGATCTACAAATTTACATTTTAAATGTACATTCTTATTATAGTAATATCAACAAATTAAAAATCCTTCTCCTTTTTCTTTTCAAAAACTTTATTTTCTTATATCAATACTGAACACATATATTTATATAATACAAAACTCCAATGTTTTAACTGTTTTTATCTTCATACAGTCATTTTCAAGGATCTGCAACAACAATATGAAATACATATTTATAAATAAATCTCAATTACATAAATACCTTCATCTTACATTAATATAAACAGTAACAAACATATTAAACATACATAATTATATTTTACTTACATCTCTCTCCCACTACTATTTTTTTATTACTTTTTCTTTTACATTATTTAATTACAAATCTGTCTTAAAATCATTCAAGAAACTTTTTATACAAATTTAAAAACCAACCCTAATTTCAAATAACCTCCCCCTTTTTTAAATCTTATCTAAAACCCATCTCAAAACTACATTCCTAAACTATAGCTTTAAATGAATATAAAACAAATATAAACATTTTTTTTATATAAAAAAACTTTTAACAATTTACCTAAAGCATTCATTTTAATTATGCATTATTTTAGATTCCTTATTTAATCCATCAATTCTATTTAAAATAGGATTATAATTTTTTATGTAAAAATATTCTTTTACCAGCCTTTCTCAGTAATTTTTAACCCTTTCCAACATTTTAATATTAAATTATTTATGACCTAAAACTTCACAATGTATGTAAATATTTGAATTTTTGTCATATAAATGTTGTCTCAGTCTAGTTTTTAATGTATTCTTTGTTGTACCAATATATGAAATCTTTTCCCCCTCCCTCTTACAATTTAAACATTCAATTAAATAAATTCCATTCATTTTGTCAATTTCTATATTTTTTGTATCATTAATTATATTTCCTAAATTCAATTTCTTTTTATATACTGGTTTAATAATTAACCTACTTTCCCTCTTGTATTTATTATTTATACTTTTTATAATCTTTTTAATCTTCATAAAAGTATCTCTAGAAACATTTACGTCGTGAGCTTTTAAGTTTGGCTTTAGTATCTTCGGGGGATGTGTTATGAAGGCCACAATGGTTTTCCAGTCTCTAAGAGAGATCAAGGCTAATCCACTACTGCTGTCTATTTCCATAAGAACAGGTTTTCCGAAGATTTTTAATATTTCAATTTTGTGACCGTGGTCAGGTGACACGTTATTTATTAGAGCAAACTTTTCTTGAATAGGTTTGTTTTTAGTAAGGCACTCCTGGCGGCTTTCACTTGTATTATAAACAGATTTCTTATTTCGGCACATTTTCTCTAAATGGCCAATTTTTTTACAGTTTCTGCAATGTTGATATCTATAAGTACATTCAATGGACCTGTGTCCTATTTTCCCACAGCAGAAACACTTAATATTGCTTTGAATAATTTTCTGCGTTGTGTTAACTTGCTGGGGTATGTTTTTTTCCAAATTTTTGACCTTTGCTATTATATAAGGATTGATGTCCGCTAATTTGATGGCTGCGAATTCTTTTGCTTGCATAGCCATGAGCTCATGGGCTATCCCACACTTGATAGCTTCTTTGTAGTTGATGGCACTGTCTGCCAACAACTGTGGTCTCAAGGTGTCACTGGTCATGCCACATAGAAATTGTTCAAGGAGTGCTTCCTCCAGGTATGATTTGTAGACGCAATTCTTGGCCAATTTTCACAGGATCATATATTGTTGAGTACGCTCGTTCTTTCCTTGATGGCGGTTCCTAAAATGGAGTCTGGCATTGTGTCTAGACTCATGAGGGTTGAAGTACTCAGCTAATTTCTCTTTGAGCTGCTGAAATGTTAGTTCTTTTGGGATTTTAGGTTCAGCCAGTCTGTTAGCAATCTGAATAACGCTTCTCCCCGTGTAGCACAATAACGTTGCAGTTTTAATTTTGTCATCTTTTATTCTATTAATGACCAGGAGTTTCTCAATTTGTTGGATGAAGAGGGGCCATTCACTTGCCTCTGTGACATCAAATTCCACTACTGCCAGATGCATTATAGTATATATGATAAATCACTTTAATTTTTTCTTGTTTACGAGAAACGAATAGTTTGCTTACATGAGTTAATTAAACTAGAATTTTTTTCTTCTTCTGCACATTACGTAACCTGATGTCCAGCAGTGACCAATTTACAACACATCTGGATTGCAAATAAATAGAAAATAAATGTCACTAATATAATCCCAGGCGGCACGGTAATTTATTATTTTATACTCCTATAATGACAATCAGTTATTATAATGTTTCCAGTTTTCAACATTCTAAGTTATCACATATGAATACGAGTTCAAGGCAATTGCTTTATGAGGGTCCTACGACCAGGTACGGCTGTCTCGAGATATTAGTTAAGAGTCCAGAGAAACATTCTCCAAAAGACTAGTTGGCAAGGCTGACAATAATTGTCAGTGGAAGAAACATGTCCGTTCTTCAAAAGGCTACAATTAGCTAATGATCTTCTCTTCCCACTTCTGGTGAAGATCCACATTCACATTTTTTTTTCTAATTGGTTGGAATCCTTCAGTCCCACGTGGTAGTAATAATGTTATTAGATTCCAACCTGCATTTTTGTTTAATCAAATTAATCATACGAGATTTTATCTTTATAATTAATTTTGCTTTTTTTTTAGATGATTCTTGTCAGGAATTTAATACCTGTTTTTAATGGCATTTAATTAAATAAATGCTGTACCCATTGTGTTTATACATGCACATACTTATTTTGGTTGTCGTAGAATAGCTGCTAAATCCCACCCGATGGCGCAGTTATCACGCTAAAATTATAAAATATGATCATTCACGGGCCGTTAATTATAATCATTTTGATGTGTTTTTTGTAATGCGAAAATAAAAACAAAAAGAAAATCGTCTTTTTTAAATATTACTTAATTTTAAATATTATTTTTTATTAACATATACAATGATAATAATAAATGTAAAATAAAATAAACAAATTACAATTTGATTCGTCTTTTTTAGTTTTCTTTTTATTAGAAAAAATCCATTTTCTATCGGAGATTTTTTTACTGGGGTTACGGCTTTTTTTTTTTGTTGTTTACCACTAGTTTTTATTTCAAATAGAATGATAACTAAAAGTAAAACTTGTTACGCTTATGTTTAGGGTTAGGATTAGGGTTAGCTTTAAGGTTAGGATTAGGGTTAGTTTTAGGGTTAGCTTTAGGGTTAGCTTTAGGGTTAGTTTTTAGTTTTAGGGTTAGCTTTAGGGTTAGTTTTAGGGTTAGGTTTATGGTTAAAATAAAAAATATCAAAATCCTATTTTTGTAAATATTTTTTTTTTACTAACATCTATAAAATAAATGATAACAATAAACGTAAACTATATTCGACAAAGAATAACAGTAGTCGGAGAAAAAGAAAGAAACTAAAACTTTTTTAAACAACGACAAATATATATATATATAATGTTTATAATATATGCTTTTTATGACATTTAAAAAAAACAGTGTACAATTGTACTTTTCTTACTGGATATTTTTGTGTTAACGCTTTTTTTTTTATTTCAAAAATATACACATGGGTATAATCTTAAAATGTCTCGTGGAATGTTACGAACAGTACGTTACTTGACTTGTTACCTAATTCAAAATAACTTTATACATATATCTCGTCAACATTTACTACTTAAAACTTCAATACACTACA
Organism: Epiperipatus broadwayi; assembly: GCA_028023455.1. Classification (NCBI taxonomy): domain Eukaryota; kingdom Metazoa; phylum Onychophora; class Udeonychophora; order Euonychophora; family Peripatidae; genus Epiperipatus; species Epiperipatus broadwayi. Next base: position 1,733,151 of record JAQFVV010000188.1, read on the forward strand.
GTGTAAAAAGTCTGTTAATTATTACTTTACAAAATCGGAACATTTCAATACTTTAAAATAGAAAAAAATCCAATGAAACCAACATTTCCATCCAATTCAAAAAAACACACCCTCTCCCCAAGCCGTAATCATTTTATAAACTATGCGAATTCGGAAAATGTATTTGCTGCGTAAAACATACATGCTGTACTGCGATGCGACATAGCGGCCTGCAATCTGTAGCACAACAAAAAAGTTGTATTATAGATGCTATATACGTGTATAATAATTAATAAGTTTTGTTAAAATAAGTTATACGTATATAGTAATTAATGTTTTATTAAGATAAGTTTTATTAAATGAAACAGACAGGAATTTTGTAATTAAGTTTCGTATGCTATTAAAGATAAGCACTTCAGATCAGAAACTAATTAAGCAGTTAGATTAAAAGTGCTGATTACTAAAAGTAGACAATAGCTGAGAATTAATTGGTTTCTGAAACATTCCTTAACAAGAAAAAAGAAGGAACAAAAAATAACTAAGCAGCACTTGTAGCGGGGAACTCATTGAATGCACACGAAAGTCAAGAGTTTTAACTTAGCAATGGAACAAACCCAGTGAACTCCACCACTGAAGGTTAAAAAGTGGACCTAGGAACTTTGCAGGCCACACCGGTCTAAATTATGTTTTTCTTATGCCTTCATGGCCAGCGTTCATAAGTTAAACTTAATTGTCTTATAACTGTATATGTAATATTATTTATCCGACTGATAATTCTATTAAACTATTTGTCTAATCATTTGGTTTCTGCTGTCTATTTACCTGAACGGTCAGAAAACGTGTGACTCATAAACATAGTGCAGAATTCGACCACCATACAGAACAGCAGCACCATCGAGTAGCGAAGCCACCCGTGGTACTGAGTTCGAACATAGTTTGTCGGTTCCACAATACAATCCATGAAACAACGCATCTGATGCGACATTAGTAAATATTTCCTTAGGCACGGTGGTCAGGGATATGCAAGAGATTCATGATTTTATTCTCGAGTTAGCCAATAATCAAACTAATATTAATTAAACATTCATATTTACATAATCGAGGAAATAGTATATAGAATGGGTATCGAATAAATGAAACGTAACTGCAGACATATAGTTTAAAATTATTTATTCATACATTTTAATAAAACATTAATAATATTTTATGGACTAACGGCTTCAGTAGCGGGATTTGCAACATGATTATAATATAAAGAGTACATTTATTTATTTAGACATTATTTTATATTGAGGATTTCAGTAGCGGTATTTCCGATACTGTAATGTTTACAAAAGGAATACATTTATTTGAAAGCGTAATCTAGCTACCTAAAATTCTCGAGTAAGTATTTCTAATGCATGCCTTGGGGAATTTATACCTTTGCAATGCAAGAGTCTAAAGTAAGATTTATAAGAGTAACGGCAGACATATATTTATTTAATTAAACTATTTATTTGATGACTAAGGGCAACATTTATTTGAGAGTGAATTACAAAGATAATGCAGAGGCAGAGTGATATATAGAATAATAGAATTGAGCAAAGGAACACGCGGTACGCTTTAGAAAGGCGATATGGAATGGCAGTATATTGAAACTGCAATGCCGCGAATGGGTTTATAAGAATGTCAGGCTGGTCTCTGCCCCGACCCGACGAAGTAAGGTGTCACATAAGCATAACCAGGGACAAGCGGTCCATGTCGCATTTTTGCCGGCTGGCTGCATGACGTTGTCAAATCCTATGGGAGCACCCATTATGCCCGCTTGTGTAGGACGACTGGGGTTCATTTCAACCCTGAAGAATCCAGAAATTTCACGGCGGAATGGGTCATCGCGTCTCTAAAATGTAACACATGTATACTGTATAAACGATTATGATGAGATTTAAGTAGATTTCTGACTCGGCCCGACATTATCAACATTTACTAAAGAACGTTGGTGACTCTCAAAGAAATGTAATTTTCTGAAATTATTCATGATGATTTAATATATACAAAACATATATAACTTGGGAATTATTATAACTAATACGTCAGCCATTTGCGAAGTAGTAGACCCCTGCATTACAATAAATGAAGTATTGAATGCGTGTCGATTTATATGAAAGTTAAGTTATTAAAGAAAGTAAATATTAATGAAAATTTGACACGCATTCATTGATTTAAGCGATCATAGATTTAAACTTTGAAAATTGAAATAATTATGAGCATGCAATAATTAAATAATAACTATAGATAGAAATGTAGATTATAGAAATACGCACCCAAGATAGAATGAGGTAAGCTAGATTAGTAGAGAAATTTACACATTAAGTTAATTATTCAGTTTTAGTTATACAAATGATAGTTTTTACATTTTATAAATTTAGATAAGTAATATGAAGAATAGCTATAGCATATTATTAGAGTACTCTAGAGTTTTAAACACAGACAGGTACCTGTTTTATAAGAAGTTTCCTTATTCCATGAGTTTAGCAGCAAAAAGTTCACGAGTGGCAAGTCTTTCTTGCATTTAGATATTCATTTAATTTCATGGCAGCAGCAGCTTTCTCATTCATTTCAGGCAGCAGATCTTCATGGTGAATTTATGACGGGCAATGAAAGTTCATCATCCGATAGGCCATCTCCCAATGGAGAATAATCTAGGTGCTTTACTCGGTCATACCTTGGCAGGAACAAATTATTTTTATATTTTTGGAGACTCTCAGTGATCGAGAGCAAAGCTAAAGTTTAAGTGAATGTCTCCAGCAAGTCTAAGATGGCCTCTTTTTTTAATCTTGATCTCTCACGTTTTTGTTAAGGTATTTTTAGGTTCTATTTAATCTGCCCTGAGGATAATCAACGCATTTAGTTGGTTTTTAATTAAAGAAAGCTGCCGTTCTATTGTTTACATTTTACATTTACTAATTAATTTTGGGGAATTTTTCTTTAATTAATCTATTATCTATCACTGACCGATGCTTTTAAATTTCAAAAACAAAAAGGGAACATAAGATTATTTTAACTTTTAATTAAATATTACATCAGATATTTTTAGAATTATTATTAAATGAAATTTAAACAAAGCAATAAATACGAACTTTATAATGCAAAATAAATGATTAAAATTATACATTTTTATATAACTAAAAGAAATCTAAATTATATTATTTTATCCCTATTTATTGCCTTTAATTTGAGATCGAAATGTGTGCGTGTTTATGCTGAATTCTACATATATTTATACATTTTTAATATTGTGTGTGTTTACACACACAATTCGATATCAAAAAGTTTAAATTTGGGTGGGATAGACCGGTCAGTGAGAGACGACAGAAAAAGGTGAAACTTAAGATTCGAATACGAATCTTACTGTTTCAGTAAAAAGTCTGTTAATTATTACTTTACAAAATCGGAACATTTCAATACTTTAAAATAGAAAAAAATCCAATGAAACCAACATTTCCATCTAATTCAAAAAAACATACCCTCTCCCCAAGCCGTAATCATTTTATAAACTATGCGAATTCGGAAAATGTATTTGCTGCGTAAAACATACATGCTGTACTGCAATGCGACATAGCGGCCTGCAATCTGTAGCACAACAAAAAAGTTGTATTATAGATGCTATATACGTGTATAATAATTAATAAGTTTTGGTAAAATAAGTTATACGTATATAGTAATTAATGTTTTATTAAGATAAGTTTTATTAAATGAAACAGACAGGAATTTTGTAATTAAGTTTCGTATGCTATTAAAGATAAGCACTTCAGATCAGAAACTAATTAAGCAGTTAGATTAAAAGTGCTGATTACTAAAAATAGACAATAGCTGAGAATTAATTGGTTTCTGAAACATTCCTTAACAAGAAAAAAGAAGGAACAGAAAATAACTAAGCAGCACTTGTAGCGGGGAACTCATTGAATGCACACGAAAGTCAAGAGTTTTAACTTAGCAATGGAACAAACCCAGTGAACTCCACCACTGAAGGTTAAAAAGTGGACCTAGGAGCTTTGCAGGCCACACCGGTCTAAATTATGTTTTTCTTATGCCTTCATGGCCAGCGTTCATAAGTTAAACTTAATTGTCTTATAACTATATATGTAATATTATTTATCCGACTGATAATTCTATTAAACTATTTGTCTAATCATTTGGTTTCTGCTGTCTATTTACCTGATCGTTGCAGGTTCGAAGGTGTCGGCTGCGGAAACGGCATTTTTATGTGTTTTAGCGCGAAAACAGCGCCAACCAGTGGGATATAGCTGCTCATTGACGACAACCCTTATTTTATTTTAATATTTTCTGTCTTTTCCGTTTTCAATAAAAATACGTGTTTGATAAGATTTTTCTAATACACACGTATTTAGCAGTTACAAAATAACAATTGTGTATTTGAAGATTTAATAAAGCCACTAGTTCACACATCTACGGTTTGGTATTTCTACAAATTTCTTTATAATATTTTGTTAATAGTTACTGTCAAAAATTCCATATGCTAAATAAAGAAATAATTATAATTTGAATGAGTCCAAGATATTTTTGGATTATATCAGATTGATTCATATGTGTAAAGTCTTTTAATCTTAAAAAAAGTATTATATATATATATATAAATTATCTGTTTATTTGTTGCAGGCCATTTCATGTAATAGCTATCCAGAGACATTCTATTTGGTTAGGCTTTTGTGAAAGCCATTCTGAATATTTAACTTTGTATGTGTGTGTGTATGGCAGACAGGGGGGTGTAGAATAGTCCTTGTTGATGGAAATAGATCTATAATTTTGTTACAATATTGGTAACATTAAATTGTTTAGGTCTTTTTAAAATTCTTAGCATTAATATATGATTTTGGTTAGTCATGTGACAATATTATAAAGAGTTGGTATTATCATTGGATAAACAGGGAGTTGTTCCATCTTTTTTATCATATGTTTATTGTTATTAATACATCTTGTATCTGAATTATCTGTCTATTAGGTGAAATTGTTTACTTGTGGAACATATTAGAGAAATTGTTGTTATTTGCATGTGTGTGTGTATATATATATATATGATCAACAGATGGCGTTTTACCAAAAACACCTTCAGATCATGATTTCAAGCTGATTTGCTATCATCAGTGAAGGACAGGAAATAAGAAACAAGATCTAAACACTAAACTCTGAGTGTTTATGAAACAATTTCTATTCAGCTTGCAAGCGTGAATCTTTTAGACACGTAATGTCTTCAAACTCAGCATAGCAAGCCAGATAGCTATATGGGTCTGATATCAGTTCAGTATCACCACATAGTAGAACCTCTGCAATATATATCATTGCAAGAAAAACTTCAAAGGTACATTTATGAAAAACAAAAAAGCAAGTTAAACTTGCCAACGCTTGTATTTATGATCAACAGATGATGTTTTACCAAACACACCGTCAAATATCAAACACACCGTCAATGCATATTTGACAGTGTGGTAAAACGCCATCTGTTGATCATAAATACAACCGTTGGCAAGTTTAACTTGCTTTTTTGTTTTTCATATATATATATATTTGTAAACAAAGGAGAATGAGTGGAGATATAAAATTGGGGAAAAAATGAATGTATGATCATCATTTACATAGCAGTATAAAATTTTTAGACCTAGATACTCTTCAACAGAATAATGTTTTGGATTATAGGATGGTTTTAAAACTCTTAAATGTGAGAGGCATTATACACCCTAAGTCTATTACCCCCTTCTTTCATAAATATGCAGAACTGAAAGGTTTTCTCCATAGAAACTGGAAGCTGTGCAAATTTGAAGCAGATTAGAGAAAAAAACATAGAACTATATACGAAAGATCCAATTAATATAGGATACAATTCCAAAAAAATAAATTCAACAATTGCCAATTTTTATGACAGAACCTTGCTTTCTGTAAATATCCAATCTGAAGACAAAACTAGTCTCTGTTATAATTCCCAGTTGTGCAAAAGTTAAAAAAAAAGTACCAGTTTCGCTCACCTCTGTCTTTAAATAAATTATTAAATAATTCAAAAGATAAAATAATTAGAGAGGCTTCACACCAAGTTGTGTACAAAATTAATTGGCATGGATCGAATTGCTTAAAGGATTCTTATGGAGAAACAAGAGCTAACATATCCACAAGACTTGCCCAGCATAATTATCTATGCAACTGGGCTAAGAAAAGTAATAAACACTTATCTGTTTTCTTGGACCATGAGTTGCAATCAGACCACAATTTTGATCTCTCTAGGCTGACATTGTTTGCTTTGGGAGAGATGACAGAAAGAGAAAGATGGAGGAGGTGTGGTCAGTAGCTAAAGATATGCTTACCATAAATAAAAAGGACACTAGCACCCCTCTTTCTAAAAAAATGGCATTTGTAGCTACCATTTTTGTCATTAGAATGTAAATTTACTCACAAATGTTCAATTTTATGCTAATTTATTCTGTAATATACAAAATAACTTTAAAACCAGACCTCAACTGTTGTTAATTGTATAATGCTATGATTATGATATTTTCCAGTATTTGAAAGTGCTTAGCTTTAAGATGAATTTCTTTATTATAAAATATACCTGGTGTTCTGTTAAATGTTTCAACATTTACTAAATAATTACAGCAGAATAAAAAAAAATATTGGATATTTTAATAAAGATAGATTCTAACTCATTTCACAATTAACAATTAGGATGATAATGATGATAAAAACGATCTATTCCCATTTTGTAAAGATTATATAGAAAAATTCTCAAAAAACATGAATTATATTTCCTGAACATCATTAATTTAGAATCATCTATGTGATGGTCAGATGAAAAGTCTCATCATCCAATACCTTCATTAGTAAGTTTATATCTGTGCTAGGGATAATCTCTAGTTTAGAAAATGATCTAGTAATAATCATTATTCTATTTATCTGAGGCGGATGATGTCAACATTGTGAGTGGTGTGAGTTTGACAATGGTAAATAAAAATGTAACAATTTAATCATAATATATCAAATATATTCCTGGAGTTGCCACTTCCTTTTACAAAAGACTATATGATGAAGTAATATTTTCATGTCACAATATTCCAATTTCTTCCCTATAATGTACCAACATATTCTCTAGCCTAGAGCATAAGGGAACATAAACACGCTATTTATTCTCAATGGAAATGAGACAATATTTAAATAGAATGGTAGACTATTTTAAGTAACAAAAAAACAAATAATTTATGAAAATGATTTGAATTAAAAAAATATTCTTAATGATTATATGCACTCACAAATATAATAAGAATATAACTTTGAACTGATCTGTCAAAAAATATTTGCACTTGCTTTTCAAGTAGAGGAAAAACTAAGTGTTAAAACAGGCAAAACTCATTATACGTATGCCACACACAGCAAGCTAGAGTAATCAATGAATGCCAGAAGGCTTGTGCATAAAATCCCCATCTAATGCCTACTCATCCAATATCCCCAGACTACTTCTGGCTTGTGGCCTTTGTCAGTGAGGAGCCTTGGATCTGAGATCACTGCATCTAGATCTTAGGATCTAATGCAACCCTCCAGCAACCACCTTTTATCTCCATTTAACTACAAAACTATGAGTCTTAAATTGAAAACACCTTAATGTTTCCAATTCAAGCCCATCAGCTTAAATAGTTATATGGGTCTGAACCCAGTTCAGTTCCCATACATTTTGGTATCTTTGGTTCTTTAATAACCATAGCCACCAATATCCTATTAGGCAGGATTGGTTTTAAGCCAATAAACATCACATGACTACCATTTCTTATGTTTGTGTATAACTGTTATTAAAACAGGCAAAACTCACTATACGTATGCCACACACAGCAAGCTAAAGTAATCAATGGATGCCAGAAGGCTTGTGCATAAAATCCCCATCTAATGCCTACTCATCCAATATCCCCAGACTAGTTTCTGGCTTGTGGCCTTCGTCAGTGAGGAGCCTTGGATCTGAGAGCACTGCATCTAGATCTTAGGATCTAATGCAACCCTCCAGCAACCACCTTTTATCTCCATTTAACTACAAAACTATGAGTCTTAAACTGAAAACACCTTAATGTTTCCAATTCAAACCCATCAGCTTATATAGTTATATGGGTCTGAACCCAGTTCAGTTCCCATACATTTTGGTGTCTTTGGTTCTTTAATAACCATAGCCACCAATATCCTATTAGGCAGGATTGGTTTTAAGCCAATAAACATCACATGACCACCATTTCTAAGATCTAGATGCAGTGCTCTCAGATCCAAGGCTCCTCACTGATGAAGGCCACAAGCCAGAAACTAGTCTGGGGATATTGGATGAGTAGGCATTAGATGGGGATTTTATGCACAAGCCTTCTGGCATCCATTGATTACTCTAGCTTGCTGTGTGTGTCATACGTATAGTGAGTTTTGCCTGTTTTAACAACAGTTATACACAAGCATAAGAGATGGTGGTCATGTGATGTTTATTGGAAAAACTAAGTTATAAATAAGTTGCAATATATTGCGGTTACACATTTCAGTATCTATTAATATCTACCATACTGATTTTTCACAAAACCAGATGATTCACAAACGTAAATCACCTAATAACAGCCGAAGCTGATCTATACTAGAAACCTTTAATGTGTTGTCAAGACAACTTTTATAAGTAAAAAATGGCTCCATCCTTTACTTTGGAGATTGAAGATTTTCTGGCATGGATAAGCTCAGGCTATTATTACATGATTATATGTCATTCTTCTCCTTCACTTTCTTTGCATATCTTCATATAATCCTATATATTACTTACAATACTTCATTCATATACAGAGCTATATCCACCTTACAGTTTTAAAACTGTAAGGCGGATATAGCTCTGATGAAGACTGCTGGACAGTCGAAACTGTAAGAAAATAAAGAAGGTTAAGAAAATTACTTGCATTAAAGTGTATATGAATGAAGTATTGTAAGTAATATATATGATTATATGTCAAATGCAATCACAACTTTTGAATCACAGTGAAAAAAAATTCTTAAGTACATTAGCTAGATAATAAGAATAAACTTAAGAATAAAAAAATATTTACAAACAAGAAAAAAGCCCTCAACAATTTACACCTAATACTTTTATACTTATTGCATATGTCAAAAGTCTTATTACAGATTTAATAATTAATAAGCTTACTGATCATATACTTTTCCTAAACTCTAGATTAGTTTTCCACACAATAGTTATTTAGTAACCCTTTACACCACTTTTTGTTTTTCATCAATCATCTTGGTATTAATCTCCAATTGCCTCTCACTTCAGCAAGCCAGGACAACCTTTGGGCAGTAGGAATAAACTTTTATTAGGATATCAAAACAATAAAAAAAAAAAAGTCTTTTACATTATCCTCATTTTTGGATAACTAACTTTGAGGCATTTCTTGGCACTATTTCACTTTTGAAAAATACATTTGAATGATAAAATATGATCATTCACGGGCCGTTAATTATAATCATTTTGATGTGTTTTTTGTAATGCGAAAATAAAAACAAAAAGAAAATCGTCTTTTTTAAATATTACTCAATTTTAAATATTATTTTTTATTAACATATACAAATTAAATGATAATAATAAATGTAAAATAAAATAAACAAATTACAATTTGATTCGTCTTTTTTAGTTTTCTTTTTATTAGAAAAAATCCATTTTCTATCGGAGATTTTTTTACTGGGGTTACGGCTTTTTTTTTTGTTGTTTACCGCTAGTTTTTATTTCAAATAGAATGATAACTAAAAGTAAAACTTGTTACGTTTACGTTTAGGGTTAGTTTTAGGGTTAGGATTAGGGTTAGCTTTAGGGTTAGGATTAGGGTTAGTTTTAGGGTTAGCTTTAGGGTTAAGTTTACGGTTAAAATAAAAAATATCAAAATCGTATTTTTGTAAATATTTTTTTTTACTAACATCTATAAAATAAATGATAATAATAAACGTAAACTATATTCGACAAAGAATAACAGTAGTCGGAGAAAAAGAAAGAAACTAAAACTTTTTTAAACAAAGACAAATATATATATATATAAAATGTTTATAATATATGCTTTTTATGACATTTAAAAAAACAGTGTACAATTGTACTTTTCTTACTGGGTATTTTTGTGTTAACGCTTTTTTTTTTATTTCGAAAATATACACACGGGTACAATCTTAAAATGGCTCGTGGAATGTTACGAACAGTACATTACTTGACTCGTTACCTAATTCAAAATAACTTTATACATATATCTTTTCAACATTTACTACTTAAAACTTCAATACACTACGGTGTAAAAAGTCTGTTAATTATTACTTTACAAAATCGGAACATTTCAATACTTTAAAATAAAAAAAAATCCAATGAAACCAACATTTCCATCCAATTCAAAAAAACACACCCTCTCCCCAAGCCATAATCATTTTATAAACTGTGCAAATTCGGAAAATGTATTTGCTGTGTAAAACATACATGCTGTACTGCGATGCGACCTAGCAGCCTGCAATCTGTAGCACAACAAAAAAGTTGTATTATAAAAAATTCAGGTTTGAAGGTGTCAGCCGTGGAAATGGCATTTTTATGTGTTTTAGCGTGAAAACAGCGCCATCCAGTGTGATATATCTGCTCATCGACGACAACCGAGAGAACAAATGGTATTATTGACATTATTAAAGGAATTAAGAGAATGGAGTTGGGATAGACATTTTCCTACAAGACATAATAATAGATGGACAGTTAAAATCTTAAACTGAATTCCAAGTGATTATAAAAATCTAAAAAACATGTGAGTTGTATGGATGAGATAGGGAAATTTGTTGGTATGATATGGAAAAAAAACTTATGGCTTGAAGAAGCAGGATTAAACCTTGGACAGCTCTTCATCCTAGATTATCTTTACTTTTGATTATTTAACTTTTTAAAGATTTAATAGAAAAAGAAAATTTATTGCTATATCTTTTGCAATAAAAGATACAACCAAATGGCTTCTACTTAAAAATATCTAGACCAGAATCATTCCACTTAAATAAAATATAGAATTTCCATTAAGTCATTTACTATATTTTTTACAAAAAATAATTATTGTTATGAATATTATTGATTTTAAATATTTTTAAAATCCAACTACATATTTTTTATTATAAGAAGAATGCCAATATGATTTAAACTATTTTAAAAAACATTCAAAATTAAATAATTGAAATTATTTTTAAAATTCAAGCTTTTTTTAAAGACCATAAATTTATCATTAATAAATTTATTTAAAAGTAAAATTTTGAATTTTAAAATGAAATCACATTTACCAAATAACATCAATTTTTTAAATATAATATACTAGTTTGAAAAACATTATAAAACCTACAATATTTAAAAAAATTGATTTGAAATTTTGGAGACTCCATTCTGTCAGATAAATTAATTAACTTCTTAATATCATTAAAACTTCCAATGAAAAATTGTCAAACATAATCTGCTAAATATTAAAAATCTTTAAAAAATATATACTATTAAAATATATAATAAATCATAAACAAAATATAAGGCAATATATATCTTCATTTAAATAGTTTTGTGAATAAAAAGTGTTTGCATGTGATTTTTAATTTATGTACGATCGGTGATATGTGAAAACTATTTGGTTTAATAATACTATTTAGAATTTTTTTATATTCATCTTTTAAAGTTAATGCACTGCTGATGTATGTAATCAACAATAGTTTTTCTTATCTACATTAATTACATAGTTTTATGAAATTAATAGAAGGAAAAATGCTCCAACAAGTAAAAAATAAATTTTCATCTTGATATTATGCAATCAAAATAAAAGTATGTGATAATCATATTATAAATAGCCTATGAATATTTTGAAATATAATTGGCACCCAATTTTATTTTGACGAATAAAAGTGGTTATTATTTTTTTTTTTTTTTACTTTTTAATTTTATAAGAAAATTTTGATACAATTTAATATGACTAGATAGACTGCAAAGAGTACTGAATCCTATAAAAAACTAAAATGTTCACTATTTTTTGCTAGAATTGTTTGCAAATTCTAAAATGAAATATTATCATCAATGGTACATATGTATGCAAAAGTTCAACTGGATCAGAAATGGGGAAATATATGAAAATTGAATTACAAGATTTATCTAGGCAAACAAACAAAAATCACAAATAATGTTGTCAGAGCTTAAGGTGTATACTTAGAAAATATATTCCATTTTTTTAATTGTAAGCCATGAATATATCTTTTTCTCACCAATTATATTTCGCAGATAGCATAAAATTTATTCAGGTTATATTTTTAGGTCATTTTAAGATATGTGTACGTTTTTTACACAAATATATAAAAGTAGATCTGATTGTTTAAATTATGTTACATTTTAAATTATTTTAAATTTGCATTTTTCAACTTTTATAAAAATCTAAATATGATTGTATTGTAGGATATTATCTTTTTATTGAATCGGATATGGGTGATCCAGGAGAAATTGCTAGACTAATGAGTACCCCCTTCCCACCAACTGTTGGCTATGACTGCATGCACTTTTGGTATCATATGAAAGGAGAATCTATAGGGACACTGAAAGCTATTATGTATGCTAATGAAACTGAAAAAGATTTATGGAAATTGTCAGGACAGCAGGAGGATGTTTGGCTTGAAGCACAACTTCCAATAAAATCATCGTATTCATTTTCAGTGAGTAAATGTATAATATTATATGTGTATGTAAATAAGTAATTAAACATATATACAAATATGTAAATAATATCATTAACATTAACTTTTACGCATGCCCTCTATAGAAATTTCTATAATCCAAAAGGCAATGTTTGATAAAAAAACAACCAGTATTTTTTATGGAAATATAATGGCTTATCATTAGTTTCAAAAGCCACTGATGAGTTTTTTTATCGACAGAAATGTATCCATTAAGAAGTTGTTTGCATTTTTATTATTTGAAAGATAATGAAAATTTCTTTAGAGGGCTCGGATAAAAATTAACATTAATAATATTATTTTGTGAATTAGTTTATATTTTTAGCATTAAATATTTAATAATATTAACACAGGCAAAACTCTCCATACAATAGTGCCACTCAGTGCCAACCAGAGTAATCAATGAATGCCCAAAGGCTTGTACATAAAATCCTCATCTAGTGCCTACTCATCCAATATTCCCAGACTAGTTTCTGGCTTGTGGCCTTTGTCAGTGAGGAGCTTTGGATCTGAGAGCACTGCACCTAGATCTTAGGATCTAATGCAACCCTTCAGCAGCCACCTTTTATCTCTACTTAACTACAAAACTATGAGAATAAAATTGAAAACACAATAATATTTTCAATCTAAGCTTAATAGCTTATATAGTCATTGATTACTCTGGTTGGCACTAAGTGGCACTACTGTATGGAGTGTTTTGCCTGTGTTAATAACAGATGTGCTAGCATAAGAAATGGTGATCATGTGATGACATTAATTTATTTATAGGCTTATTAGAATATATATATATTCTAATAAATCTATAAATAAAGTAATGCTGTTATATATATTATAGTTATCATAATGAATATTTCTTGTTATCAAAAATCTAGATTTGTTTATTTTATATTAGTTCATTTTTATTAACTATAGAAACTATGCATAATATTAGTAATAAAAAAATAATATAATACATGCATAGATAATTATATCATGTAGAAATACACATCTTGAAAAGGATCTTATAAGAAACAAAAACCAGTTTGGTGATGTAAATACATTTTATTCAAAACTAAATTGTCATCAATATTATTTAAAATTATATATTTATAATAGATAAACAGAAAAGAAAATAATAGGTTTTTAATTAAATGTTTTAAAGGATATATATAGATTTTTTTTTTTTAATAAAAGGAAATTGTTTCTCTTTGAGTAGTGGTTGTTGGTAATAGGAAAGGGGAATGAGATAAGGTATATTTTTGGTTATGGATATATTTTGTAATTTTTTGTTTATTTATTTTTATGGAATATGTGTTATTTGTTATATATATTGTTTTATTTTAGTGTGCCTTGAAAAAGATTATATAAAATAGTCGAAACGTTGGATATATAGTAATTTTTTTCCATGTAATAGTCATATAAAAAACAAGTTTTAAAAAGAAGGAGTTAGTTTGTTTTATTTCTATTTTTTATATAGTTTTTTACAAATATCTGAAGTGAGATCCTGTACAAGTAAGTACATACAAGAAAACAAAAAAAGTATATAGATCAAATGTATATACTTGTAATCAAGTATAATGATTTCAGTGAGCATGTAAATAATTTTCGGTTTATCAAATATAGAGTGCTAGGAATATAAACCTATTTGTAGAAAAAACAAGTCAAAATATATTACTAAATTAATTCACAGCAAGACTTTTAAAGAATAATTTAAATGAACTTGCAAACAAACCCTCCATCTTTTGTAATATCAATGCCAATCTATTTTGTCAGATAAAAGTAATTAATTTTACATATGTATTATTATTCAACAAAAAAAACTTTATAACAGTATAAATGACTAAAAGCATAAACAATTGTACATAAGTCAATATATGCAGTTACAATACCAATGTGTTAATCAGTATGATCTTCATGCACAAAGATGAATGCATCATTTCTTTAGAATGTTTATACATATCAAAATATATTCTCTAAGTAACAGAATTGCCTTATTTGCACAAAAACAAAGCTGAGAGTAAACCATATAAGAAATTCCATAGACTTGGGTCTAATAATGTATAGTGATCATTTTTTTAGATGTTGCTTGTTATAGGTCTGTTATTGTTATTGTACTATAAGAGCTTAACAAAATCTCTTCATGGTAAATGATAAAATAATCATAAATATCACAGGCATATATTTTTAAACTTACCTGGGCTCAGCGAGCATCGTAATCTGGAATATTCAACTCATTTTGATATCCATCATTAGTAATCAGTCCTTATTACCTAAATAAATAAAAATAAATATTTACCACTAACAGTTTATACATATATTTATATTCTAAATCAAATATATGGGCCACAATTATTTTTACTATTATTAAACAGGCAAAACTCTCCATACAGTAGTGCCACCCAGAGTAATCAATGGGTGCCAGAAAGCTTGTGCATAACATCCTCATCTAGTGCCTACTCATCCACAAGCAATGAGTAGGCACTAGATGGGGATTTTATGCACAAGCCTTCTGGCATCCATTGATTACTCTAGTTGGCACAGGGTGGCACTACTGTATGGAGACTTTTGCCTGATTAATAACAGTTATGTGCTAGCATAAGAGATGGTGATTATGTGATGTTTAGTGGTATTTTTACTATTACTGTATTACCAGCCTATTACATATTAATTGAAACAATTAACATAAATATTTTATAAAAAGCCAGTATCTTTATAGCAAATACTCTATTTTTTTACATCTAACAACAATAACAAAACAAAATCAATTTAAAACAATATTTAGAATGAAAATTGCCATTGCATATTTTATTAAATAATTAAATCCCAAGAATGGAGGTCCAGGAAACACTTTGCTGAAACTAAAAAGATGGTCAATGTTAGTAAGATAGATTTTCATGTATTTTCTATGATTTTATGAATTTTAGAATAGGTGGAAGATTTAGAGGTTTCTGTTATGATATTTGATTTAAGTTTTTTGAATTCATTTTTGTAGTTTTTGATATTGTAATGCTCTCATATACAGTGTAACACACACACATATTTATATATAT
The DNA here is from genome assembly GCA_028023455.1 of Epiperipatus broadwayi. NCBI lineage: Eukaryota > Metazoa > Onychophora > Udeonychophora > Euonychophora > Peripatidae > Epiperipatus > Epiperipatus broadwayi. The sequence goes on from JAQFVV010000188.1 coordinate 1,748,903, forward strand.
GCATTACATGTGCATGGTTATAGTACGAAATAAAAAGAAAAGCAAGTAAATAGAAGAAAAGAATTTCTAAAAAATAAACTAAAAACAATAGCGATTAGATTTATTAGTAGAGTTTTAGTAATTGTTGAATTTACAAGGGAGGGGAAAGAAAATCTGATTTAAGATTCAGAACCCGCTCTCTTATTTTTATCTGTAAGAAAGAATTAATGTTATAAAAGAAATGATATAATGTCAAAATATAATGTAAATTAAAATAAAAATATAATTCAAAGTAAAAATAGACAATAAATTAATTAAAGAAAAATAATCTTTGTAAACTATCTCATCAGCAAAAATGCAATTAAATCTTGGAAAATTCCTGGCCAATAAGATAGTAGACTAATCTAAGGAAAAAGATAAGATTAATCATTTTAAATAAAAGTAAAATGTATAAAAGTGGGCAATAGGAGGAGAAGTATATAAAAATAGTGGTTTGGTAGTGGGGAGAGGTCAGTTAGTTTAAAATTTTTGTGTCAAAGAGAAGAGGGAATCAAGCCATGCATCATCAACTAATAACCAAAAAGCAACACCATGCATTGCTAAGAAAAACACTGGAGTTCCCATCTGGGCTTTGTTCTCCAGGCTCCATCACCATCAGTCTATTTTGCTATCAGTGCCTTGTCTGTAATGTAAGACCACCATATATATTCTCCTATTACTATTCAGAAATTCTGGATAAGGAAAAAACAACATAGCTGTTGACCAAATGGCCAATGCCAGAAGCATCATAAACTTAAAAGCCCATGAATTGTAAAAGAAGGACTATCCAAATTGTTAAGAATAAATGACATCATCTCCATGTGAAAACCTGGGTAACTATATTGAATGTTTTGATAAATGTCTAGACATTATTAAGTGCAAATGAACTGGTATAAAGAAGGACTACTAATATTACAAATTCTTGTTAAACTATATTTATGTTGTTTGATAATTAGTGTTATATCTATTTTTATTGTGTTAAATATATATGTGTGTATAGGAATAAAAAGTGTTTGCTAGATATTATTTGGTCTAATCTCATTCCTTTACTTGCATTGCCATTGATTAGATAATTGTTGATATGTGCTCTGTGTTAATGTGCTGGGTTCCCTGTCTCAAAATGTTGGAGCTAATCTGGATAAGTTTCCAAGTTCTGGGTTCATTCATCTTTCATCAAGGCATTCTGATTATATAAAGTTTATATGGCTGGATGGCACCTGAGATTTATCTTAAAAACAATAAATTGCTTTGGAGGATTGATGCTATGGTCAGGATTTTGAGTTTGTGCAGTCTCAATCTGGTCATACGTATCATTGATAATTAATCTATCATTGATATTCTACCCCTCTGCTTGGTACAGTCCCAGCAGTTATGGAGTGATGCTACGTTCAGGAAAAAGGGTCAGGATTGTTAGTACGTGCAGCCTCGATCTGGTCATAGTTATCATTGGTAGTTAATCTATCATTGATACTCTACCCCTCTGCTTGAGTATTCGATCACTGGAGCCAAAGCCATCTTAGTTTTACAAATAGTTAATAAGTATACCAGAGTGCATCTCTTTAAGTAAATCAACTCAAACAACGCAATGTGATATTTGATTGAGCTATTAATATCAAGAAATTGTTATAACAAAGTGTATAAATTTATAGTTATTATATAATATTCTAAAAGAATGAAAAGATAATATAAAAAGTAATAAAATAGTTTTAAATAAAATAAAATGAATGGAGCCCATTGCAAATGTTTTCCATTTTCCAAACAAAGGTGTTATATGTAGCAACAAACTCTCCAGCTTGTATAAATATAGGAAATGGTAATCATGTGAAATCTTACATAGGTTAAAATTTTATTATTTTTATATTATCTATCTTTTTTTGAAAAATGAGTGTATGATTATATTACTTAATATCTCAGAGTATTTTTTGAGGCCTACTGATAAAGAAAATAATGGATAGGTTTCATAAATTTATCTTTCTTATAAGAGAACTCTTTTGTAGATAATTATTTTTGTTGCTTGAATGATATTTCTGTTTTTTTTTTTTTTTTGTAGATGATCTTGGAAGGATCCATTGGTTATGGAACATCAGGTTTAGGGGATATCGCCCTTGATGATATTGACTTTACTACTGGATGGTGTGCTCTCAAACCTTCCAAAGCCTGGCCGGGTGATGAGATAACGACTATTGTGTACACCACTCCTTCTGTTTCTCCACCTCCACCAGGTAATTTGTTTTATTATAAAACTATAAATTTACTTATTATTATGAGTTAACAGATAATTTCATTATTTCCAATATTTTTTTATATTTTAGGAAGTGATCTTGATTGTAATTTTGAGAAGGATTTTTGCTCTTGGGTACAAGAGTCAGAGGTTAGTAACTTCAATTGGCTAAGACGAAGTGGCCCCACCCTGACATCAGGAACAGGACCACAATCTGATCATACATATAAAAATAAAGGTTGGTTATATTCAATTTTTAAATATAAATAATCGTTTTTACAATTTATTTGACATTTTATAATTTATTATAATAATTTGTTAATCCTAAAGGGATTACAAGCATTAATCATAAGTATTCAGTGACATGCTCTTTATATTAGTTTTGGGGTTTGGAGAAAGATGTCATTAATGTCTCCTTGGCTCATCACAGAATCTGTGAGACCTATGAGTTTAAGGGCATGTTTGACATGTATTTATAGGTTAATAATGTTCACAAAATGACATGTTTTATGTGACATTTCTTAAATAGAAATGTCTCATGATGTTTCATATTTGTCTACAACACCTTGGCTTGAGATCTAAACCTGAATGGAGCAGATAAAGTTTTTCCGCTATCTGAACATTTTTCAAACTTAGGTAGCTCACTTATCTGATCATCAAATGTTGATAAATTAGTCTCTTCCATTCATAGATAGATGTTGGGTGGGTTAAATATTTGTTAGCAAACAAAAACAGTGATTTGTCATAGTGATAATCCCATGCCCATTTTTTTTGCTTTAAAATGCTTTTATTTAACTTAAAAACTCTGTTTGTTTAGGTTATATTTTATAATTGAGATTAACAGACTTCCATCAAATGGATTTCCTTCAAATTTTGTAAATATATTACAAACTGGTGGCTATACAATACGACAATGAAATATTCCAGGTTGGCCTCCTGGTTTGTTTATTGTAAAGAAGTTGGCAGACCAAATGTCAAATGTATTGATATAGGTTTAGTAAGTTTTCAGGGATGCACATGAGAGGGTGATACATTTTTTAAATGCTTTTATTTAAAAAAAAAGGTTACACTAAAAAGTATTAACAATCAATTAAAATAGAAATAAAAACAATTCTTACTTTCAATTGATTATAAAAGTTGGCTTCTTGTAAAGTGGATGGATGAAATTTTATTTTCTCTTGAATGTAAAATTTTTTGTTTTTAAAATGCTTCTTTCATAATTAAAATAATATTGGAATTGATTTTTAATGTTTTTTTAAAATGTACAGTTGTGACAACATTTTTATTCTTCATTTTGAATAGAAATAATTACAAAAAATATCTGTTATTAAAACAGGCAAAACTCTCTATATAGTAGTGCCACTCAGTGCAAGCCAGAGTAATCAATGGATGCCAGAAGGCTTGTGCATAAAATCCCCATTTCATGCCTATTCATCCAATATCCCCAGACTAGTTTCTAGCTTGTGGCTTTCGTCAGTAAGGAGCCTTGGATCTGAGAGCACTGCACTTAGATTTTAGGATCTAATGCAACCCTTCAGCATATCTTTTATCTTTACTTAATTACAAAACTATAAGAATAAAATTTAAAAACACGAAAATATTTTCAATCCAAGCTTATTAGCTTATGTAGTCATATAGGTCTAAACATAGTTCAGTACCCATACATTTTGGTGTCTTTGATTTTTTAATAACCATAGCCACTATTATCCTGTTAGGCAGGTTTGATATTAAACCACTAAACATCACATGATCACCATTTCTTATGCTTTCTCATAACTGTTATTAAAACAGGCAAAATTCTCCATACAGTAGTGCCACTCAGTGCAAGCCAGATAATCATTGGATGCCAGAAGGCTTGTGCATGAAATCACTTTATAATTATGTTTCAAATCACTATAGATAAATCACTAATCGTTTACAAGTTACTCAATAACAGTGTGTCAAGGATGCTAGAACATATGTCCCATTTAAATCAAAATTGAGTATTTTGTGGTATAGAATAAATATTTTCTAAATAAAAATTCAAAATATCAATGTTCATTGAGTGTATTAGGAGCAGTAATTCCAGAGTCCTATATCGTAAAATTAAATAATCACATTTAATGTTTTATCAGATTGTTTTGAATATTGCAACTTAGAAAATTTGTGAATAAAATTTTAAACTGAGAAATTTTATTCTGGACAGTATGGTAAAATTTCTAAGCTCTTTAAAAAAGGTAACTTTGTGGCTCATATTATAGGCTATATTATCTTTTATCAGGGCTTGGTTAAATAAGAAACATCACAGAGAATAAAATTTAAATAATCCTCTGGTCTTAATGAAATGTAATTTATTTGAAGATAATATCTATATATTCAATGTATCAAAAATTATCATCTCCATCATATTTAATTATTATCAGTCCAATATAGGATAAAATCCTCTTCAATGTTAATTTAGTTTCTCTGATCCATAACTTCTCTTCTCTAGGTCAGCTTTCTTTTATCATTCATTCATTTCACATGGGGCCTATTTCTAGGTCTTTTACAATGTCCTAGAATGTAATTTAATATTTCAACATTCTATTTCATCATTTGTCTTTTATAATATTATTTACTTGAGCACTCTGATTATATTGACACAAAAAAATACCTGTGAAAATTGTGCCAAAGAATAGCTGACATTTCAGAAGGCTTGACAGTGACAGTAGTGTTTTACTTATTCTTGATAATTAAAAAAAATGACTAGTATTATCTGCAGCATCCTATGATGTTGGTAATATCATCTAGATATGCAAGTGCAGGGATGCTTGTGATGAAAGACAGCACATCTTAGATTGTAATTTAGCACAATAGTAAATGGAAAAGAATTCATAGAAAGAAGGAGTTCTTGGTTTTTTTCTCTTATTTTAAAGATGGAATATATTTTTAAAATTTATTTGCTATTGTGGAACAATTTTTATAAAATTTACAAGCTTATATGTATGTATCAGATAAATTATCCAGTTTTTTTTCACAGTGAATAGTTCAAAAATTATCAAATTAAATGTATTTAAACCATTAGTTTTGTAGTTAAGTTATTTATTATAAATTACACTTTTTCAACAAATTATTGTTATATTTTGATTGGTGCTGTGATAGAGTTGTGGAATCTAGAGCCCAAAGTCACCACAGTGCTTGAACTTCTTATCAACTTCCAAGAAATAAACTATTTAATTATCATTATTAACAAAGTATTATAGACCTGAGATTCTCAAACCTTTTAGATTGATGAAACTTCTGTAGCAAAAAAATACATATGGAGCCCTCATAATATTTTTATACAAAGTTCTGTTGGTAACATGGCATTTTATAGTCTGAAAATTATCCTATAAAACCTTAGATAACTATAGCAGAAGATCAGGCTTTGCAAAGTATATTTTGAAATATATCTTATTATAAACTTTTCGGGAAATGGAATTAGTATGTTTCTAGAAGAGATGATAAAACTGGATTCCAAGGGATTGTAAAAGACCTAGAAAGAGATCACATGTCAGATGGATGGATGACTAAGAAAGAGTGCTAGCATGTTGTTGAAAAAAGAGGTAATAGATTAGAATAATGGGATTAAACTTCTAGAAATCTTCATTCTATAGTGAATTGATAATAATTAAAAATGGTGATGATGAACTTAAAAAAAAAGTCAAATAGAAAAATGAAAATAATACAAATAGTAGGCAGTGCTATATATAATGAAATTTTTATTTTGAAACTATTAATACAACTTATTCTATATAAAGAAAGTGTGAGAAGAAGCTGAATACTTTGACTTTTGGTCAGAATCTTAAGCTTTTTTTTTTTTGGGGGGGGGGGGAGGTAAAAATGTCTTAGTAAAAGAATAATCAGCCATCACTTGAAAATTTAATTTTATATTATTAATGAAAATTAATTATTTTACTTTATGGGTGACTAATTTTAGAAATGATTTTTATTTTATTTTTAGATGGTTATTACATTCATGTTGATGCGGCTGTTCAAAAAGAGAAGGATAAATCAAGAATCATCAGTCCAGACATTTACCCAATTAATAAAACAGAGTCCATAGTGTATGAGCGATGCCTTAGAGTTTGGTACCACATGTGGGGATCATCTGTTGGTCAATTGAATCTTTACTATCGTGTTGGCACCACTGTCAGAGGTCCAATGTGGCAGCGCATCGGCTCCCAAGCTGATCGTTGGTTGCTCCTTGAAATCTCTTTTACATCGGTTTATGTTTATAATGTAAGTTATATATATATATATATATTGTAACCCTCATACCTGAGTTTACAGGCATTGCTTTAATGTGAATATTTTTCATTTTTATATATAACAAAATATTAATGGACATGTATATAGAATAAATTTTATATTTTGTTTTAAAATGCTAAAAAAATAAGTATAAAAATAAAATGTGTTATTATTTTACTCTTTTAAAATGAAGAATATTTTTTAAAACAAAAAAGTTGCTATGGAAACCAACAAACTTTGTAATGAACTATGGAAAGAATTGTAACATACTTTGCTGTCGTGTCTTTTACTTAAAGAAGTCAATTAATATATATGTGCTCTGCGCACAGATATTAATTTATTTTAAGCGTTAATGAAGTAAAATCTTAACTATTTAAAGAAGTCAATAAAATATTATAATTTTTAAGTTAATATCATGCATTTTATAGAGTGGGAAACCTCCAGAATGCTTTACCTGATCTTTTCAGAATTGTAGATGATTATGGAACTCTAGACAAAAAAAAATGTTTTAAAATTTAACTTGATTCTGACGACCTATTCATCACTATTGAATGCTGAAGAAATATTTGACATTTACTTGTTAAAAACAAAACAAAACAAACTAGTCATCAAAAGTGATTATCCTGTGGAAATATACTTCTATAAATTAATCTGTGAATCTATCTATTTTAAATGCTCAGAAGGAAATTACAATGGAAACTCTCATAAGAAAAATGCCACGGAATGAACCAAAAGAAACTAAAATATTATATTGCTGGCAGACATTAAAATTTAATGATTAATGGCTACGGCCTCACATTTTTGAATACAATGTGTATACATGTGAGCTCACAAAGACATTAAAATAAATTAACTGAACCTTCTATAGCTATTTTCAAAGAGATTATGTTATAAAGATTTTTTTCCTCTCATGCATGATTGCCATATAATTTTCTTAATTGTAAACTTGTAAATACATTTTTTATTATCATTATTATTATATATAATTTTATTCTTTAATTAAAGTTATTGTTGTTGTTAACAATTTTATTTTTTGTCATTTTTCATTTGAATCAAACTGATTATTTATTTTATTAATGTAATAAATTATTAGGTGAAGGGTGTAACAATCAGGAACTATAATTGAATCTACATGAAAACTTGTTTTTATGTGTGTTCAATTTGATCATTGCTTGTGACTAGTACCGACTTATGAATTAAAAAATAATTTAGATTTAGTCACCCCACCATATATACAGTTACGCTTCAGTTTTCTTAAATTCCCTTAGACAAAAGTTAATTTCCAAATATTGTGTTTTTTCCCATTTTACTGTCAATTGGATTATTATCAATTTGTTAAAAGGGCAGTTACTATTACAATACATAGTTATAAAATTTTATATTCTGTAAACAAAATAGCCGAAGAATAAGAAAAGAAGTAGATGAAAAAGTGGAGAGGGGCTTTATATTAATTTTTCAGGGTTTTAAGAATGAGTTTGAAAGTTTAATAATTCTACAAAACACATGATTATGAGCAATAGCATATTTTAACATGCTTATATTTGAGACACCAATTATGGTCATATGCATTCTAATTTCATGACTACTTTTGTAAATATATTTTTTTTATGTTTCATTTTTTTTTTCGTATTTGGAAAACTAAAACTTTTGTGATTTAGTTTTTTGGAAAAGTTCACTTTAAATAGAAGTTGAAAGTAGGGAGAGGATGGTTAATTCTAGTTGAAATTTTCTTTTGTAAATAAAGTTTAGATTAGCCTTTTTTTACTCATAGTGACATGTGTTTTGATCATTAACCATGTGATACTCAAGTAAGATTTTATTATGATACTACATTAAATACACACACTTTATTAGGATAGAGTTTATATTGCTTGTTACATATTAATTAACACTCGCTATAATTGTTCTTCTGTGTAAGTGGCTAATCTCCTTGGGTGAAGGGTCTTTACTATCCCATTAGGAATTGTACATAGATTTTGGGAGAGAAGTTACTAAGGTAACTAAGCACAGCCACTGGATTGGGATTATGATGCAAAAGCAGACATAGTAATGGCAAAATTTAACTTAGTTATTTAGATTCATGTTTATGCTAAATCAATCTTTTTTATTATTTTTGTTTGAACTTTGTAAATAATTGGTGTCATTGGCATGAATTTCTATCAAGGGGTTTAAGGGTATGGTATCATAAACTTGTTAAATTACTGATATGATAGGAGTCCATTGTTAACACCCATAATTATAATTTTATATATATATTAAAACATTTTTGATCTTATTTTCTTTTTTGTTCTCTAATAAATGTTAATGAATTTGTTAAACTCAATTCAGTCTCTCTAGTTTATTAAATCAACTTTGTATTCACTCATTAATTACAATCTCAAACATATACACACACATGCCATACTTATATAATAGAATTGAAAATTGGTTGGTTGATTATTAGATACATAATACTAATTGTAACCTATATAGAGGTATGGTAGTTGTCATCTGGCATGAGTGCATTCCTGTTAAGAGAGTCAGAGGTGAATTCTCCCTGAGTTCGAACACTGCGGCATAATAGGATCGAAAAAGAGAGTGAGATATGGATGAACTGACCCAAATTGCATCTAAATTTAATAAATGAATATGAGCTGGTCTATTGAAAATGTGTACATTCATAGGTTAAGTACTTCACTGATTCGGGTCCAGCATTCTACCCGAAGACCCTAGGTCCGACCATAGTTAGATGCGATCTCTTCCAATCATTTGTTACAGTATATTTTAGACATATTACATTAAACAACACCAATTGATGATAGTGAAATTTGGAAACTTCTACATTTTCACAAGGAATTATTCTTTGGAAAGTTTAGATGTTATTACTATTGACACCTTTCATTTTAATCTTTATCAACATGTTATTTATAACAAGTAACATATGTTTTGATTTTTCTAACTTTTATATGATTTTTAATTCTCCATTTTAGATTTTGCTTGAGGCAGTAGTTGGAAAGGGCATATATGGAGATATTGCTCTTGATGACATTTCATTTATTCCAGGACTTTGTTCAGGTAATTTTGTTTTCAAGGTTTGAATGATTAGTGTTGTACCTACAAATGAAAATTCATGCAATATTTGTTTATTTTAGGCAAAGAAAAAAAGAAATGTGATTTTGAAGATGTTCAGATATGTGATTTTACCCAGGAAAACATTGGCAATCTTACATGGATAAGGAACCAAGGTGCAACAATTGCAGAATTTACAGGGCCATCATTTGATCATACAACCAGCACTTTATATGGTAGTTTTTTGTACCTTTAGTTTTTTTTTTTTTAAAAAAGAGTGATATGATATATGGTTTTATTTAATTTAGGTCATTATATGTATATTTCATCTCTTGAGCCTGTTACTAAAGACAATGTTGCTAGGCTTATTTCACCAGAATATAATGGAAATGGCAAAGATTGTCTTACATTTTGGTACCACATGTATGGAAGTAATATAGATAAACTATCAGTCAGAGTAAGGAAGATTTCTGTTTTACAAATATGTTTATTTAAATTTTAAAAATAATACATTTTGTATATTATTCCATTTTTTTTGTAGATATTTACAAATGGATTATTGAATACCCCTCTGCTAATCATATCCCGAAATCAGGGAAACTTTTGGCACCCCAAACAAGTGGAAATTCGTACAACGGATTCTTTTAAAGTAAATAAGTTAAATATCTTTTAAAATATGAAATAATACAGCAAAACAATACTTACCAATGATATATGTTTGATTTGTAGATTGTATTTGAAGGCTCAGCTTTGGGTCAAGGTCAAGGTGACATTGCTATAGATGACTTCAGTCTTGCAAGAGGAGCTTGTCCAAAGCCTGGTAGGAGGAAATTATTTAAGAAATAATAAATTATTATGTATAAGTGATTTAATTTAATTTTCATCAAACCTTCTTTCAGCTGAATGTAACTTTGAACATGATTTGTGCACATGGGAGAATATAAAGGACTCTGATGACTTTGATTGGATACAAGGATCTGGATCATCAAAATTTGGCCCTGCAGTTGACCACACTCTTAACAGTGAATTAGGTACCTATTTTTTATTATCTTAAAATTTTTTTAAAAAAATTATTTCCCATTCGATCAAAGAACAGAAAGCAAAATATCTTCCCACGAAGATTGAAATTAGCAAACACCCCATACAGTAGCATCATCCAAGCAAGCTAACTGTATGGAGAGTTTGTTACTGTAGTAACAGCTTGTATATATATAGGAAATGATGATCATGTGATGTCATGGAGATTGAACTGTGAAATGCTAGAATAGATTAAATTATTCTTTATAGTCATCAGTTTTAAATTTAAGTTTCTTATATTTTATATTATTATAGTAAGAATATGGATAGATTTAAGAGACTATAATAATATTAAGAAAAAAATCAAAGTATAAATAACAAAATCCACAATGATTTTAGATCTAATTTGCTAAAAACTAATATTTACCTTGCATGAGCAATTGTATAAACTACTCAAGTTCAAATTCTTTTATTCAAATTCTTGAAGAATATCACTTGTTTATGGGTAACACTGGCCCAAGATATTAGAAGAAATGATAGTGGTGGAGGGACTTTGATAATTATTTTTTGTGTATTGCTTTTTAATTATTTAAATATTATTGATCAATTTAGATATGCCATAATTTGAAAGCCAGATAACAATTAATTGCTTTAAAGCTAAATAATTTGAGATTTTTTTTTTTAAGTATTTAGTACATTTTTTGAAAATCTACGCCGTCGACTTAATTTTTCAATTTCAGCTACTTAGGGGGGGAGAGGGGATTTTACGTTGATAATTATTTTTTGTGTATTGCTTTTTAATTATTTAAATATTATTTATGAGTTTAGATATGCCATAATTTGAAAGCCAGAGAACAATTAATTGCTTTTGATTATGATCGTAGATGCATATTTACAAATGTTGAAAGGTAAATAATTTGATGACTCCCGCTCTCTCTCCGCCATGTTTCTTAGTTGGGGGAGGGGTTGGTAATTATTTTTTGTGTATTGCTTTTTGATTATTTAAATATTATTGCTTAATTTAGATATGCAATAATTTGAAAGTCAGAGAACAATTAATTGATTTTTAATATGATCGTAGATGCATATTTATGTTGAAAGATAAATAATTTGATGTTTTTGGATTTCCCGTTCTTTGTCCGCCATGTTTCTTACTTTCTGGATTTTCACTGATTTCTTTTTTTAAAAAATTTGAATTATTATAGGATTTTGTAGCATTTTCTTGGTTTTTTTTTTTATAATTTGGATTTATTTCTTGGGTATATATATCCTCAGGCATTTTATTTTTCGATTTAAGTGAAGAACTCTTGATTTCATGGGGGAAGTATGTCTTTGTCGTATTTTCAATGATTTTTCTTTTTTTAATTTGAATTTTATAGCACTTTCTTGTTTTTTTTTTATAATTTGTACTTTCGATGTATTTCTTGGATATATATTGCCTCGGGCATTTTATTTGTCAATTTTCAGCCACTTTCGTATATAAATTTATCACTTGCAAGTTTCGGGCCGGTTGTTGATGGTGTCGCAGCGCCATCTTCCGGCGGTAGTATGGTCCCTCCACAACTACCTAGTCACCAATTGTACTGTGTATATTCAACATGTAGAGTTCATTGGTTACTTAAGCTTACAATAGTTTCTCTAGAGTAGAGTTTACTAAGCAGCTCCAAGGAGTTTCCAACAAACTAACCTGGAGGCTACAAAACAAACCTCAATCTTCAAAACAAGCACAGCAGAAGAGCTACCAAACCCAAAACCCAAATGTTATTGCTGCAGCAAAATTGGTCACATTGCACACAAGTGCAGCGGGGAAAATGTGAAATGCAACAAATGCGGGAAGATTGGGCACCTTGCTAAAGTTTACCATACAAAAAATAAAGCAAGGTCTAATAATAAATCATCAGCAAATAAGTATAGCAAATTGGAACGTTTTACCAAAATAAACAAGATGGAAATCAAAAGCGGTCAACAAATAATGTTGACAGTAGAGATATGCAACAAATCTATAGAAATGGAGGTAGACACTGGAGCCAGAGTATCTATCATATCGCAAAGGGACTGGTCTTAGTTAATCAAAAACATCAAAAACCAACCAAAAATAGTAAAAACAGAGCATCAAAAGCGGTCAACAAAGAATGTTGACAGTAGAGATATGCAACAAATCTCTAGAAATGGAGGTAGACACTGGAGCCAGAGTATCTATCATATCGCAAAGGGACTGGTCTTAGTTAATCAAAAACATCAAAAACCAAACAAAAATAGTAAAAACAGAGCTCAAGGCAAATGATGCAAATGGTTATCCTATTCATATAGTTGGGGTAGTGAAAGTTATGGCAGCCATAAATAGTCACCGGAAATACTAAGTCTATATATTATAGTCAAGGGCAATGTAGTGCTCGTATTTGGTAGGGAATGGTTTGCTCCATTAGGTATTAAAATCTACATGGTAAACAAAATTAACATCAAAAGAGAAATAAAGGCTAAGTTCCCTAAACTGTTTACCAAAGAGCAGGAAAAATCAATGCTACTGCTGTGGAAATCGAGCTTTGCAAAGACACAAAAGCAGTTCATTGCAAGCCTAGGAAGATATATTTTGCTCTGAAATCACAAGTCGAAGAGGCTTTAGATGATATGGTAAAGAAAGGTGTATTGACCCTGATTGACGACGCAGAATGGACTATTCCAATAGTTGTCATAACAAAACAAAATGGACAAATCTGTATATGTGGGGACTACAGGCTGACTATAAACAAAAGTATTGCAAAAAGCCATACCCAGTTCCAAATGTTAGAGAAATACTAGCAGGATTGGAAGGGGCAAACTACTTCGCAAAACTGGACTTAAATGCTGCATTTCATCAGATCCTGGTGACAAAGGAAACTGTGGCGCTTTTAACCATAATAACTCACAAAGGACTGTTGGAGTGCTAAAGAAATAAAAGTTTTTAGAACACATTATTTCAAGCACAGGAGTTAGATCTGATCCTGGGAGGATTAAAGCTATCATGAATGCACCAGCCCCCAAAAACGTCAAAGAACTTCAGGCCTTTTTGGGATTAGTTAATTTTTTCGAAAACTTTCTTAAGGGAAAAGCACACATAACCATTCCTTTGTAAAAACTATTTCTCTACTTGAAGAGCAATCTATTTTTAATGTTATAACTGGGATAACTAAAATGTTATTGGCTTGGGTTTAAAACTATTTTTTTTTTTTTAGATTTTAGATTATTAGTCTGACCTTATAAAAGAATTAAAAAAATAATTTTCTAGGACAAAAAGGGCATTATTTTTCACATTAGATACAAATTTGTTACTGATGGGTCAAAATCGAGAAATCAATCTGTAGATGTGGTTATTACAGCAAAATTATCGAATGAGTATTGACTGATTATTCAAGCTTACAGTAGATGACTCTGAATTAGAGTAAAAGCAACTATATTTGACAGCATTTTAAACAGAGACAGATTTTATCATCTTATTTCAAAAAATTATTTGCACTTTAAAATACCAGAAAGTGTTTTATCCTTACTGTTAATGATTTTCTTTGGCAGGACAAAAACTTACCTGATTTCTTTGACATCATTTCCTGTCTTGGTCAGATTATTTAATAGCATGATATTTCAAAAAGATTGTTATCTAAGTTGTCTTTTTTTTTTTTAGAACTGTGTTATGTCCCTGTCCCATTTATCCATGAATTTAATTTTATTCATTGTAATATTTTAAAAATTTTATAAAGTAGTTTCCCTAAAACCTTAGCTATATCGTGTCTAATTGAACATGCATATTTTTTTTCATTTATTGTAGGTCATTATTTTTTTATTTATCCTTCTACTGCATTGAAAGCAGGATCCCATGCCATTTTATTAAGTCAGCAGTTAACACTATCAAATGGCAGATGTTTCCATTTTTGGTATCATATGAATGGCTTTGATATTGGAAAACTTGAAGTTGCTGTAACAGACAGCTCTGGAGATGAAACTATTATCTGGCAAGTAACAAAAGAAAAGGGTGACCAATGGTTAAATGCTCAAATGCCATTAACAATCTCCAATAGATTCAAAGTAAGCTATTGACTGTGTTTAAATCTTTATTTTATAACTAATTTAAACATTTTTGCAACATGTTGTTTAAATTACTATATTGACATTGTTTTATTCATGTTTTTAAAAATAGTTCATTTTAATATCAAAATAATATATGATTTTTTAAAAGAAATGTTTTATTGAATCATTCTATTGGCATAAAAATAACATTCTAAAGAAGTACAGGAGTAAACTATTCTCCACAGCTGCCATTTATAATAACCAATAGGTAGTAGTGTTTGTTTATCCATTATCCTCTCATACTACCAACTAATATTTAATGGTTACTGAAACTCACAACAGATGGTAGCAATAGAGTAGAACAAATAGAGGTTTTTTTTTAAAAAAAAAGAAAATTTATTGACTTTGTTTATACATGAACTACATTTTTCACACAGCTTGAGAAAATTTACTCTGTATTTCTGTAGAGTGGAGGCTTGGGGTGACGGAGTAAGTTCTATGATTC
The DNA here is from genome assembly GCA_028023455.1 of Epiperipatus broadwayi. Lineage (NCBI taxonomy): Eukaryota > Metazoa > Onychophora > Udeonychophora > Euonychophora > Peripatidae > Epiperipatus > Epiperipatus broadwayi. The sequence continues at coordinate 1,763,998 of JAQFVV010000188.1, forward strand.
TTCTTCTTCTATTAGGATGACTTTGGACCATGTTTCTTTATGCAGCCAGTCTGGAGCTAACATTTTGTCTCTAATGCTGATGCTCTTAATCAATGTTTTGAAGGTATCCAGGATGTTGGTTGTCGTATCACCAATTACATGTTTGCATCTGGTTAGCCAGATTGCAAAGGAGAGAAAGATTGAGAGTCTGATGTTTGAGAAATTTCCATTCTTGATTGAATGTTGAATCGAGAACAAGTCTGCATTTTGTTTTCTGGCTTTATCATTAATAAATGTTTTTAGTGAGCTGAGTATCGGACAGTTATGAAAGATGTGTTGAATCGTTTCATCCTCCATAGCACATAAGTGACATCGCGAGTTAATTTTGGTAAATCCCCTTTTCCACACTAGAAAATGGCTGGTGGGTAATGAGCACAGATTTAATTTTATAATAAAGTCTATATATTTCGGTTCTGAATATTTTGCTTTCTTAATCATTATTCTATTGTTGAAGCCAAGAACACTTGGGAGTGCAGTAGGAGTGTTGATCTTGAGTTTGTACACATCCCAATATGACTTTTTGCTATCAAGTGTGTTTTGTGCTAGGCTAATGCAGTTATTGACATGATTCCATATTTGTGTCATCCATATGCTGCATTTAGGTGGTGGAGTGTCCATGGGTGGAATAGTTAGTGTTATATTCAGGTGGGCAGATTTCAGGGAGAAGGCACGCAGTGCTGTTAATGATTTTTGCAGGTATATTGTGGAAACTGAGTGAAGGCCAAGGCCGTTAAGTTCTTTGGGCATTTGTGTTTTTGCAATGCTTATGGCGACAACCTTTCCTTTCCATAGTAATTTAGAACATAGTGAGTTGACTGCCTTTTCAAAGGTTTTGGTGGGTTTAATAATTGGTAGATAATAGTTTAGTCTGTAGAACACTAGCATATTGAGCAATGTAGCTTTGCCTGGAAGCGACAGTGAGATCCCAGAAAGTGATTTCACTATTTTCTTGGTTTTTTTCGAGGATTGTGTTTTGGATTTCTTTGGTCATGGCGAATTTAGTTTTGGCTATAGGAAAGCCTAAGAAGTGTTGAGGTTTTGATGTGAATATTGATTGAATTATAGTTCCAGATTTAATTTTCCATATTGATGATTTACTGTTGTTGATTTGTAGGTTTAATTTTTTTGTATGTTTATTGATGATTTTCAGTAGTGTTTGCAGATGTGATTTATCAGGAAGGAAGATAGTGACATCATCAACGTATGAGATGTGATTAATTTGTTGTTTTAATGCTGGCACGTATATGCCAGGCATGTTGTGTTCAATATCCTTTAGCATTGGATTTATATATGTTAAGAAACAGAGTGTAGCCAGAGGCGAGCCCTGGGATTGAAAGATGTGGTCTGAACCCAGTAGACAACTTTCCATCTAGAGAGGTAAATATCGATCTATTTAAAAACAAGTTGGCAATTATTCTGATATACACTTGAGGCACTTGGTACTCTTGCAGTGTTTGAAAGAGGATTGAAGGGATTACTGTGTCGAATGCTGAGGAGAAATCTAATTGGATAGCTAGGGGCCTTGACTTTCTGCTTTGCCTAACATGTTCAATTATCAGGAGGAAGCGTTGCACGGCTTCGATGGTTGATGAGCCTTTGTGTGCATATTGATATGTTGATATGTGTGTGTAAAGCTGGTCTTGTATTTGATCCTTGACTAAGAATTCGATTGTTTTTATAAGCAGACATATCATTGAAATGGGATGTAGGTTAGTAAGACAGGATGGGTTTGCTTGTTTTTTCAAAAAAGGGACCAATGCCACTGGATACAAATCTGGAATATTTTGGAAGTCGCCAGCAAGCACATGAATCATCATCCTCAGTATTGGTATGGTGAAGTGGCTGAGGTGGAGAAGTACAAATCTGGAGTCCGGGATGTGTGCTTTCCGGGTATGCAAGTAGCTTTTGAAGTATTTGATTTTCTGTAATGTTGTGGTTGGAAAAGTTGCCTGTGTCTTTCCAGATATTACCTGTTTTAAAGTTATGATTTTGTAGTTTTTGTTTAAAGTGATTATGGATTTTGGAGAGCATCGCTGGACCACTGTAACAGTTTTGATCTACTGAGATCATCTGTGGGGTAGGCCACCTCATTGCTCCCAGTGCCCATCTGATATAACTGCGTGTCCAATTGTGCTTGTTTGCTAGAAAAATCTTGGATCTTTTTGTGCCTCTATATTGTGCAAGTATCTTTTGAGTGTTGTGGTAATGGATTTTGAGATCCAAGATGTCTTGCATGTTTGTGTCTGTGAGGGAGAGCATACTCAACCTATGATTGATGGTTCCAATTCTTTTAATAACTGATTAGGCCCTTTAGTCTTCTTAGTATGGTGGTCGATGAATGAACAATATTCCTACAAATGTTGACCATGCTTGAAGAGGTAGAAGTGTGAGAATTTTGATTTTTTTGAAAAGGATGTAAGCCTTGGAGAAAATCCATTCTGGAGTTGCTACTTTATTTAAGAATCTTATGGTCCTATAGTAATTTGATTGTGTTATGGTAGAGGAGTCCAAGTGTAGTGAGATTAACATGGCCAGGTCGTCAGAGAAAGGCACTAGTTGTAGTTTTGCACTTAGATTAAAGTGGAGTTCAGATGGGTAGCAGAGCAGATCTATCAGGGATTTTTTATGTTTTGTGTAGAAGGAGAAAGAATCAGGAGGAAAGCAACCCTTCCCACAAAGCAAGACTCTGCTAGAGATGAAGGTGTTTCATTGTAAATTGGTGATACGACATGTTAAAATCACCAAAGCAAATTATAGGTGAGGCATCAGACGAAAGTATAGAATTGATTTTGGTTATTACTGAGTGAATTAAGTCATTATCTTTCCTGAGGTAGAGATAGCAAAGAGCTACTAATAATCAATATACACATTGCCAATAACAAATAGAGTTTGCTCCTGTTTTTTGTATAATTTGGGAAATATATGATGTCTTTGATTTTATTTTGTAAGAGATTTCTAAATTTGCAAGCATCTCAACAAATCACCAAGCATTTCATCTTTTCAAGTCTTCACTAGGCAGGAGAAGTAAATCACAATAATTTAGTTTAATATTTTATCCAAATGTACCCAGTGTATCTTAGTGAAAAGAAAATTGATGATCGATTCTTTATCTATGCTACCTGAAGTAACGTCTGTGAGTCAATGTGTGTTATGCAGTAACAGTGTAACTATTCATTATAATAAATTTAAGACAGTAGCATATTTGGATCAATGCTTATTTCATGGAATATCACTGTATGTTTTATATATTAACCACAATGGGCCAATGTGCTAATATTAAATTTTATTTTAAATTGGGCAAAATTGATGCTGAATTGTTTGAAACGATTTATACTGGTTATGGAGGTGATGCCGCAAATTGCAAGAACATTTATATAACATTTCATGATAGCAGAGAGAGCATTTGAAATGTTGTATGAAGGTACTAAACTTTCCATAACTTATGGTCCAGATACACTAGTGCCTTAACATTTTTATGATTAATAGTTAAACCATGTCATTTATATAACACATGTATTGATTCAGAGATCACATTTCAGGCAGCTTGGAGGGAGAATTGGTCATTTTTTCATTATATAGATGTGAGCCCCCTCCCCCAGATTTTATAGTGCATAAGGAATCCCCCCCCCCCCTCAAATAAAAGCATTTGACTTTTTTTTTACTGGTAAACATATTTGTGTCAATATATATTTCATCCATTTTTTTAAAAACAATCTTTTGTTAAAATAGATAAGAAGTTCATCTGTCTTTCATTATTTTTCCATGATTTTCATACAGAAAATTGCCCCATCTCTGTTTTTAATTCCATCTGTTTATATTATTGTGCATATAAACATATTGACTAATATTTAATTTAACTGAAATTAATCTTCATCGGCTGGAACTTGCATTGTCTGCTTCTGGCCCCCTACTCTGAATATTTCTGCAATTTTTGCGGAAATGACGTCTCTAGCAGTGGCAGGACAGTAATTCCACTAGTACCATATTTTTTAACATGAAGTATTTATTGTTTCGTAAAAAAAACTAACTAACTTCTCATATATTTTATTCTCAATTATATTTCATATCTTAAACTACAGCATTATAATTTTTTTTTTCATCCAGATATTAAAGCAAAAGTTAAACATTTCAGTATTTCTATAAAGTATCCGCTCAACTCTAGGAAACAATAAAAATTGGGTTTTTTTATAAAAAAAATTTAAAAATATAGATAAACTTTTTATCTATCATGAATGCAGATAAACTTTTCATATATCTTGAATATAATGATTCTGTTAATTTAAAAATATGAGGAAATCACTAAAAAGAATCTGATTTTATTTTGGAAGATGACCATTCAGAATTATATGAAGTTCAGAAGAAGTTTAGAGAAATTAAAATAAAGGATAACAGAGAATCTTAGGAGAAGGAGAAAAATATATGATAAGCATTATAAAGAGCAAAACTCTCCATACAGTATTGCCACCTGTGCTAAACAGAGTAATCAATGGATGCCAGAAGGCTTGTGCATAAAATCCCTATCTAATGCCTACTCATCCAATATCCCCAGACTAGTTTCTGGCTTGTGGCCTTCATCAGTGAGGAGCTTTGGATCTGAGAACACTGCATCTAGATCTTAGGATCTAATGCAACCCTCTAGCAACCACCTTTTATCTCTACTTAACTACAAAACTATGAGAATGAAATTGAAAACACAAAAAATATTTTCAATCTAAGCTCAATAGCTTATATAGTCATATGGGTCTGAACTCAGTTCAGCACCCATACATTTTGGTGTCTTTGGCTCTTTTACAACCATAGTCACCACTATCCTCTACAGCATAGAAGTTTTGGAATCTAACTTTCAAATAGGTCCAACATTCACACTACTAATTATGATGGTCCAGTTTCTAAGAATTTGATTGCAGTCACAGTAACCAATATTCTAATAATTCATGAAAACATATTTTTGGAGAATTTAAATCACCAAAGCTATATCTTTTAGCATAAATAATATATATTTATTTTCTGATTTATTTTTAAATATTTTTGCAAAAATACATTATGACAAAATGGTAAAAAAATAAACAAACTGAAAACAGCAAATTAAACGTTGACAATAGAGTTGATGATAAATGAACATAATAAATTGATCAATGTCCAAATACGAATGAAACATTTCTATCAATCAAAAATATATATTTTTGAACACTAAAGATTGATATAATAATCATATGATCAATTGTTTTAATGTCATGTGACATCCTAACATCTCGATTCATCTACATTTAGTTTATGAGTTCTCCATTCTAACGCTCAACTAACCTGTGCAGTTCTCATATGTCTCAATTCTAGGTTGATACAAAGTCATAATAGACTAAGGAATTGAACCCAGAAAGTCAATAAAGAGTGTCTCATTTCTGAAATGATGTTTGATTTCAAAGGTATAGACTTTGTCTTTAAATTGACAGGTGAGTAGGAGATCAAATAAAGATAGAATTAGTAATAGATGCCAAGAAATAAACATAATCTTAATCCTTGCTTTAGCAATTAGAAGTATTGCTATGTGCATGGTTTCTTTTTTGTGAAAATATTTTGCAGGGAATAAAAGGACTGTGACATTTGGAAAAATTAATGAATCATATAAGAAGAATCCCAAGAAATTCACAATATATTTCAGTGAAAATATAACTGGTGACTAGTTTTCTCACCAAACTGTTTGCAGCTCCATTTCTGACTTAACACATGTGCTATATAGTGACATAGTTTAGGTATTAATCATAAAAATGTTAAAGTGTTAGAATGTCTGAATGATTAGGTATGCTATGAAATGTGATAATGGGTTTTGAACAACAACGTGATAATAATTTTGTTTTAAATGGGGAAAAATTGATACTGAAAGGTTTGAAAGGAAGCATTCAAACTGTGAGTAGCAATGAAGCAATGAGTCACAAGAATGTGTTCAAGTAGTTTGCAAGATTTTATGATTGCAGGAAAAGCACTGAAGATGATCCACAAAAGAAAACACCCTATTAGATTTTGTCCTAACTTGGGTTCTAGATATGCTAGCATTTTAAAATTTTTATTGTGATTAACTAAACTATGCTAGTACATCACACATGCATTCTAAACTCCAGGCAGTTTGAATAGAGAAGCAGTTACCTTTTAACAATGACAAACCCTCCACACAGCAGTGCCTCCAAGTGTAAGCCATAGTAATCAATGGATACAAAAAGAATTGTGAAAAAAATCCCTATATAATGTCTACTCAGCCAATATCCCAGAGTAGTTTCTAGATTGTGGCTTTCATCAATGAGGAGCATTGGATATAACAGCACTGCACCTAGATCTTAAAGGATCTAATGTAACCCTCCAGCAGCCACCTTTTATCTATTCATTTAACTATAAGACTAGGAGTGCAAAATGAAAACACAGTAATGTTTTCAATCCAAGCTCCTTCACTTGTATATTCATATAGATTTGAACCCAGTTCAGCACCTATACTTTCTTGCATCCATAGTCTATTATGGCTTGCACTGAGTAGTGCTACTGGGTAGAGAGTTTACTAGTTTTAACAGCTTAAATAAGCATACGAAATGGTGATCTATGTGATGTTTAATGGTTTAATACCAGGTATTCACTGTATAAATCAAAACTAAGATTATTTGTAGATTAGATGTTTTCTACTGACTGAGAGCATGATTTATTGATTATGTTGTATTGAAAGCATCTACGTATTATGGGGAAAATCCTTTGAAAAAAACATTGAAGAATAGACCAAAGTACAAAAACGAGAATCATAAGATCAGATCTCCAAACAGGAACAGCTAACAGAATCATCTATAAGAGTTCTTTATTAACACACAGATAGCTAATCTCTAATCATCCTCAAAGTTATTAGAAGCTGTACTGATATGGTAGAATTTAGTTTTTGCTTTATGTGATTTGATGCATTGATAGAGTGGCAGACTGGAATTTAAGGTCTGTAGAATTATGTCAAGCTCTGTCATTTCTGATATCCAACTTCTTATGCACTCCTGAACAATAAACTATTTAATCATTATTATTATTTTTACTTACTTTGTAGTCAGTTTCCTTAAACGTTTTGAACATTAACTAAGTAAAGGTTTATTCCATATATTAATTTTATTAGCAGTAACTGAATGCGCAAAATGAACATATGGAATAAACCTATACTTAGCTAATGTTTGAAATGTTTAAGGAAAACAATTACAAATAGAATAAGGAAAAGAATAATAACCTGAATACAACTTGCTTTCTAATTTATTACTTTTATTCTACTATACTTTTATAGTCCACATAGCAAACAGAGTTTAAATAGTCTGTGCACGACAAAAGTCTCTACAAGTCTTTTTTTTTTGCTAATTATTGAAGGATGAACTTTGGAGCTAGATACCCATTTATAAATGAATATCAAATGGTTAACTAAACTGACTATAGTCTAGTATCTTGAAAGAAAAAAATTTCTGCCTGATTAGAACTTGAAAATTTGTTCAAGTTTACGCCAGCCATGAATTAAATTCAAGTCATGGATATGCTAGGCAGATATTCTACTTTTATACTGAAATTTTTATGATCCACATTTATATGTAAACCTATAAAATGTAAACACATTTATAAATTTTGTTTTATATATACTCATCATCAATCATTATCAATTCACTGCAGGATGAAGATCTCTCCAAGTTCAGGCCATCTTCTCTGATCTCTAACCTCTCTTCTCCATATCATTCCAGCACATGTCCTTATTTCAACCATCCATCTCACATGTGGTCTTTTTCTAGGTCTTTTACAATCTCTTGGAATTCGCTTTAATATTTCAACTATCTAGCTATTATCATTTCTTCTAGCAATATGTTTAGCCCAACTCCACTTCAGTCTCTTAATTCTTTCAGTGATGTCAGCAAGACCCGTTTGTTCTCTCACCCATGTATTATAATATTATATACATTTTAATATAATATTTAATGGATGTTTCAGGTTAAAATATTTAGTACAAGGAATTTTTATTTATAAATGGAAAATTCCACCTGCTAAATATTTTCATTTGAAGCATACTTACTAGTGAAGGGTTTATTAGAAAGAAGAAAAGTGAAAAGTTTGTGGGACTTTGATTTCTTATAACTTCATATGTGAACTGCAATGCCTTGTATCTGTATTAGACCAAGAGTGGCAATCAAAAAAGAATTCCTTTTGATTGCTTTAGTGCTCTTCCATAAGTTTGGTCAGTCAATCTTGATTGGCTACTGTCCTAGTAAGAGCTTATTAATTAAATAATTATAAACAGAAAACTTCAAATACTAAATATTTTCATCTGAAATATCCATTAAATATAATATTTGATTTACCAGTGGAATGATATATTGCAAAGTATAAAAATCAAAAAGTTTATGATACTTTGATTTTTTAACTTATATATATATATATATAATCTGAAGTGCTTTGAGTCTTTATTAGACCAAGAGTCACAATCAAAAGAAAGTTGTTTTTGATTGCATTAGCACTGATAGCTTTACTCTCTTTCTCAGTCTTGGATAATTATTCTTGATTGGCTACTGCTCTCATAAAAGCATTCTAATTAAATAATTATAAATGGAAAACTTTACATAATAAATATGTTCATATATATAATGAACAAAAAACTCTGGAATAATGTCTATAATGTTTACTATACCAATATAAAAAAAAAAAAACTATAACCAGCTTACAGCATGTATGCCATCCTGAGTAGCATTTAATAGTTAAAATTTAAAAAAAAATTTTTTAATGGGATTTGTTTTTAAAAAAAATTTTAACTGTTAAGCGCTACTCAGGATGACATACATGTCATAAGCTGACTATAACTGTTATTTATTTTTTTATATTGATATTGTAAACTTGATTCCAAAGATTTTTGTTCATATATATGTATGTGTGTATATTTGTAATATATGACTGAATTTAAAGCAGTACTAATACCATATGTTTGAAAGTAGCATTGAAAATATTAAATACAATCTTAATAAGGAACATAACTATATTCAAAAATATATACGAGATTTGCTTAAAATCTGAATGAAATTTGCTATTAACAGGAAAGACTTGCATTCCCCTCTCTAAAAAATGGCCTACTTAAATCAAAATTTGCTATTCAATTATGCTAATCACCCATTCATGTTTCTCTAATAAAGCATGCAATCTTTTCCCCTTTGTCAGCTATTATGACTATAACTAATATAACTTAGTTGAAAGTGAACTAGGCAAAAATTGTGAACTTTATTCAGATTTTAAACATATCTCATATACATTTTTGCGTATGGTTATTTTCTATCTTACATTTCCTCGAGATATTATGTACCAAAATTTTCCACATTACAACCTTAATACATTCTTCAGTGCTGAGCATTCTATTCAAAGGTTGTAGTTAATATTTTCAATGTTTTCCTTGAATTTACAGTATGAGAATGTCTAATTTATTACTTTTTAGTGACAGCATTATCATAAATATTTTAAATTTTGCAATACTGTTGAATTTAATTCATATGTTCTCTATCCACAAATTGTATAGGCTATAAGTATTTCTCTGATAATGTAATTTGGTTAGTTATTGATAAATAAATTGAAATTGCTTGGGAATTCTGTCAACTTCCTGAGTGTTATCTTTCATTAACTTGTTATTAATTAATCTCCTGTCATAATTAATGATCCACTTCAAATATGCTTTATTTCTGCATACACTACTAATTTATATACTTTATCTGACATCAAAAATGAGTATTTCTATCTTAAACAGAATCATTACTCATCTTGTGAAACATCTGATCAAAGTACAATAAATGTCAAAACTATATGATTTATTAATGCGGTGTTGCTCTTCTTCTCAGATAATGGACTTTAATATGTAAAGAGGAATAAAAGGAAAAAACATATTATAATACTTAATTCATATTTTATATACAGCTTTAGGTATGAAATAAATAATTATTATTTAAAAAAATAAGGTAACGTACAATTATTGTTAATCAAAATACTTGTATTAAATTGAAGAATCTTCTATGGTGGAATTTATAATATAAAGTATTTATGTTTAGATTCTATTTACTTATGGTTTACAATTTTTTTTATCTTTAAGAAGAGAATTATTTTGAGTAAGATCTCATTTTACTTGAACCAGAAAATTTCTAAAATAGTAAGTGTAATTTGTTATATTTTTAATAAGAAAAGATTAATTCTGAATTGATACTAAGTGACTTTGAACAATTATTGAATCAAGAATTGAATCCTATCTGCAATGATTATAACTCTAAGTAATGGTCCTTGCCAAGAGTTCTTTATTTTAGAGATATTATCTTCTTACATAACTTGAAATGAATAAAAGTGTTTTGGGTGGTTTTAGCCCAAGGAGAAAGAGACAGATTCAAGAGCTAAAGGTTCCTAGTTCAAAGTTCAGCATGACACTTCCTGTTACAATGTCATGTGACTTTTTGATCAACTAGCTATTTGATTTTTTAATTTATTGTATAAGTATAAATTAAATTAATGTCTCTATGAAAGAACTTTTTAAAACAATTTTGCAGACCATTTAACATCTGCAATATAATACATTATTAATGAGTTTTGTTAATTTTTTTTATTAATAATACTATAATTATTTTAGATTAAAATTATAGGCACTCTAGGGACTGGCCGCCAGGGAGATATCGCCATTGATGACACAGACTACACCACTTCTGTTTGTGGATGTAAGTATATAATGAAATTTAAAAAAAAATTGTTTGTTGTGTGAGACTTCTACGTTAATGTCAGAGTGATGTCATTAAAATGTTTCCATATAATTACAAATAACTTATTTTTTATTTGTAGATAACCCTCCTGATGCCAATGTCACTATAAAATCAACAGTTGCTCCAACAACCATTACTTTAACAACACCTACTGTCCCAGGTAAAATGGTCTATACAATAATTATTAATTTTTTTTTATGATACCAGAGATCCATAATGCAACACTTTCTTGCCAACAAAACATTCCATGACTTTTTATATAGGTTTTCAAGAGCATATGTTATTTATTAGGTTTTGAAGTTAACTGTACAGAACTGCTCTCAAAAATACTTTTAAATTAATATTTTGAAATTTACACACATAAAATAGTAAATAAATATTTGAATGGTTTATTAGAAATTTCAGAATCTGAAGTGATGGAGCTGGGCTGCGATCTTAGGATTCTGAACTCCAGAGTTTACCACTTGACTATTGCACCAAACCCATGCAGAGCAAAAAAAAAAAACACAGTGGTTTTACTTAATAAAATTATCTAAGGAAAATCAACCCCTTGGTGGATGTAAGGGTACAGCTTTATATATGTGAAGATATTTTGTGTATAAAATTAGCTAAAGTGTATTTAAAAATGTGAAAAATAATCTGAATCTGTGCATTATTAATTCAGTATCTCCAATATAGCTTTAATTTTTAACTTTTTTGATGCATTTTATGTTCATAATACATTGTCAATATATTTTCAGCTTCTCATATGTGAGATAAGTCAACTAAAACTACATTTTATAGTCGTACATATTTTAATTAGACACTACAAATTACTTTCAAATTTTTAATGAGATGATGTAATGTGACCAGTCCAATACTGCAAGGTTGGCATATAAATTAAATTTATATTATTTGTCTTGATTTTTAATATATATTATTGTGGAGTCATTTTAAGCCTACCCTCTTGTCCAAAGTATAAAGCTACTTAGCGAGTCGATAATTTCGATCAGCTCATGTTATGTTCTCTATGTGTATGTGGATATATGTATACACACGTATATATTAGGTAGAAAATAGGAAATAAAAGCAAGCTGTGTGTATAGGAAGTTTTTTTTTGGTATTATTTATTAGTTTTTTATTGGAATTTTAAAAAAATAAAAGAGAAAAAAAAAACAGAATGGTAGATTAGTTTTTTTTTTTTAGTTGGATTGAGAAATTAAATCGAAAGTGGTAGAAAAAAAATGTTAAAAGTTTTTGGAAACAATTTCGCAATTAATTATTTAAAATTTTCTAATCTAAAGGGAGGGGGGGGGAGAAAAAGAATTGTAATTAATTCTATTGTCGTGACTTCTGGTTAGCAAAGTGTTAAACAAAAAAAAAAAAATGAAAGGAATGCAATCACTAGCCAGGAACATGATCAAAAAAAAAAAAAAAAGGACAATGAAGAAAAGGACTATAAATAAAGATAAAAGCCTATTGTGTGATATACTATTAGTTTTTTTAATAAAAAAAAAAGAACTATTATATAAAAAAGTGAAATAAAAATGATCAAAGGCTAAAACGAAATAGAATCTGTCCCCAACTGGGGCACTGACCCATTCCTAGATCTTCATCAAACGGTGAAACCATCTCAAGGAACATAAACCACATAGAAGAAATCGGAGCTAGCCGTGGAACAAAAATTAGTTGCTGAGAATCAACTCCCAAGAGCACGAAGAAACGCTTATGGACGTGCACTGATCGATCAGGGTAACTGAAACTTTGTGTTTATTGATTTAACTATAGACCTTAGCGAACTTTAAACATGCGTTTAGGATTGCATTTAACCATTAATGAACTATGAGTTACGACAATAAAAGGAGATTTTATTTTAATATTAATAATGTTTATATCTGCATTAATTAATTTGTTTAGTTAAAGTATGTAAATTATTTGTATGTTTTAATTTTTCTTTATGAATGGTTTAGCTAAATTTTGAATAAATTTTCAGGGCTATTGGGTGAGGCCAAGAAAAGATAATAATCCAATAAATGAACTCACGAGAATGATATCAGAATAATAAAAAAAAAAAAAGGGATTTGGAAAGCAAGTGAAAAGTATTAAGGGTTGAGAAAATATTGAAAGAGAGGGTAGGGGTCTTGTGTTATAACTTACTCCTGCTAGTAAGACGTTTATTCCCAATACCACTCAAGATTTGGATCGGTTTGGGCACTTATTTAAGTAAAAGTGCATGTTCCTTCGAGAATGAAATATATATTGCTCTTTGCGTTTGTTTGTTTTTCTTCTTTAATTAAAAAAAAAAAAAGGAGGAAAAAAGAAAAAGAAAGATTACGTTAGTTATGTAAGGAGTCAAGTAAAAGAAGGAAAGTGTAGAGAGGTTATTAGCGATTTGTTTTATTAATAGTCATGAATAAAGAAAAAAATGAAACTTTAATAAAACATATCATTGGTTAAAGGTTATGAAAGTGTATTTGTGTTTTTTTTTGCGTTTGTTCTTTAAACAATAAAATCTATTATTATATTAAATCTGTCCATGTTGAAATGGGATTGTTGAGAGAAATTTGGGTGGATCTGTCATACATATACAAATTATCAACCGTAAATATGGGATTTTTCTAAAATTTTGCGGTTCTAGGTTCTTTTCCTAGAGGTGCCCTCGTATGATAACGATTACAGATTTTTCAATTTTTTAAATTCTCAGTGTACAATCATTCGGGTATAAAAAGTAGTGGCACAGAGGGGTCCCACAAAAAATTTTTTAATGGGATGATGTAATGTGACCAGTCCAATACTGTAAGGCTGGCATACAAATTAAAATTTATATTATTTGTCTTGATTTTTAATATATATTATTGTGGAATCATCTTAAGCGTACCCTCTTGTCCAAATTATAAAGCTACTTAGATTAGCTTATTTTCAATAATGGACTTGCCCAAACTGTAAAGAACTCTAGATTGGTTTCAAAATATGTTATGGCTGACCAATGAAACAACAATAATAGTAACCAATGTCACAAACAGGCCAATCAAATAATTAGGTCAGTAAACTTGTAAATTAGGGGAGCTGCTATAAAATTGAGGTCATTTGAGACTTAAACAAATGTTACTGATTCACATTCAGAATAATAATTCACCAGTGTGGAATTACTCTGACCACAACACATATTGCGGATAGAGACTCCATCAAGTTTGAAAAGAAAAGCTGCTAATGATTCTTAATGGCTGGTAAAAATATTAGATTTGTGTCTTTCTTCTTTTTATTTTCTATGCATTATTAATAATATTATAATTATAATAACACCTCCCCCCCCACTTTATACAATTGCATTTGTGTAAAGTGGATTAAAAAGTGTTACTATAAGTATCACATTATTTAAATGAATCACACTATTCCTCCAATCTGCTGGTGGTTATTGGCAACAGCTATGCACTTATCATACCAGCCACACTGGACAGTGAATCCTTAATGTGATAATTAGACTATAAATAAATACAATAAATTTTGTAATTTTACTTTAGTTGTTTATTAGCTGGAAAATATTTTCTAGCAGCAAGGCATATATACACAACATATACTAAATGATACTAATACTGAAATGTATGTAAAATCTATGATAATTGTAGATATTTGCAGGGATAGTGTTGTGTTTGGCTTGATTTGCAGATTCAGTTCCAAACCAACAGATAAAGTAATGACAAACTACTCAACAATTAATATGTATAATTTATTAGTTACTAAAAATACACACATGTTAGTTAATCAATATTATATATATAGTCTATACAATTAATGATGAGATAGTCATATCGAGTGATGGAACTCACTTCCAGCTATATGATTAGCCTGCTTTGTGAGCTCAAGTAAGACTCTTCTGGCGGTATTGGACAGCTTGCCTCAAGTTGGCTGTAATTCGGACCCTTCCAGTTGCACTCAAACAGCTTGTTTCGAGTTGACTGAAATCATAGCAGTTTCCAGTCCTAGATGGACTTGCCCCACTGTGTAGATGTATCGGTAGTGACTAGTGAAGTCATCCTTGCTCTAGGCAGAGGTTTCACTGGAGAGCATATTCAGTCATTCAGGTTGACAAAAGTTAGCACTCTCTACTTTGTCTCCGAAAAAGTTCACTTGCCTTACTAGGAACACTAGGATTCAGAGCGCAAACCCCAACAAAGGATTTAACCCTATTGGATAGCAATTGGATGCTAGCCAATCAGGCAAGGAACCTAGAATAGTCCACTTCTGAAGGCAAGGTCAGATATGACAGATAGATATAGAAATTAATAAGCAATCATAAAGAACCATAAAAATAACCATGAAAAAGGTGAAGGATAATAAATAGTATGTAAAAAGAAATTAAGAACCAGCATTTACTTAGCAATTATTTATTAATTAATAAAGATGAATTCGAGAAATTTGTTATTGTGATTAGAAGTAGAAACTCAAAGACCATATGGTTCAATAATAGTGATTTTTACCTTGCAGGCATAAAGTAGAATTAAATGTGTGGCCATTATTTACAGAAACTGGTAGTGAGTCAAAATGACACTTGCTAATTTATTTAAATATAAAAAGGCCAAAATGTTTTATGAATTGACAGGTCAAATTATTATAATAATAATACTATTAGAGTGTTCTGCATTTATGTAAGGTTTTAAAAATGATATTATTTATTATTATTACACTAATTGACAAAAAAGTAAAAAACAAATTTTTTCCTAGGAAAAAGTTCTTTACTAATCTCACATTCTACCAACTACCAAAATTATATGAAATAGTTATCCCTCCTCCATCC